>CM064579.1:51829936-51847436 GCA_032716605.1 Paralithodes platypus | reverse complement strand
GCTTCTCCTTGGTATGCATGTATTGTATATACAGTAGGTATTGCTTCTCCTTGGTATGCATGTATTGTATATACAGTAGGTATTGCTTCTCCTTGGTATGCATGTATTGTATATACAGTAGGTATTGCTTCTCCTTGGTATGCATGTATTGTATATACAGTAGGTATTGCTTCTCCTTGGTATGCATGTATTGTATATACAGTAGGTATTGCTTCTCCTTGGTATGCATGTATTGTATATACAGTAGGTATTGCTTCTCCTTGGTATGCATGTATTGTATATACAGTAGGTATTGCTTCTCCTTGGTATGCATGTATTGTATATACAGTAGGTATTGCTTCTCCTTGGTATGCATGTATTGTATATACAGTAGGTATTGCTTCTCCTTGGTATGCATGTATTGTATATACAGTAGGTATTGCTTCTCCTTGGTATGCATGTATTGTATATACAGTAGGTATTGCTTCTCCTTGGTATGCATGTATTGTATATACAGTAGGTATTGCTTCTCCTTGGTATGCATGTATTGTATATACAGTAGGTATTGCTTCTCTTTGGTATGCATGTATTGCTTCTCCTTGGTATGCATGTATTGTATATACAGTAGGTATTGCTTCTCCTTGGTATGCATGTATTGTATATACAGTAGGTATTGCTTCTCCTTGGTATGCATGTATTGTATATACAGTAGGTATTGCTTCTCCTTGGTATGCATGTATTGTATATACAGTAGGTATTGCTTCTCCTTGGTATGCATGTATTGTATATACAGTAGGTATTGCTTCTCCTTGGTATGCATGTATTGTATATACAGTAGGTATTGCTTCTCCTTGGTATGCATGTATTGTATATACAGTAGGTATTGCTTCTCCTTGGTATGCATGTATTGTATATACAGTAGGTATTGCTTCTCCTTGGTATGCATGTATTGTATATACAGTAGGTATTGCTTCTCCTTGGTATGCATGTATTGTATATACAGTAGGTATTGCTTCTCCTTGGTATGCATGTATTGTATATACAGTAGGTATTGCTTCTCCTTGGTATGCATGTATTGTATATACAGTAGGTATTGCTTCTCCTTGGTATGCATGTATTGTATATACAGTAGGTATTGCTTCTCCTTGGTATGCATGTATTGTATATACAGTAGGTATTGCTTCTCCTTGGTATGCATGTATTGTATATACAGTAGGTATTGCTTCTCCTTGGTATGCATGTATTGTATATACAGTAGGTATTGCTTCTCCTTGGTATGCATGTATTGTATATACAGTAGGTATTGCTTCTCCTTGGTATGCATGTATTGTATATACAGTAGGTATTGCTTCTCCTTGGTATGCATGTATTGTATATACAGTAGGTATTGCTTCTCCTTGGTATGCATGTATTGTATATACAGTAGGTATTGCTTCTCCTTGGTATGCATGTATTGTATATACAGTAGGTATTGCTTCACCTTGGTATGCATGTATTGTATATACAGTAGGTATTGCTTCTCCTTGGTATGCATGTATTGTATATACAGTAGGTATTGCTTCTCCTTGGTATGCATGTATTGTATATACAGTAGGTATTGCTTCTCCTTGGTATGCATGTATTGTATATACAGTAGGTATTGCTTCTCTTTGGTATGCATGTATTGCTTCTCCTTGGCATGCATGTATTGTATATACAGTAGGTATTGCTTCTCCTTGGTATGGATGTATTGTATATACAGTAGGTATTGCTTCTCCTTGGTATGCATGTATTGTATATACAGTAGGTATTGCTTCTCCTTGGTATGCATGTATTGTATATACAGTAGGTATTGCTTCTCCTTGGTATGCATGTATTGTATATACAGTAGGTATTGCTTCTCCTTGGTATGCATGTATTGTATATACAGTAGGTATTGCTTCTCCTTGGTATGCATGTATTGTATATACAGTAGGTATTGCTTCTCTTTGGTATGCATGTATTGCTTCTCCTTGGTATGCATGTATTGTATATACAGTAGGTATTGCTTCTCCTTGGTATGGATGTATTGTATATACAGTAGGTATTGCTTCTCCTTGGTATGCATGTATTGTATATACAGTAGGTATTGCTTCTCCTTGGTATGCATGTATTGTATATACAGTAGGTATTGCTTCTCCTTGGTATGCATGTATTGTATATACAGTAGCTATTGCTTCTCCTTGGTATGCATGTATTGTATATACAGTAGGTATTGCTTCTCCTTGGTATGCATGTATTGTATATACAGTAGGTATTGCTTCTCCTTGGTATGCATGTATTGTATATACAGTAGGTATTGCTTCTCCTTGGTATGCATGTATTGTATATACAGTAGGTATTGCTTCTCCTTGGTATGCATGTATTGTATATACAGTAGGTATTGCTTCTCCTTGGTATGCATGTATTGTATATACAGTAGGTATTGCTTCTCCTTGGTATGCATGTATTGTATATACAGTAGGTATTGCTTCTCCTTGGTATGCATGTATTGTATATACAGTAGGTATTGCTTCTCCTGGTATGCATGTATTGTATATACAGTAGGTATTGCTTCTCCTTGGTATGCATGTATTGTATATACAGTAGGTATTGCTTCTCCTTGGTATGCATGTATTGTATATACAGTAGGTATTGCTTCTCTTTGGTATGCATGTATTGCTTCTCCTTGGTATGCATGTATTGTATATACAGTAGGTATTGCTTCTCCTTGGTATGGATGTATTGTATATACAGTAGGTATTGCTTCTCCTTGGTATGCATTTTTTTTTTTTTTTTTTTTCTATGTGATTGAGGGAGGCAAAAGGCATAACTGCCTATAGCGAGTGCCTCCCCCATAGTTGAAAGAGTGACAGGGCCAAAATCAAGGGACGTTCGAGTCAAAATGCCTGGACACACGGAGTTTGAAGCAATTTAAGTCATAGGAAGAGGGAAAGACTGATTCTGGGAGAGAGTTCCAGAGCTCAGATGTTGAGTAGAAGAAAGTTTGAGAGTAACGTTTCACTCTTGGGTTGGAGAGTTGCACAGAGTAGGGGTGGGATTGAGTTGCAAGACGGGTACCACGTGTCCTACGTAAAGGAGGTGGTATGCACTGGGATAGCTCTGAGGAACACTGATTATTATAGTAGCGATAGAATAGCGAGAGAGATGCAACATTGCGGCGGAGAGAGAGAGAGATTGCAGAGAGTTGGTGAGTGGACGGGAGTTAATGATACGAAAGGCCTTCCTTTCAACTTTGTCTAGGAGAGCGGTGTGAGAGGAACCTCCCCACACATGTGAACAATACTCAATACAAGGGCGCACTATGCCCCTGTACAGAGCAAGAAGCTGTGCAGGGGAAAAGAACCCCCTAAGGCGGTTGAGCACACCCAGCTTCTGGGAGGCTGCCTTAGCAAGACTGGTAATATGGTCCTTCCAAATGAGAGCAGAAGAAAAAGAGACACCAAGAATATTGAGAGAAGATGAAGGGTTGATTTTTGTATTGTTGAAGAATAAGGGATAGTCCGCTGGGAGATCCTGATGGGTAGATAGATGGAGAAATTGGGTTTTGGAAGCATTAAAGTTAACAAGGTTTTCTCTGCCCCAATTGGAAATAGTATTTAGATCAGAATTTAAGAGTTCTATGGCTTCATTACGTTTGTCGTTGAGGGATTGCTGGCTGGGGCGTTCTGAAAAACTAATGGAGTAGTGTAAGGTTGAGTCGTCTGCGTATGAATGGATGGGAATTAAGGTACAGTTAAGGAGATCATTTATAAAAATTAGAAAGAGAATAGGAGATAGGACAGAGCCCTGAGGAACACCGGAGTTTATAGGGTGAGGAAGTGAACAATGGCCGTCCACAACCGCAGCTATGGAACGGCCGGAAAGGAAATTAGAGACAAAGGCACAGATGGAGGGATAGAAACCGAAGGAGGGTAGTTTAGAAATTAAAGATTTATGCCAGACTCTATCGAAGGCTTTCGATATGTCTAGTGCAATAGAAAAAGTCTCACCGAAGTCCCGAAAGGAGGATGACCAAGAGTTAGTAAGATATGAAAGAAGATCACCAGTAGAGCGACCCTTAAGGAAGCCATACTGGCGATCTGAGAGCAGATTATGAGAAGAGAAATGCTTAAGAAATTTGGAAGCAAGAATAGTTTCAAAAACTTTAGAAAGACAAGAGATAAGAGCAATTGGACGATAGTTGGAGGGTTGAGAGCGGTCACCCTTCTTTGGGACAGGTTGAATGTGAGCAAACTTCCAGCATGAAGGGAAGACGTTAGAGGATAGACAGAGACGAAAGAGTTTGCCTAGGCAGGGAGTCAGCACGGAAGCACAGTTTTTGAGAACAACAGGAGGAACACCGTCCGGACCGTACGCCTTATTAGTGTTAAGCCCAGAGAGGGTAGAAAGTACATCTTTAGAAGAGATTAGGATATTAGGCATAAGTAAGAGAGAGGAGGGTGGAGAGGGAGGAATAGCACCGGAATCATCCAAGGTGGAGTTTCTAGCAAAAGTTTGAGCGAAGAGTTTAGCTTTGTCAGAGGAAGAAGTGATGGTTGTGCCATCAGAGTGGGAAAGGGGAGGGAAAGACGAGGAAGAGAAATTGTTGGAGAGGTTTTTGGCTAGATGCCAGAAAGCTTGGGAAGAGCTAGAGTTGGATAGTTCAGTGCATTTATTATTGATGAAAGAGTGTTTGGCAAGTCGAAGAACAGATTTGGCTTGATTCCGGGCAGAAACATATGAAGAATGAGAGTCTTGAGTTTTAAGGCGTCGGTACCGTTTGAATGCTTCCTCCTTATTGCGGACAGCAGTAGAACAGGCGTGAGTAAACCAAGATTTTTTAGCATTAGTCTGAGAGAAAGAGAATGGAATGTATGCTTCCATGCCCGATAGGATTACCTCGGTAATGCGTTCAGCACTCTCCGAGGGTCCTCGGCCATGGAAGCAGAAATCATTCCATGGGAAATCAAAGAAGTACTGCCGAAGAGCCTCCCAGTCGGCAGCGCCAAAGTGCCACAAGCGCTGCCGGCTAGGAGGATCGGGTGGCTGTACTGGAGAGATAGGACAGGTGATAGAGATAAGTTTATGGTCGGAGGAGCCCAAAGGAGAGAAAAGATCGACAGTATAAGAAGAAGGGTTAGAAGTTAGAAACAGGTCAAGAATGTTGGGCCGATCTCCGATGCGATCCGGGATACGGGTGGGTTGCTGAATTAACTGCTCTAGGTCATTTAGGATAGAAAAGACGTAGGCTTGTTCACCAGGTGGATCAGTAGTGTGAGAGGAGAGCCATTGGCGGTGGTGAACGTTGAAATCTCCTAAGATGGAGATTTCTGAGAAAGGAGAAATGGATAGAATGTGTTCCACTGTAGAGTTTAGATAGTCAAAGAATGTCAAAAGAATAGATAGTCAAAGAATGCATGTATTGTATATACAGTAGGTATTGCTTCTCCTTGGTATGCATGTATTGTATATACAGTAGGTATTGCTTCTCCTTGGTATGCATGTATTGTATATACAGTAGGTATTGCTTCTCCTTGGTATGCATGTATTGTATATACAGTAGGTATTGCTTCTCCTTGGTATGCATGTATTGTATATACAGTAGGTATTGCTTCTCCTTGGTATGCATGTATTGTATATACAGTAGGTATTGCTTCTCCTTGGTATGCATGTATTGTATATACAGTAGGTATTGCTTCTCCTTGGTATGCATGTATTGTATATACAGTAGGTATTGCTTCTCTTTGGTATGCATGTATTGCTTCTCCTTGGTATGCATGTATTGTATATACAGTAGGTATTGCTTCTCCTTGGTATGGATGTATTGTATATACAGTAGGTATTGCTTCTCCTTGGTATGCATGTATTGTATATACAGTAGGTATTGCTTCTCCTTGGTATGCATGTATTGTATATACAGTAGCTATTGCTTCTCCTTGGTATGCATGTATTGTATATACAGTAGGTATTGCTTCTCCTTGGTATGGATGTATTGTATATACAGTAGGTATTGCTTCTCCTTGGTATGCATGTATTGTATATACAGTAGGTATTGCTTCTCCTTGGTATGCATGTATTGTATATACAGTAGGTATTGCTTCTCCTTGGTATGCATGTATTGTATATACAGTAGGTATTGCTTCTCCTTGGTATGCATGTATTGTATATACAGTAGGTATTGCTTCTCCTTGGTATGCATGTATTGTATATACAGTAGGTATTGCTTCTCCTTGGTATGCATGTATTGTATATACAGTAGGTATTGCTTCTCTTTGGTATGCATGTATTGCTTCTCCTTGGTATGCATGTATTGTATATACAGTAGGTATTGCTTCTCCTTGGTATGCATGTATTGTATATACAGTAGGTATTGCTTCTCCTTGGTATGCATGTATTGTATATACAGTAGGTATTGCTTCTCCTTGGTATGCATGTATTGTATATACAGTAGGTATTGCTTCTCCTTGGTATGCATGTATTGTATATACAGTAGGTATTGCTTCTCCTTGGTATGCATGTATTGTATATACAGTAGGTATTTATGTATACATTTTTACTTAAGGGTTGTCTTTTCTGGACTCCCTTCATCCTCATGTTTTGATATTTTAAGACATTCGTCCAGTTCGATTGACAATTTCAAGACCTTTCGCCCAATTGTAAACCCTTTCATACCATTAAGTTGCGATTTTTTTCCAGGCGAGTGATGGTAAGCCTACAATTTAGGAGGAATCGGCCTTCGGCCGGAACATTATTCTACAATTTTGTTTACAAATTTATCTCGAACGGAGGGGGGTATTTCTTTTTAAGGTTTGATGGAGGTCTTGGGAGCAAAATAAAATCCTTCGCTTAAGGGGAGACGAGTCGTTTTTCTGGTACCCCTTCTTCCTCATGTTTAGCCCCATTAGTTTTCAGATTTTAAGACGTTCGATCTATTAGTTTGGCGATTTTTTTTAAAAATCGCTCCATTTCTTTGTCACTATTAAGACTTTTCGTGTCATTTAGGTGTCGATTTTTTCTTGGTGAGCGATAGCGAATCTGTAATTTAAAAGGAACCGGCCTTCGGTCGGGACGGTACAAATTTATCTTGAAGGAGGGTCTTGGGCAGGTGTATTAAGCTTGATGGAGGTCTAGGGAGGAAACTATAATAATAATTAAAAATACATAAATGAGCACAACATTAAGCCCATCCCTCCTTAACACTTACGGTGTGGGCATATTTCCACCTATTTCCGCCATATTAGAGTTCATTCAGGCACTCCTGACTGATTAAGCAAGTGTCTGAATGAAATTAAATGTATTCAGCCAAAAACTAGAAGATAATAGCTTCAAAATGACACCAAAACGAGCTTCGTAGCTCACAGGCTTCACCCGCAGCGCTACCATAGACATTCGCTAATACTGAGTAATTATTGCTAATGTCGCGCTACATTTGCCTTTGGCAGCGCTGTATATCTAGCAAGAGTATGGCTCATACTCCTCAGTGCACCGGCCGCCTGGCTGGAGGAAGGAAGTGTGGATTGTTGCACTCCCGCTCCCTTGCACTCGATTCTACAGGCTTTAAGAGGCTTTAAAAGCCTGTAAATTGCTGTAAATTGCCATGGCGTTCCGGAGAGTCTCCCTCAGTCAAAGGGTTAATGTATGTGTGTAGGTATTTATTATTGATCATTATCTCCAACAATATAATAACCAAGTACAGTCAGAGTCCCAACTAGCACTTTGATACCGAAAAACACATGAGGGCGGATTAGTAGCTAGAATAAAATACAAAAGCAGATCAGAATCTATAATCAAATACAAAGTGAAATAGTAACTGGAATAAAATAAAAAGTCAGTGAAGAACAGACGAGACAACAAAAATAAATACATCTCCCCCCTCCTTTTTGTTGTTTTTTTGTTTTATCTTTTCTTAACCGAGAAAGGCCGCCTTAAAATATGTAAAATAGTCTGAGGGCCTTTAGAATATAATAAAACATCGCGCTAGAGCATTGCAAAGGTTAAGGCAATTACTGTTCGCTTTAGCAGACTATATATTGCATTCTAAAAAAAAAAATACCCCCCCCCCCAAAAAAAAAAGATAAAAAAGAAGAAAAACAAGAGACAATTGTGTAAAAATCGAAAGACGTCTAAAAGAGAGAGAGAGAGAGAGAGAGAGAGAGAGAGAGAGAGAGAGAGAGAGAGAGAGAGAGAGAGAGAGAGAGAGAGAGAGAGAGAAAGCGAGAGCGAGAGAGCCTTGAAAAAATAAGTGTAAATATCAAGAGACAATAATTATACCCCTTGCCAGGAAGTCCGAGGATTGACTGTTTCATAATCAATACCTTAACAACGGGTGAATGTTTACAACTTTGGCTGATTTGTGTCACATTGAGGGTGTAATATGCAAGGGGGGGGGGGGGGGGGGCGGCTGTGGTGAGAGAAAAATTGCTTACGTGACAGAGAGAGAGAGAGTTACAAGGAATAGTTAGTATCTCGGAGACCTTGCGGTCCATTCCGAGGAGATACTCGAAGTAGAAGGAAAGAGACTGTTTAGTGCACTGCACTCTTTACAGAGTGTGCAAAATACGATCTACTCTCTTCTTGAACGGTTCTACTGAAGAACTATTACAACTTCGGAAGGCAGTTTGTTCCAGGTAGAACAGATCTTATTTGAGAAAAAGTTTCAACAGATACTAGTGCTGAACCTTTTCAATTCTAATTTCCAGCCATGGTTGCGTGTTGTATTCACATTGAGGCCAAACATTTTGCTATAGTCCACATTGTCAAACCCATTAAGTATTTTAAAAACTTCAATGAGCTGGCCTCGTAGTCTGCGTGTCTCCAACGGGAAAAGATCAAGAGCTCTCAAGCGGTCCTCGTATCTCATTCTTCTAAGCAATGGAATAAGCTTTGTAGCCCTAGCTTGTACTCTTTCCAGTCGCTCTATATCTTTCCTGAGTGCTGGAGACCATAACTGAACAGCATACTCCAGGAGAGGCCGTATCAGAGCGTTGTAAAGTGTGAGGACTATTTCCTTATTTCTATACTTAAATTGCCTCTTAATATAGCTCAATAATTTCTGATCTTTCTTCTCTACTTCAATGCACTGCTTGGAAAAATTTAGGTCACTGCTAATCAGAACACCCGAATCCTTTTCCAAGTCAGTTACTTCCAGAGACATTCCCAATAGTGAATATTGTGAATTGGGGTTTGCTTGGCCGATATGCATCACCTTGCACTTTTCCAAGTTTAGAGGCATCTACCATGTCTTCGACCATTCACCCAGTCTGTTGAGGTCCATCCTGAGTTGTTCAACCCCTTTGGGGTCTTTCAAATTCATTCCAAGCTTTATGTCATCTGCAAACTTGGAGATCACACTCAACAGACCAATATCAATGTTATTGACATATATGATAAACAGAAGTTGGCCAAGGACAGATCCCTGTGGAACTCCAGGAGTGACTCAAGTCCACTCAGAAGAAACACCATTGATTACCACTCGCTGTTGTCTACCTGTTAGCCAACTTTCTATCCAATTTGTGACCTCTGTATTGATACCTACCACACTCACTTTTGACATTAGCTTGCAATGAGGTACTTTGTCAAAAGCTTTTTGAAAATCTAAGTAAAGGATGTCTATGGCTCTACTTTTGTCATACTCACTCAGTATTTCATGGAAAAATTCCAGCAAATTGGTAAGACATGATCGGTGTCACCTGAATTCATGTTGGGAATCTGTAATTAAATTGTGGATTTTTAGGTAGTCAACTATCTTGTCTACTAGTATCCCTTCAAAGAGTTCTACTATGATAGAAGTTAAGCTAATTGGCCAATAATTCTTGGGACACTCGTGATCCCCTTTCTTAAAGTTTGGGGTCACATTGGGCAGTTTCCAGTCTTCAGGGACCTCTCCACTTTCTAGTGATTTATTGAAGATGTCTGCTAAGAAAGGTGCAAGGAGAGAGAGAGAGAGAGATTACACAACCTCTACTACACACACACCCTTTACACACTATCAACAATGTACCCGTTTTCTTCCTCCACAGCGCTCTGTTAAAAGGTCGGGGGAACTATAGTAGTTATGGGGTGTTTTCCGATTGATAGCAAACCACCGGCTCCCTCAAAGGTCAATATAAAAGATAGGTTTGGCCGGTTACACACGAGCGCTTCAACACTTCGTTTCGTCAACACTAGTCTGGCAGCTGATGAAGTACGGTTGCCCGCATAAGTTTAGCTGTTCCTCTCCGTAATCTTCTGTACATGGTAATATAATGTGCATGATTGAATTACGAGTGTTGTTCCTTATGCAGTAGTTAAGGGGGTACTACTCGCTTTTTATGGACCTCCTTCTCCCTCGTATTTAGCATATTAGTTTTGAGATTTTAAGACGTTCCTTCCATTAGTTTGGCGATTTTCCTTTTGCCCCATTTCGTTGTCAATTTCAAGACCTTTCGTGCCATTTAGGTGTCGGATTTTTTCCTGGCGAGCGATAGCAAGCCTGTAATTTTAAGAGGAACCGGCGTTCTTCCGGGACATTTTTCTATTCAAAAAATGTACAAATTTATCTTGAAGGGGGGTCTAGTTTTTGTTTAAGCTTGATGGAGGTCTAGCGAGGAAACTAAAAAATAAATGAATACATGAATTAATAGCCCCCCAAAACGGCCACTATCACCTTAACTAAGCTGATTAGTCAACTGATAGTTAAAAGAAACCACACTCGCAATTCATTCATACTAATTTAACTTCCATACATACGGTCACGACGAGGAACAGAACTTATGTGGCCAACTGTACACTTATTAAATCATTACGGCACCTCAATTAATCTACTTTCCGTTCAAGAGTTCAAGGAGGTCTTGGGAAAAAACTAAAAACTAAACTAAATTAATAAACAAATAAATACAAATCTCCCCACAAGATCAAATGACAGGTTCTGGTAAAATGTTGTGCGAGAGTCAGCCTTGGCATCGGTTCCTTCAGTTTGGCCGGGTAGTGGGGATGGCTTAATATATACAGTACAGTACAGTACAGTACAGTTGGACACAGGATTTCGTATACACTTGATTTTATGTGCGGAGGGAAATACGGTAAGATTGATTTACAGGAATAATTTGCTATAAAACCAGTACAACAATAACAACAACAACAACTAAAACTAGAAGAGACAGGTGAGGGCTGGTCCTACTCAAAGTGAGGTTTGGCGTCCTCTACCCAATCTTAGCCGTTTCTGTCTGTCTCTTTTCTTTAGCTACCTTTCCTTCTGGGTGCTGGTGAGATCGCCCGATTGGGTGGCACTGCAAGAGGGGATGCGGACGGTGGGGGTGCAAGCCCCCACTGCCCTCTCAGAGATAGATCTCATCTCACCCTGGTCCCTCATCTCACCCTGGTCCCTCATCTCACCCTGGTCCCTCATCTCACCCTGGTCCTTTTGGGAGCCCCGAGCATCTGGAGCGGTTTCGGTCTATTGGATTATTATGTTACCTCCACCAACCGACTTTACTCCTAAACTCAATTAATGAAATCAACAAATACATGTGGCAGTCCAGGGATTCGAACCTAGGATGCTCACACCGAAATTCAGTGCATTTATCCATTGCGCTATGAAGACTCGGGACTGTTCAGCCCGACAGTCTGGTAAACAACAACAACAACAATTAGAAGAGAGGCACAAACTTTTCTATACCTTGCTTCGGTGATGGAGAACACAATGGTACTGAAGGGGTTAAGACTGCGGCGCTGATTGTCGACCTCTATCACAGCCACAGTTATTTCAAAGGCCGCCTCCCCAAAGAGCTCTCTGATCACGCCATTACTCGTACAAACACTGGCTCTCTCTCTCTCTCTCTCTCTCTCTCTCTCTCTCTCTCTCTCTCTCTCTCTCTCTCTCTCTCTCTTGTATACATATGATGCTGGTCAAAGAAAAACAATACGTTATACAATATCACAATCTGAAGACCAGCATATTTTTGTTAGCCATCATTAAATAAAATTCTCTCTCTCTCTCTCTCTCTCTCTCTCTCTCTCTCTCTCTCTCTCTCTCTCTCTCTCTCTCTCTCTCGAAGTCACAAATGATGGCTTGGAGTCCTGACCCTGTAGTTAAGAGAGGGAGACCAACTCCAGGAGTAAGTATCGAGTTTGCGAAATCACTACACAATTTATTTTACATTTTATGTAGGGTCCGTGCGAGTCAATGGGTTCGATCTTAGAGGGCCTTCCAAAGCAGAGTAAAATCTCCTAATGTTGACCAGAATATCGTGATACAATGAAGTCCTAATGCTGAAGGGGTTAAGGGGAGATTTCCACTTGAGGGAGTTTTTTCTTGACTCCTTTCTCCCTCATGTTTAGCCCCATTACTTTTCTAATTTTAAAACGTTCGCCCCATTATTTTGATGATTTTAAGAACTTTCAACCCATTTCTGTCAACTTTAAGACCTTTCGTGCAATTTAGGTGTCTATTTTATCCTGGCGAGCGATAGCGAGCCTGTAATTTAAGAGGAACCGGCTTTCAGCCGGGACATTTTTCTACCGAAAAATGTAAAAATTTATCTTGAAAGGGGCTCAAGGGAGAGTAATTTCAAGCTTGATGGAAGTCTAGGAAACGCACTAAAAACCTGCCCTTAATAGAGGCATTTACTGTAATCCGGTGTACAAGACTACTAAGGAAGAACTGAAGACAGTCGTATAATGCCGGGAGTTATATACCTTCATTATCAGACGTCTTTCATAATCTAAATAAAATCACTTAACGTTAGCTAAAAGTATGAGACGTCTTTCCTAATCTGAATATAATAAGTTAACGTTAGTTAGAAGTATGAGACGTCTTTCATAATCTGAATAAAATCACTTAACGTTAGCTAAAAGTATAATAGACGTCTTTCATAATTTAAATACAATCACTTAACGTTAGCTAAAAGTATGAGACGTCTTTCATAATCTGAATATAATAAGTTAACGTTAGTTAGAAGTATAGACGTCTTTCATAATCTGAATAAAATCACTTAACGTTAGCTAAAAGTATGAGACGTCTTTCATAATCTGAATATAATAAGTTAACGTTAGCTAGAAGTATGAGACGTCTTTCATAATCTGAATATAATATGTTAAACGTTAAACTGAAAAATACATACGCCATGGTTTCAAGGGTCTCAGTTTGCCCTAGTGTCTCTGTGTACTCTCAGCCAGGAAAGACCCCTCCGGCCCAACTCATTTGGACGGGGCACAGAACACACAGCGGAGGGCTATTAGTCCACGGGCCGGGGGGGGGGGGGGGGGGGAGTAATAAGGGCTGTCAGAGGGGAATTTTAGCTACTAAGATAATATTCTGCAACGCATGTTCTTAATCGTTGTAGATATGTTATTTTGATAATATTCCCTAGGTCAGTGTTTTCCTATAGCATATAAGAGCCGTTTATTGCAGAGTACGGTATATTGAAAGTTAGAAACGATCGTATGTTTCCGGGAGCTGGGTTATTGGCATGTAGGTCGTAAAGGCAGAGTCAATCAAGGGGTTTATGATTGGAACATTTTAATATCCGTGTTGACATTATCCTGAGTCTCCTACTGAGGGACTCTGCTCCAGGCTCACTATACCTTGTTCCAAATAGGTAGGCCAGAATTCGTGAACCCTAACCTCTGTAACTCATAAAGGACAAGAGCAAATGGGCTGTAAATTTCCACACCTATTCCCTGGCTGATCCTTCCCAAATGGTAGAAATATTAGTTTGATTACCTTAGTCGTTTGTGAGTTATAAAGATTAATGTTCATGAGTTTTGACCTATATATTTGAAACAGAGTATAGTGATTTTTTTTCCAACATGGTGGTAATGGAGCCTACACATTTAGTGGAGGAAGAAGTAATACATATCCTACTGCGTGACTTATATAAGATCAAGAGAGGGGGATGGCGTAAGTATAGACCAGCGGTAAACCTATACTGTAGACAAAATATATATTGTAGAGTGTTGTTATGGTACTGTTGTTATGGTACTGTTGTTATGGCACTGTTGTTATGGTACTGTTGTTATGGCACTGTTGTTATGGCACTGTTGTTATGGCACTGTTGTTATGGTACTGTTGTTATGGCACTGTTGTTATGGCACTGTTGTTATGGTACTGTTGTTATGGTACTGTTGTTATGGCACTGTTGTTATGGCACTGTTGTTATGGTACTGTTGTTATGGTACTGTTGTTATGGTACTGTTGTTATGGTACTGTTGTTATGGCACTGTTGTTATGGTACTGTTGTTATGGCACTGTTGTTATGGCACTGTTGTTATGGCACTGTTGTTATGGTACTGTTGTTATGGCACTGTTGTTATGGCACTGTTGTTATGGTACTGTTGTTATGGTACTGTTGTTATGGCACTGTTGTTATGGCACTGTTGTTATGGCACTGTTGTTATGGTACTGTTGTTATGGTGTTGTTATGGTACTGTTGTTATGGCACTGTTGTTATGGTACTGTTGTTATGGCACTGTTGTTATGGTACTGTTGTTATGGCATTGTTGTTATGGCACTGTTGTTATGGCACTGTTGTTATGGCACTGTTGTTATGGTACTGTTGTTATGGCACTGTTGTTATGGCACTGTTGTTATGGCACTGTTGTTATGGTACTGTTGTTATGGCACTGTTGTTATGGCACTGTTGTTATGGCACTGTTGTTATGGTACTGTTGTTATGGCACTGTTGTTATGGCACTGTTGTTATGGCACTGTTGTTATGGCACTGTTGTTATGGTACTGTTGTTATGGCACTGTTGTTATGGCACTGTTGTTATGGCACTGTTGTTATGGTACTGTTGTTATGGCACTGTTGTTATGGCACTGTTGTTATGGCACTGTTGTTATGGCACGTTGTTATGGTACTGTTGTTATGGTACTGTTGTTATGGCACTGTTGTTATGGCACTGTTGTTATGGCACTGTGTTATGGCACTGTTGTTATGGCACTGTTGTTATGGCACTGTTGTTATGGCACTGTTGTTATGGTACTGTTGTTATGGCACTGTTGTTATGGCACTGTTGTTATGGCACTGTTGTTATGGCACTGTTGTTATGGCACTGTTGTTATGGTACTGTTGTTATGGTACTGTTGTTATGGCACTGTTGTTATGGCACTGTTGTTATGGCACTGTTGTTATGGCACTGTTGTTATGGTACTTTATGGTACTGTTGTTATGGTACTGTTGTTATGGTACTGTTGTTATGGTACTGTTGTTATGGTACTGCTGTTATGGCACTGTTGTTATGGCACTGTTGTTATGGTACTGTTGTTATGGCACTGTTGTTATGGTACTGTTGTTATGGTACTGTTGTTATGGCACTGTTGTTATGGCACTGTTGTTATGGTACTGTTGTTATGGCACTGTTGTTATGGCACTGTTGTTATGGTACTGTTGTTATGGCACTGTTGTTATGGCACTGTTGTTATGGTACTGTTGTTATGGCACTGTTGTTATGGCACTGTTGTTATGGCACTGTTGTTATGGCACTGTTGTTATGGTACTGTTGTTATGGCACTGTTGTTATGGTACTGTTGTTATGGCACTGTTGTTATGGCACTGTTGTTATGGTACTGTTGTTATGGCACTGTTGTTATGGCACTGTTGTTATGGCACTGTTGTTATGGCACTGTTGTTATGGTACTGTTGTTATGGCACTGTTGTTATGGCACTGTTGTTATGGCACTGTTGTTATGGCACTGTTGTTATGGCACTGTTGTTATGGCACTGTTGTTATGGCACTGTTGTTATGGTACTGTTGTTATGGCACTGTTGTTATGGCACTGTTGTTATGGCACTGTTGTTATGGCACTGTTGTTATGGTACTGTTGTTATGGCACTGTTGTTATGGCACTGTTGTTATGGCACTGTTGTTATGGCACTGTTGTTATGGTACTGTTGTTATGGCACTGTTGTTATGGCACTGTTGTTATGGTACTGTTGTTATGGCACTGTTGTTATGGTACTGTTGTTATGGCACTGTTGTTATGGCACTGTTGTTATGGTACTGTTGTTATGGCACTGTTGTTATGGCACTGTTGTTATGGTACTGTTGTTATGGCACTGTTGTTATGGTACTGTTGTTATGGCACTGTTGTTATGGTACTGTTGTTATGGCACTGTTGTTATGGCACTGTTGTTATGGCACTGTTGTTATGGCACTGTTGTTATGGCACTTGTTATGGCACTGTTGTTATGGTACTGTTGTTATGGTACTGTTGTTATGGCACTGTTGTTATGGCACTGTTGTTATGGCACTGTTGTTATGGCACTGTTGTTATGGCACTGTTGTTATGGTACTGTTGTTATGGCATTGTTGTTATGGCACTGTTGTTATGGTACTGTTGTTATGGTACTGTTGTTATGGCACTGTTGTTATGGCACTGTTGTTATGGCACTGTTGTTATGGCACTGTTGTTATGGCACTGTTGTTATGGTACTGTTCTTATGGCACTGTTGTTATGGTACTGTTGTTATGGTACTGTTGTTATGGCACTGTTGTTATGGCACTGTTGTTATGGCACTGTTGTTATGGCGCTGTTGTTATGGCACTGTTGTTATGGTACTGTTGTTATGGCACTGTTGTTATGGTACTGTTGTTATGGTACTGTTGTTATGGTACTGCTGTTATGGTACTGTTGTTATGGTACTGTTGTTATGGTACTGTTGTTATGGCACTGTTGTTATGGTACTGTTGTTATGGTACTGTTGTTATGGCACTGTTGTTATGGTACTGCTGTTATGGTACTGTTGAGGTTGGTGTTGTTTCAATACTGGAGGTGTGGCAGTGAGAATTTGTTTGAGTTCTACTGAGGCACGGTTAGCACTATGCCAACATGATCAATTGATGGGGCAGTGTTATGGCGGGATATTATTATACTACAATCCAACTGTTGAAAGGCAACCCAGTCTCAGCCATTGCAATGTTATGGAAAAGGACGTTAATCTAATGTACAGTATGTATTGTATCCATTACGTGGCTAAGTAGAATTGATTTCGACTAACTAAAAAATAATTATTTTAGCCTTTAGGTGACTGATCATAAACGTTTTGAGGGATCGTTGTAAATGAACATTGTGATGAGTTCGAGTTATAATATCACTCTCTCTCTCTCTCTCTCTCTCTCTCTCTCTCTCTCTCTAGTAACTGGGCACGACCTGTTAAGGTGGTGTTTATTCATTCCAATTTTCACCAGATACCACGGGCTTTGTACTTATAACATATTAATTCAAGTCTTCGAAATCAATTACAAATTATTTAACGAAATAATAGCCACGGTGAGAGCAAATCAATATCGCAAAAGAACCAATAATGTTAACAATAAATGGAGTAAGATATGGAGTGTTTGTTCAGCCTATACTAAAACCTCTAAACCCTTTCCTTACACTGTACAACCGGAGTCAACAATATCTGCACATTATTTGGAGGAACCCCTATGGTACAGTATATATATATATATATATATATATATTACAGAGTAATTCACTGGGAATCAATAGCCAATGCTCGGTGTCTCGTTATATAATTATTCAATACTACTCCCAGAT
>CM064579.1:51807436-51824936 GCA_032716605.1 Paralithodes platypus | reverse complement strand
CAATATTTATTCACCTAATTTGCATATTACTAGCTCATTAAGGGGAGGTCTCCACTTGAGGGATTGTTTTCTTGACCCCTTTCTCCCTCATGTTTAGCCCCATTGCTTTTGATATTATAAAACGTTTGCCCCATTAGTTTAGCGATTTTAAGAAGTTTCACCCCATATTAAGACATTTCCTGCAATTCAGGTGTCTATTTTATCCTGGCGAGCGATAGCGAGCCTGTAATTTAAGAGGAACCGGCCTTCGGCCGGGACGCATATAGCCCAACTGTATTATGGTTCGGCACCACTGGTGAGAACGATTCCGCTTAGGTTAGGTTAGGTTAGGTTAGGTTAGGTTAGGATTTAAAACTGTGGTCTCATTCTGTCTTCTCTTTGCCGCGCCATACGGTACGGTAAAATATGCGCGAGTTTAGCTGAGTTAGCCATTAAATAGGCCGCGCGGAACCAGTGGTGCCGAACCATAATACAGTTGGGCTATATGCGGCCGGGACATTTTTCTACCGAAAAATGTTAAAACAAATCTTGAAAAGGACTCGAGGGGGTGTAATTTTAAGGTTGATGGAGGTCTAGGGAACAAACTAAATACCTCCTCTTAATACCTTCTAGACCAAGGCATAATAAAAGATTCATAACTTGTGCCGATCTAATGATGGGGAATTAATTACTTGGTAAATGTAAGTGTATTAATAACAGTATTACTGAAAGAAACAAAGAGGTATTTTATTTAATACATATATACTGATAAAATATTATGAATCACATGTAAGAATATGTGTACTTAACGGATACTTATATAATATGTGTACTTAACGGATACTTATATAATATGTGTACTTAACGGATACTTATATAATATTCCAAATCCCATACAGTATTAGAAAATGTAATTATTATATTGTTGCCCTAATTATAATGCACAATATTGAACTCCTAATTGATTCCATAAGTAAAGTTGGAAGCACCTAATGTAGTTCCAAGTATTATTTTGTTCTATATGGATGAGGGAAACAAAAGGCAGAGCTGCCTGTGACAAGTGCCTCCCCCAGAGTTGAAAGCAGGTAGGGACGAACAAACTCAAGTCAGACCTAATAAACCCAAGTGGGGACGAACAAACTACCGAGCCAGACTCAGCTGGTAGGGACGAATCATTTGTGTTGTGACAGAAAGAAGTGTGGTGTGCTTGTTTAGTGTAGTGAAGTAGATAGCAGGAGGAGGTGTTTGTGAGAGCCAGCTGGATCACTCTGTGTAGGTGACGCACACACAGAAACAGTAAAGGAAGCCAGGCAAATGAAACAGGAGTTCCAGCAGCTCCTTATCATATGCCTATAGGCCTCCCCTGGGTTTATATATCATATGAAATCAATATGGTGTGGCATAATTGATGGCTACACGTATTAATTAATGTTAATATAATTATAATAAAACTAATGTAATGTTGTTATAATCAGTCCTTGTAATATTCATTAAGGGGGTCACCGGCTTGTTTTTATCTTTCTCACCTTTTCTCTCTTTCCCTGGCTTTTATCCATTCGGCCCCATTCAGCCAACTGTTTTAAGACGTTTATCCCCATGCAGGTGTCGATTTCTTCCTGGCGAGCGATAGCGAGCCAGCATTGTATGGAGAAATCCGGCTTCGCCGGAAACATTTTTCTATCGAAAAATGTACAAATTTAGCTTGCTGTCAAAACAAAAATATATATATGCTGGCTCGCTACCGCTCGCCAGGAAAATATTGACACCTGGATGGGGGTAAACGTCTTAAACCAGTAGGCTGAATGGGGCCGAATATATACATACAAGTCAAAGAGAGGGGGAGAGAAAGAGAAAACAAAAGCGAGGTGGGCTCCTTTAAATAGACAAATAAATACTTCAACACAGAAGGGAGGCAAACTCAAAATCTGCAATAGTCCACTGTCGAAAATGATACGGTATTTTACCCTTTGAGTAACAGCAACGTGTGCTAAATTGTATTCTAGCTATATTTAGACGATATTATGCAGCTTAGGAAGGATCTGTGGTAGTTAAAAAGGGTTGATTGAGATAGCTTGAAGCCTTTGTATTGCTAGAGGTCCTCCATAAGCTGAATAGTTCCCAGAATATGATACAATGGACGTCCCTGGTACTGAGAGGGTTAATATAGTATAGGACAATGATAGGGTATAGATGGATAGTGATGTACCTTTTATCCTTATGGTACAGTTGGCCAAATAAGTCGTGTCGCCGCTGGCATTACGTTTTGCTCTCTGTGTGCTGTATTAATGTCTGTCAGATGTTGACTAGGGTGTGTAAAGATGGGAACATGTTTGTATATCTCACTCGAAACGATACAAAATGGTTAGATAGTGCTGATACCAATTATTTATCGAAATATACTTGGTGCCGCGAAATAACTTATTTGGCCGACTGTACCTGGGTTTATTCCTGCCGACAAACCTCTACAAGGGTACAGTAACGTATTGTGGACACTTTAATTTCCATTTATATGCCTTTCTATCTAAACTCTTATTCTCTTTGTCTAACTCGTCATTCGTCTATCACTCGTTCGCACCCCTTCCCCCCCCTCTCTCTCTCTCTCTCTATCTCTCTCTCTCTCTCTCTCTCTCTCTCTCTCTCTCTCTCTCTCTCTATTATATATATATATATATTTCACTCACTCACTCACACTCTCTCACACACACACACACACACTCTCTCTCTCTCACACGCACACCACTCCCCCCCCGCTCTCCCTCTCTCTCTCCCACGCACACCACTCCCCCCTCGCACTCTCTCTCTCTCTCACGCACACCACTCCCCCCTCACTCTCTCTCTCTCTCACACGCACACCACTCCCCCCTCGCTCGCTCTCTCTCTCTCTCTCACACACACCACTCGCTCTCGCTCTCTCTCGCTCTCTCACACACACCACTCCCCCTCGCTCTCGCTCACGCACACCACTCCCCCCTCGCTCTCGCTCACGCACACCACTCCCCCCTCGCTCTCGCTCTCTCTCTCTCTCTCACGCACACCACTCCCCCCTCGCTCTCTCTCTCTCTCTCTCTCTCACGCACACCACTCCCCCCTCGCTCTCGCTCTCTCTCACGCACACCACTCCCCCCTCGCTCTCTCCGCCATCATCTTTTCATTACCCAGAGCTCATACGTCTCTGGCCCAGCACTCCATCTTGTTGATCTGAATTATCGATGTGGCTTTACGCGAGTAGATGGGAATAGATGAGAAGGCTAAGACGGTGGGTGGGTGGGCTAGGTATGTGGATAGATAGATGGGTGGGTGGGCTAAGTATGTGGATAGATAGGTGGGTGGATGGGCTAGGTATGTAGGTATGTGGATAGATAGATGGGTGGGTGGGCTAAGTATGTGGATAGATAGGTGGGTGGATGGGCTAGGTATGTAGGTATGTGGATAGATAGGTGGGTGGATGGGCTAAGTATGTGGATAGATAAATGGGTGGATGGGCTAGGTATGTGGATAGATAGATGGGTGGATGGGCTAGGTATGTGGATAGATAGGTGGGTGGATGGGCTAAGTATGTGGATAGATAGATGGGTGGATGGGCTAGGTATGTGGATAGATAGGTGGGTGGATGGGCTAAGTATGTGGATAGACAGATGGGTGGATGGGCTAGGTATGTGGATAGATAGGTGGGTGGATGGGCTAGATATGTGGATAGATAGGTGGGTGGATGGGCTAGATATGTGGATAGATAGGTGGGTGGATGGGCTAATAATTATTAAGATTATTATTATTTATATTTGTATTTATGTCTCAAATAAAGACGAATAATATGAACAACCTGCCAAACACAAACATTCAAAGTGGAACAAATAAATCAATACAGGAAATAAATAAGCAAACATACCAACAATGTCAAAATAGTTAATAGAAGGAGCAAATATATATCAAACAAAATAGTTAATAGAAGGAGTAAATATATATCAAACAAAATAGTTAATAGAAGGAGTAAATATATATCAAACAAAATAGTTAATAGAAGGAGCAAATATATATCAAACAAAATAGTTAATAGAAGGAGTAAATATATATCAAACAAAATAGTTAATAGAAGGAGTAAATATATATCAAACAAAATAGTTAATAGAAGGAGTAAATATATATCAAACACAATATATAGGCCTATAGACTCCAGGCCAAAGTGTAGTTTGAAGTGTTAGAGTCTCCTGGGCTAGCCAATAAGGAGCAGGCACACCAAGAACTTGGCACATTAAATATTAACTTAAGTATCCTCAGCCTGCCTCCTCCAACCCCCACACTACTTACTGGGTGTGGGTGTGGGTGTGTGGGGGGGAGGGGATGTATGTGGGTGTGGGTGGTAGTGTATGTGGGTGTGGGTGTGGGAGGGGTGTGTGTGTGGGTGCGGGGTGAGGAGGGGAGGGGGTGTATGTGGGTGTGGGTGGGAGTGTATGTGGATGTGGGAGGGGGTGTAGGTGGGAGTGTATGTGGGTGTAGGTGTGGGAGGGGTGTGTGTGTGGGTGCGGGGTGAGGAGGGGAGGGGGTGTATGTGGGTGTGGGTGGGAGTGTATGTGGATGTGGGAGGGGGTGTAGGTGGGAGTGTATGTGGGTGTAGGTGTGGGAGGGTGTGTGTGTGGGTGCGGGGTGAGGAGGGGAGGGGGTGTATGTGGGTGTGGGTGGGAGTGTATGTGGATGTGGGAGGGGGTGTAGGTGGGAGTGTATGTGGGTGTAGGTGTGGGAGGGGTGTGTGTGTGGGTGCGGGGTGTGGAGGGCAGGGGGGTGTATGTGGGTGTGGGTGAGAACTTCACACATTGAATATTAAGGGAGCCCAACTCTCTTTTTTTCTCTTTCCCTCCCTCTCTCTTTGGCTTGTATCCATGCGGCCCCATTCAGCCTACTGTATTAAGACTTTTACCCCCATCCAGGTATCAAGATATTCCTGGCGAGCGGTAGCGAGCCAGCATATATGTATTTTTGTTTTGACAGCAAGCTAAATTTGTACATTTTTCGATATACAAATTTCTCCGGCGAAGCCGGATTTCTCCATACAATGCTGGCTCGCTATCGCTCGCCAGGAAGAAATCGACACCTGGATGGGGATAAACGTCTTTAAAAAGTTGGCTGAATGGGACCGAATGGATACAAGCCTGAGAAAGAGAGAAAAGGAGAGAAAGAGAAAAAAAGCCGGTGACCCCCCTTAACTTAGTATCCCAAGCCTGCCTCCTCCTCCTCCTACCCCCACACTACTTACTGAACTTAGAGGTAGAGGTGCGTGCGTGTGGGTGTCGGTACGAAGTTAACATATTAAATATTAACCTACGAATCTCCATATATACAGTACTGTATATATATATATATATATATATATATATATATATATATATATATAAATAGAGAGAGAGAGAGAGAGATGGGGGGGGGGGGGAGGGGAGAGAGAGATAAACGATTACAACACTTTTTTTCTTCAAAATGTCAATTCAAAGGATTTTGTCACAATTACATAATACAAAGCATAATAGTATTATACATTACAACACAGTTACATTGCAACAATGATGATGTGATGCGATGCGGCATGTGTCCTCTATACTAATGCTATAAGTCAACAAGAACAGAATAGAGTGAACCCAAAAATATAAAAAAATAGCAATACACAAAATGTACAAAGACTCCTAATATTATTAATACAATGTCAATACTAGTCAAACTAAGCTCATATCCTTCGATAATCCTAAATAAATAAATAAATATTAAATACATAAGCAACATATATATAACGAAACAAAAAGAAGTATGAGGGGCTGGATCGATTACCCAACGACCTTCATGAACTCAAATCCCGAACTAATTCATTTAAATCATGCCGTGAAATTGTAAAATTGGCCCAGTTCAAATAAATGAGAAGCAGCTCGCCCCAAAAAATATTGGAAAAAAAGAAAGATTCACAAAATAAAAAAAATAAAAAGTATATTGGAGGGAGGTTCAGTGCATGCGGTGTGGGATCTCTCTCTCTCTCTCTCTCTCTCTCTCTCTCTCTCTCTCCAGTAAACAAATTATAGCTTAGGTATACAGTATACTGTGTGTGTGTGTATATATATATATATATATATATACCGGTATATATATTACTCACAAACAAAACAAAAAACACACACACACACAGTGTAGTAGTAGTAGTTTATTGACAAAACATTAAATACAAAACCAATACAATACAAGAGAACGTACATAATACACCAATATTATCCAACAACAATGAATTCAACCACATACAACACACACACACCAGACTAAACTCCAACTCCTGGAACCAGTATACCATTATAGTGTCCAGGTCACGGTATCAAGGATTTACACTAAACTTTACTATGTGCCCCGATATACAGGTATATATGTTAACCTAGTCTACATATAAATACACATACACATACATACATACTGAATATATACACACACACACACACACACACATTTTATACTAATCATTACTGTGGCTTCCGCTCTACATCTGTCAGTCTACACACACACACACACTCTCTCTCTGTCTCACACACACACACACACACACACACACACACACTCACACACACACACACACACACATTCTATACCAAACATTACCCTGCTCCCCAATCTACACCTGTCTGTCTCTACATCTCTTAGAAAACGGGGAATTGGTCTCCTGGTCCTATTTTAACTTCATTGGTTTATACCGTATATTTTGTATAGTTATTCATTTATTTATAATCTTTATTTATCTATTTACATTATATTTATTCATTTATTTATCACGTTTACTTATCTATTTATTTATATATGTATTTATTTTCCTTAGTTTACTCCCTGTGCTCCCTTGGAAGTAGAACACACCTCCCCGGATCCCTTCTCAAACTATAAAGAAACCCGCCTTCAAGCTAATTTTTTTTTTTTTTTTTTTTTTTTTTTTGGTAGAAAAATGGAGACTCGCTCTCGCTTGCCAGGAAAAACACTGACAAATGAATGGGTCAAAAAGTCTTAAAATCGCCAAACAATTTGCGTAAAACATCTTAAAACCGCTAAACTAGTTGGGTAAAACATCATAAAATCGCCTAACTAGTGGGGTAAAACATCTTAAAACCGCTAAACTAGTGGGGTAAAACATTCTTAAAATCGCCAAACTAGTGGGGTAAAACCTCTTAAAATTACCAAACTAGTGCGGTAAAACTTCTTAAAATCGCCAAACTAGTGGGGTAAAACATCTTAAAATCACCAAACACGTGGGGTAAAACTTCTTAAAATCGCTAAACTAGTGGGGTAAAACATCTTAAAATCACCAAACACGTGGGGTAAAACTTCTTAAAATCGCCAAACTAGTGGGGTAAAACATCTTAAAATCACCAAACACGTGGGGTAAAACATCTTAAAATCACCAAACACATGGGGTAAAACCTCTTACAATCGCCAAACTAGTGGGGTAAAACATCTTAAAATCACCAAACACGTGGGGGTAAACAATCTTAAAATCGCCAAACTAGTGGGGTAAACCTCTTAAAATCGCCAAACTAGTGGGGTAAAACATCTTAAAATCCCCAAACTAGTGGGGTACATTATAACAAAATCGCCAAACTTGTGGGGTAAAACATCTTGAAATCGCCAGACTAGCAAGAGGACATAGGTGATTCCAAAATGAGCACCCTCGGAAATAAACAGCGAAGCGACGGCCCCTATTATTTAGACTAAACTTTACCTGAAGCTCTCGATCTTCAGCCGTCTGTCTAAGATCATGTACACACACTTACATAAATACATACACACATGTACACAACCACAGCCACCCACACACATACACACACACACAGCCACACCTACATATTATACTGAACTTCATCTGAAGCTCCTGATCTCCAGCCGTCTGTCTAAGATCATGCACACACACTTACATAGATACATACACACACATGTGCACAGCCACACACACACATACGCATTATACTAAACTTTATCTGAAATCCCGATATCCACCCGTCTGTCTGCGTCCATTACTAATGTCTTTGGAAGTGGGGAATGGGCTTACAAAGACTATTTCACCAAAAACACACACACACACACACACACACACACACACACACACACACACACACACACACACACACACACACACATACACACCACACACACACACACACACACACACACACATACGCACCACACACACACACACACACACACACACACACACACACACACACACACACACACACACACACACACACACACACACACACACACACACACACACACACACACACCACACACACACACACACACACACACACACACACACACACACACACACACACACACACACACCACACACACACACACACACACACACACACACACACACACACACACACACACACATACATACACATACACCACACACACACACACACACACACACACACACACACACACACACACACACACACACACACATTCTCTCACTCCCAATATCCACCCTACTGTATAAGTCCAGTACTCATTTCTTAGGAAGCGGTGTATTGATCTCATGAGGCTATTGTACAAAACTCACATTAGAGTAATATGCATAATTGTGTTCCCTGGATTTAATGGAAAACGGAAATTAATCCAGCTCGGAGTAGATCCCCCCAAAACACATAATATTGTAAAGCATATAAACAAACCGACTCAAGTTTGGATGTGAAACTTAAGGGGAGATATTCACTTAAGGAATTATTTTTCGAACCTCCTTTTCCCTCATGTTTAGCACCATTAGTTTTGAGATTTTAAGACGTTCGCCTCATTAGTTTGGCAATTTTAAGAACTTTCGGCCCGTTTATGTCAATTTTTAGACCTTTCGTGCCATTTAGGTGCGACTTTTTCCTGGCGAGCGATAGCGAGCCTGTAATTTAAGAGGAACCGGCCTTCGGCCGAATTTTTTTTCTACCGAAAAATGTACAAATTTATCTTGAAAGGGGGTCTAGGGGGTGTGATTTTAAGCTTGATGGAGGTCTAGGAAGGAACTAGAAACCTCCCTTAACATATACTATAATCTTATGTTGAAGCACAAGACTACATTATCAAGACTCCAAGTTCACCCCCCCCCCCTCCACTAGAGACCCTAATCCCACCGCTGCCACCATTACTTCCTAGTTGAAGGAAAATGTGACCTAACCTGAAGAAGCTATCTGCTAAACATAGTCAATAAAGTGCTCCTCCCCAAATCAATTTTACATGACTTATGATCAAAGGCGGTATATAGATGTTATTAACCTCTTCTGTACTGGCGACGCCTCATTAGATATATTTTAGCTATATTTAGACAATTTTATGCCGCTTAAAAAAAGGATCTTAGAGAGTAAAATGGGTTAAGGGGGGGGTCACTGTCTTTGTTTATCCTTCTTTCCTTTTTTCTCTTTACCTGGCTTGTATCCATTCGGCCCCATTCAGCCAACTGTTTTAAGACGTTTATCCCCATCCAGGTGTCGATTTCTTAATTGGCGAGCGATAGCGACCCAGCATTGTATGGAGAAATCCGGCTTCGCCGGAGAAATATTTCTATCAAAAAATTTACAAATTTAGCTTGCTGTCAAAAAAAATATATATATATGCTGGCTCGCTACCGCTCGCCAGGAAAATATTGACACCGGGATGGGGGTAAACGTCTTAAAACAGTAGGCTGAATGGGGCCCAATGGATACAAGCCAAAGAGAGAGGGAGAGAAAGAGAAAAAAGCTAGGTGGGCTCCCGTAGATGAGACAGTTCGAAGCTCAATAATTGCTGGAGGCTCTTTATATACTCAATACAATGGTTTAATAGTTGACAAAATATAATACAAAATAAGTCGCCGGTACAGAAGAGGTAAAGGAAATGTTGAGCCAAATTTGTATGGGTTAATCTCCCCTATGCCATACTATAGGTAATTTCCCTCAATAACTGGGCTAATTTTAGAGATAACTATTTTCATTGTAATATTGTATTGTAATAGGGGTATGTGAAATACAATCTTTATCCAACTCCAAGGGGCATAGTCCGCCCTTCATTTATCTTTGTAATATTCTCTAGAAGTCCAAAAGGTCGAAAAGGTAAATACAGTCTTAAATAACCCTCTCGTTCCCTCACGTCCTTCCTAAGTTATTAAAATTGTCTAGTGATTGCCAAAATAAAATAAAATAGTTGTGATTGTATATTGGGAGGGTTGAAAGAATACCAGTACTGTATTTTGAATTGTGTACATAAACTACTTACTCTACAGTCTTATTGCAACCTCCATATAATTCCCAACATAAACACTTGCAACACTTCTATTATATTATATATCCTCAGGCACAATCCCCACTTTTCCTATGTTTTTGTTGTTTTTGGGGTGGGTGGGTGGGGTGGGTGGGGTGGCGGGGGGGGGGGGGGGCGACTCAAGACAGATCTAGAATAGGGAACACAATACTCCCAAATATAATATTGAAACAAAATACAAAAATAAAACCCTACCTTTTCCAATTCACTACAATGTGTATGTATGTGCCTAGAATTCTACCTGCTTTCGAAGTATGTGACCTTTAGACACATCGCTTTAGATTTAGCTTGCCTTGGCTATAGAATGACAAGATAAATAAATGTAGAAACATCACCGAAGTTAAAGTTGATTATTAGAATAGATTATTCAGTGGTAGGGAGATAGCGAAGAAGGGGATGGCATTGTCGTTGTTCATTTAATTCTCTCTCTCTCTCTCTCTCTCTCTGCTTTGCTATCCTAACCTTTCACTTAGTAGCATTTTTTTTTAGAATTAAGGTTTGTGCAGTCACTCTCTCTCTCTCTCTCTCTCTCTCTATGTTGGCTCAAATGACTGCTTTGACGGAGGTAAGGCCCCAATCAAGACCATAGAAAAAGATTTCGAGAACCTAATTAAAGTCATGAAAAGGAAGACCACGAAATGTGTGGTAAGCGGCGTCATACCCCGGATTAAAACAAGCTCATACGGACAAAATAGAGCCATAGAAATTAACAACGCAGTCAAGGTCATGTGCGAACAAGAGAAGGTACTGTATGTGGACAATTGGACCACCTTTGTAGGGAACTCGTCCCTGTACAGCGGAGATGGCATTCATTTATCAGAAAAAGGCGTTCAGCACATGAGTGACACCCTAAATCAAGCAACCTACATTGCCCATGAAAACAACGCCAGTCAGGACCGAGAGATAACTATGCTAATAGACTCCTCTGAGTATTGACATCGCTACCCCCGGAAAAGCCCTCCCACAACCCTACCCAATCAAACTCCACCCGCACAGTTAAGAGAAATAAATAACCCCGCCCAACCCTTCCAAGTCCATCACAACCATTTAAACGAAACCTTCAACCCCAATGGCCCACAAGTTGCGAAAATTTACCTACCTGAACCACAAAACAAACTAAACAACCCCACCCAACCCCATCCAAGCCAACCCAACCAACTGAATGAATTTGACAACCCGCCGCGGCTTCAAGTCACAACCCCAAACCCATCCCCACCAATAAGAAAAACAAATCCAGCGCATGCTGAGAGAAATGATATACAAATAATATCCATAAATGCCTGCTCAATAAGAAACAAAATAGACGAACTCAAATGTCTGTTATTAAATGAGAAAGTTGACGTTATTTGTATAACGGAAACACATATGAACCTTAAAAATAAAGATCTACTTCATGAATATCACATAGAGCCATATACAAAAATTCATAAAGACCGTAACAATGGAAAACAAAGAGGGTGGGTTGCAATGTACGTTGCAACCTACTTAAACCCAGTTGAGGTGACTCTCCCCGAAAGTAATGCAGAAATAGTGTGCGTCAAAATAAATACAAAAAACATGAACTTAAATATCACTACAGCGAACCGACCACCGAGACTAACTGTTGCCGATGATACAATTTTTTATGAAATACTAGAGAAAACCCTTAATTCCGACGAAACAGTTTTACTAGGTGACTATAACCTCCCCCTAATTGACTGGAATACCACGACCGGAAAAAATGCTGAGTCACGCCTAATGACAAGCTTCATCCAGGACAATTTTTTGACTCAACACGTAAAACAGCCGACGCGAGACAGGAATATATTAGACCTCGTAATCACTACCCAAGAAAATCTATTATCAAACCTGGATGTAGGTGAACATCTGGCAACGTCCGATCATAAAATCTTAAGAATCAACGTTATAAGCAAATATTCCTCAGTAAAAACAACAGGAATGGTTTCGGACTTCAAAAACGCAAATTATGACGGACTTAAGGAATCGCTATCAAACATACACTCAAACCTCATAAATATAAACGAAGTAAATGAACTATGGGGACATTTTAAGTCTACAATTACAGAGGCGCATAAACAATTTGTACCCATGAAACCAAAACGTAATACGAAATCAAGTATGCCCCCTTGGTACAATAGAGACATTGGCAAGGCAATAAGGAAAAGGAATCAACTCCACAAACTTGTAAAAAATAACACAAACACTGAAGTAATTAAAAACTTGTAAAAAAATAGTAGAAGGGAAGTAAAAAAAATAATTAGGGCGAACAAACTAAATTACGAAATGACTATTGCCAGAGAAAGTGCCACAAACCCCAAAAAATTCTACAGTTACGTAAATAAAAATAAACAGATCAAAAGCGGAATCGGACCGCTAATAGAAGATGGCCAGACAATAACAGGTGACACAAACACGGCAAATCTGCTCAACAAATATTTTGGCTCAGTTTTCACAGAAGAAATTATCGATCATACCCTTGAAAATAACACCTCAACTCATGTGATAGAAGATTTCACCATCAGTGTTAGCGAAGTACAAAGCAAATTGAGTAATTTAAATGTAAATAAGACCCCGGGACCCGACATGCTCCACCCGAAAATAATTAAGAATGTTAAGGACGAAATAGCAAAACCCCTGACACAACTATTTAACTTATCATTACTACAGGGGATTGTACCGAGTGATTGGAAAGATGCGAACATTACGCCGATATACAAGAAGGGTAGCAAGGCCAAAGCGAGTAATTACAGACCAATTAGTCTAACTTCAATTGTAGGAAAAATCATGGAAAAAATCCTTAGAGATAAGATAGTAGATTACCTCGAATCAAACAACCTAATCAAAAATAGTCAACACGGCTTTAGATCAAATAAGTCATGCCTAACAAATTTGATTGAATTTTATAACAAACTATTCACATATAACGACATGACGAAATCACTAGATATAATCTTCTTGGACTTTCAAAAAGCTTTCGACAAGGTGCCTCACCGAAAACTATTGGCTAAACTGGAGAGGATAGGTATCAAAGGTGAAATTCATTCTTGGATAAAAAATTGGCTTACAGGCAGAAGACAGAGAGTGGTGATAAATGGAGTGGAGTCGGAGTGGGAGCCTGTCACTAGTGGAGTTCCACAGGGTTCAGTCCTTGGACCGGTCCTGTTTCTCATTTACATTAACGATATTGATGTAGGGGTAAACAACACCATTTCCAAATTCGCCGACGATACAAAAATAGGAAATACAGTCCTGAACGAAGATGATAGAAATGCATTGCAATCTGATTTAAACAAGATATCAGAGTGGTCGAAAAAATGGCATATGCCCTTCAATGTCGATAAATGTCAGGTGCTGCAGGTTGGTAGCAGAAATATGAAATACAAATACGAAATGAATGGCAAACAAATAAAAACCGCAACGGTAGTAAAAGACCTAGGGGTACTAATATCTGAAAACCTAAAAACTTCCGACCAATGTATAGCAGCTGCAAATAAGGCAAACATAGCATTGGGCTTTATTAAACGAAAATTTACATATAAACATGAACACGTAATAGTGCCACTGTTCAAAAGTATGGTGAGGCCCCACCTTGAATATGGTGTGAAGTTCTGGTCACCTTATCTGATCAAGGACATTGTAAGACTCGAGTCAGTACAGCGTAGAGCGACGAAGATGATACCCTCATTAAGAAATAAACCATATGAAGAAAGACTTAAACGATTGAACCTGTTCTCATTAAAAAAGAGGAGGTTGAGGGGTCAGCTTATTGAGTGCTTTAAGATACTAAAAGGTTTCGACAAAGTCGATGTAAATGCACTATTCACATTAAACAATACTAATCAAACTCGCGGAAATGGAATGAAATTAAAAACCAAAAAGGCAAACCTAGATGTCACAAAGAGTTTCTTCACCTACAGTGTGGCGACAGAGTGGAATAAACTACCAGCGAGAGTGGTGGAGAGCGACACAATAAACGCTTTCAAGGGAAGGCTTGACCTCTATCTGCAGAGGGCTGGGGTGATATGAAAAAAAAGAAAAAAAAAGAAAAAGAAAAAAACAATGTATGTAAGTGTATGTGTGTGCACTGTACAGTATGTATATATATGTATGTATGTATGTGTGTATGTATGTATGTGTATATGTGTGTGTGTGTGTGTGTGTGTGTGTGTGTGTGTATGTACCGGTGTATATATATATATATATATATATATATATACATATATAGTTTGTAAGGCCAGACTGCCTAGTAAGGACCTTGAGGTCTGTGTATCTATGTAGCTCTATGTAGCTCTCTCTCTCTCTCTCTCTCTCTCTCTCTCTCTCTCTCTCTCTCTCTTCTCTCTATCTCTGCTTTGCTATCCTAAACTTCCACTTAGTAGCTATCTATCTATCTATATGCTCAGGCCCAATCCCCATTTTGGGGGTAGCCGACTCAAGACAGAGCAAGAACAGGGAAAACACAAAAACAACATAAAACAAAAAATAAACACAGATAAAAAACACAAACTCACACACATCCAGGTCACCCAGGAGAAGACCCAGAGACCAGGGTTACCAAGGTCGCTCCAGCACTCCCCCGGCCCCTGACCACCCGGAGAGGTTCCGATCTCGGCAGGCAGACATGCAGCGGAGCCAAAGCCACAAGCCCTCCCACCACACTTCCAGGCACACCCTTCATATTAATCGTCCCCCCGGGCCAGGCGCCTGATGGACTATTATCTAGTCGAACTAGCGCCCGACCCCTTACTCCAAATGACCACGTGTTCACTCAACTATTCACAAGCATTCTCCATTCACTCCTGTCCACCACCACTTCCCCTGCCTGATCTATAGTCATTCCTCTATCATCCAAAGCCTTTCTTACACAGTCTCTCCATCTCAATGGGGGTCTTCCTGCCCTTCTATCTCCCCTTGTACCTGACTCACATATTCTCTTTGTAAACCTTTCATCTCCCATTCGTTCAACATGACCATACCAGCTCAGCACCCTTCTGTCCACTCTGGCTGACAAATGTTCCTGCTGCCCCACTCTCCTACGTATCTCTTCATTCCTCAATCTGTCTCTACGAGTAACTCCACACATACTCCTCAAGCAGCTCATCTCCATCACATCCAGCCCTCTTTTCTCCTTTTTCTTCAGAGCCCATGTCTCAGCCCCATACATCACTGTTGGCACAACAATTCCTTGATACAGTGCACTTTTTACTTTCACTCCGAGATTTCTCGTCTTCCACATACTTCCCATTGCTCCGAAAACCTTCCTTCCTTCACACACTCTCTGTTTTACCTCCACTTCCATACCTCCACTCCTGCTTATCGTTCCTCCTAGATATTTAAAACACTCTACTTGTTCCAATATTTCCCCATCCAGCCTCACATCTAGATTCACCCTATGCTCTCCCCTATTACACACCATTACTTTACTTTTATTGACGTTCACCTTTAGTTTCCTCCTTCCACAAACCACACCAAACTCTTTGACTACCCGCTGCAGTTTCTCATCAGAATCCGCCACCAATGCTGTGTCATCAGCGAACAGCAACTGATTCAACTCCCAATCTCTACCATTCTTTCCTACTAAACCCAATCCTCTTCCCATAGTTCTCCTTTTCACCTCCCTCACCACACCATCCATAAACATATTAAACAGCCATGGTGACATTACACAACCCTGTCGCAAACCTACCTTTACCTCAAACCATTCACTCAACTCACCATTTCCTACTCTCACACATGCTCTGCTCCCTTCATAAAAACTCTTAACTGCTTCTAACAAATTTCCTCCTATTTCATAAATCCATAACACCTTCCACATTGCTTCACGGTCCACACGATCATACGCTTTTTCCAAGTCCATAAAAGCCCAAAATATCTCCTTATGCTTCTCTAAATACTTCTCGCATAACTGTCTTACTGCAAACATCTGATCCACGCGCCCTCTTCCCCTCCTAAAACCGCACTGTTCTTCTCCTATTGCAACTTCCGTACACTTTATTATCCTCTCTATCAACACCCTGCCATACAGCTTTCCAACCACTGACAATAAACTAATACCTCTATAACTTGAACACTCCTGCCGACTCCCTTCCCCTTGTACAACGGCACAATACATGCACTCTTCCAGTCTATTGGTACCATTGACACAACAAAGCACACATTGAAAAGTCTCACCAACCAATCTATTATCACATCTCCACCCTTCTTTATACACTCCACAGCAATACCATCCAAACCTTCTGCTTTTCCCGCTCTCATTTGTTTCACTGCTTCTTTCACCTCATTTTCCTCAATCCTTTCATTCATTCCCTGCCACCTGGGTGGCCTGGGTAACCATCTCCATCCACCTCTGCTTCAATCACTGCTTCTCTTCCATCTCTTGTATTTAACAAAGATTCAAAATACTCGGCATATCTTTTCCTCACTTCAACTGGTTCCACTAGTAATTCTCCATTTTCATCTTTCACTGACTCTTCCCTCTTTTGTCCTCCTTTCCTTACTTTATTTACCTCCTTCCAGAACATCTTCTTTCGTTCTTCAAAATTCTCACTCAGCCTTTGGCCCACCTTTCGTTTGCATCTTTTTTCGCTTCTCTAATTTTCCGTTTTGCCTCTCTCCTTTTCTCCTTGTACCTCTCCCATACCTCAACACTACCATCCTGTAAAACCCTCTCAAAACACTGTCTCTTCTCCTCAACTGCCTTTCTCACCGTATCATTCCACCACTCGCTTCCCTTCCTGATACCTCTGCCTCCTACTTTCCTTTTGCCGCATACTACCTCTGCACTTGCTTTCACTCCTTCCTTAAACTGTTGCCATTCAACCTCTACTTCTCTCTCTTCCATCTCTCTCACTTCCATCCACTTTTCATTTAGTCTTTCCTTGTACTCCCTCTCTTTTTCTCTCTTCTCTAACTCACTAACTTAGTAGCAATTTCATTAAATTAAGGTTTGTGCAGTCTGTGTATCTAACTCTAACTCTCTCTGATTTGCTATTCTAACCTTCCACTTAGTAGCAAATCTTTTTAGAATTAAGGTTTGTGCAGTCTCTCTCTCTCTCTCTCTCTCTCTCTCTCTCTCTCTCTCTCTCTCTCTCTCTCTCTCTCTCTCTCTCTCTCGAAGTATCAGTCCGCGTACCTGTCACCTGAAGAGCCAGCAGCCAATTAAGTGCCCCCCTCAGACCTATCATTTCGCCGCCTACACAGACAATGGGAATTAGTCATAAGGGCGGAC
>CM064579.1:51797436-51802436 GCA_032716605.1 Paralithodes platypus | reverse complement strand
GACTAATATTTTACAGTGTATTCAACCCCCCTCTCTTTCTTTCTTTCTCTCTCTCTCTCTCTCTCTCTCTCTCTCTCTTTTTCCCATCTTTCCCTTCCTCTCTCTTATTCTATTGTCTGACCTCTCTCTCTCGCTCTCTCTCTCTCTCTCTCTCTCTTATTTTTACGTAATCCTTTCTGTACCACGATATTTTATTGCATTCCAGCTTGTTCCAAAATATTTTTCGTTCGCGATTTCCTTCCCTTTCTAAATCTACACACACACACACACACACACACACACACACACACACACACACACACACACACACACACACACACACACACACACACACACACACACACACCTCCCCGTGGCGTAACTGATAGCGCGTCTGGCTCACAACCAGAAGGTCCCGGGTTCGTGACCCGGGCGGGGAAGAGACATTTGGGCGAGTCTCTTAACGGTGTAGCCTCTGTTCACCTAGCAGTATAAATAGGAACCTGGTATAAGTGGACGAAGTTGTGACGTCCCATCTGGGGTTGGTGATCGGTTACAAGGTGAGATGGGTATCGTACTGGTCAACCTAAGCCTTCGGGTGAGACTGGTACTGTAGTGAGAATGGTATCGTACAGATTAACCCTAAGCCTTCGTTTCCAGATGTCGCCAATTGGCTAAAATACAGACTACACACACATCCACAGCCATTCCAACGATACATAAACACTTAACAAGCATTTCACGCAATACATTCCCAGTTAAGGAGGCGCGATAATAATGAGCTTAGCTCGCATTGCGTGGATTCCCCTTGACGAACAAGCAAGCAAGTTACACCCACACACAGCCCGTAGCCTAGTAGGTAGAGCTCTCGTCTCACACACGAGGGGTCGGGGGTTCAATCCCCGGCCGGGCGGAGACAAATTGGGCTTGTCTCCTTTCATGTGTTAGCCTCAGTTCACCTAGCTGTAAATAGGTACCTGGAATAAGTGGACGACGTTGTGACGTCCCATCTGGGGTTGGCAAAAATGGTACAAGGCGAGATGGGTATCATATGGTTCACCTAAGCTGATGGCTACCTAAGCCTTCGGGCGAGACGGTACCGTCTATAGTGAGAATGGTACCATACAGATCCACCCTAAGCCTTCGTTTCCGATGTCGCCAATTGGCTAAAAATACAGACTACACACACATCCACAGCCATTCCAACGATACATATAACACCTACACATATAGGAGGCGGGAAATAACGAGCATGCTCACTCCCGCAATACAACTAGAGTAAGTACAACTAGAGTACATACACACACACACACACACACACACACACACCATGAACGTTATTGTAGTTTATGCACCATTATACTGGATGGACTCAAGCAACAGGCAAATTTGTCCTTGGTCGCTGTTCTCATAAAGCAAGAATTAATAACCACAGTAGGCCTACCAAACAAATAAAAATATAAATAAATAAATGTGTATTGCAAATGTGTTCGATATCGTCTTGTAGTAATGTTTAGATATAAATAACAATTTTAAGAAAACATTACTACACGCATCTCATCGGACGCATTTGAACTGAAAATCAGCCAGAACTGTTGCCATATAAGTGACCATTCTTTTAATATTTAATATATAATTATAGTAATTACTATATACTAATACATAGAACACAGGATTATTATAGTAATTACTATATACTAATACATAGAACACAGGATTATTATAGTAATTACTATATACTAATACATAGAACACAGGATTATTATAGTAATTACTATATACTAATACATAGAACACAGGATTATTATAGTAATTACTATATACTAATACATAGAACACAGGATTATTATAGTAATTACTATATACTAATACATAGAACACAGGATTATTATAGTAATTACTATATACTAATACATAGAACACAGGATTATTCGCCTCTCTCAAACACAAGTTCTCCACTTTTCAGGTGCCTGTGGTCTAACCCTGGCCTGCATGTGGAAATATTTTACTAATCATATTTATTTAATATATATATATATATATATATATATATATATATATATATATTATACAGTATATAATAATAATGGGTACTTACATTGGAGAGCGGTGCGAAGTTGTGGTTCAGCAATGACGAGTATTGTTGTTGTTTCTGTTGTTGTTTTGTGTTATTGTTGTCCTGTTTCCACGCCAGTGTAACCTGGAGGGAGTGGTGGGTGGAGAGGAACTTTTTGCTTTACTATCCTGTGCTCTACGTACAGGTTAGTAAGCTTAGCAGTGTAGATATCCAAACTGTCCCGATATGTTACAGTTTGTAAGTGCTTTGTATTTCTAAGTATTCTAGATATTGGTGCAGTGCTGTTGATTTGTTTTAGTTGGTGTTTTTGTTGCTGTTGTTGTTGTTTTTGTTGTTGTTGTTTTTGTTGTTGTTGTGTAGATAGGTGTGTTGTTGTTGTTTTTGTTGTTGTTGTGTAGATAGGGGTGTTGTTGTTGTTGTTGTATTTGTTGTTGTGTAGATAGGGGTGTTGTTGTTGTTTTTGTTGTTGTTGTATTTGTTGTTGTGTAGATAGGTGTGTTGTTGTTGTTTTTGTTGTTGTTGTATTTGTTGTTGTGTAGATAGGTGTGTTGTTGTTGTTTTTGTTGTTGTTGTGTAGATAGGGGTGTTGTTGTTGTTTTTGTTGTTGTTGTGTAGATAGGTGTGTTGTTGTTGTTTTTGTTGTTGTTGTGTAGATAGGGGTGTTGTTGTTGTTGTTTTTGTTGTTGTTGTGTAGATAGGTGTTGTTGTTGTTTTTGTTGTTGTTGTATTTGTTGTTGTGTAGATAGGCGTGTTGTCGTTGTTTTTGTTGTTGTTGTTGTTGTTGTTGTTGTTGTATTTGTTGTTGTGTAGATAGGTGTGTTGGTGTTGTTGTTGGTGTTAGTGGTGGTGGTGGTGGAGTGCTTCAGCTGGGGTAGTTCCTCTTTACTGCTCACACACTGCTCTGAAAAAGAAAGGAGCACTTGAAATATTGAGGGCTTGAGAAACTGGACCCCGCCAAACTAAATGCAAATATAACCACACAGTCGGAACAAAATCGACACCTAAATGGTATGATAGGTCTTAATCTTGACAAACAATGGGGTGAAAGGTCATAAAATCGACAAACAAATGGGGCGAACGTCTTAAAATTTCAAAACTAATGGAGTTAAACATGAGGGAGATGGGAGTTAGACAAACGACACACCTCCCCTTAACCCCTTGAGCATTATGACGCGTTTTGACCCTTTATTCAGGCTATCATTAGACTATTGTATACAGCTTAGGAAGGATCTCTGGGAATCAAAAGGGTTAACAGTTTCTCAATTAACTCTCCAGCCCCACAAGTTCTGCCTAACCTCAATGAAATCGTCTAATAATAGCCAGAATATACTGTCAATTCGCATCATAATCCTAGCGATAATCCTAATCCTAATCCATAATCCTAAGCGAAAATCCAAAAATGTAAACTACCAAAAACAGTTTAAAAAATATGCAGACTGGCGGAATTCGACACCTGGATGGGGATACACATCTTAAAACAGTAGGCTGAATGGGGCCGAATGGATACAACCCAGAGAGAGAGTGAGAGAAAAAAAATTAGGTGGGCCCCCTTAAGAGGGTAAAGAAGAGAGGAGACCAACATTATACATCACAGCTATAGTCTATTCGCTGTAAGTAGGCGAAACATCATGACCTCTATCCTCTGTAACTCATAAAGGGCTAGAGGAAATTGGCTGTAAATGTCCACATCTATAAATTGATTGACTCTTCCCAAATGGTACAAATAGTAGCTCGATTACTCCAGTAGTTTTTGAGTTACAGAGGTTAGAGGTCACGATTGCTCGCCTACTTACAGCGAATAGACTATAGTTCCAAATGACAATGAACCCTTAGATATATATAATACAAAAAGTAACCGAGAAATAATCATATAGAAAATATTCATAAACCAGTAAACAAACCATACGTAATTGACCACTTGCGAGTTTCAGGTTATAAGGAAGTTGGAGTTTTTAACATTGATATTTAGCAGAATTACCAGCTAAAATGCGGTTGTAGTACATTTATAAATACATACAACTAAATCCCACATACGTTTTATCCATTAGACATCTACTTTATTATTGTATTTCTGTTTAATACCGATGTTTACGGCACCAACTTCCTTATAGCCTGAAAATCGCAAGTGGTCAATTACGAGGTTACGAGACAGTGGCCAATCTAGTAGTTGTGGTTGACTTGATATTAGTGAACCCTTAATAAGTACCAGCGACGTGTGCTGCATTATATTCTAGCTATATTGTGACGATATTATGAAGCTTGGCAAGGATCTGTGGTAATTAGTAGGAGTAGTTGGTGGAGATAGTTCTGAAGCCTTATTATTGCTATAAGTCCTTCTTAAGCTGAATATAATCGTCTAACAGTTACCAGAATATGATAAAAAGGACGTCCCTGGTATTGAATGGTTTAAGGGGGGTGACCTGTTTTTGTTCTGTCCTTTTCTATCTTTCTCTAGCTTGTATCCATTCAGCCTACTGTTTTAAGACTTTTATCCCCATCCAGGTGTCAATTTTTTACTGGTGAGCGGTAGCGAGCCAGCATATTTTTTATTATTGTTTGACAGCATGCTAAATTTGTACATTTTTCGATAGAAACAAATTTCCGGCGAAGCCGGATTTCTTCATATAATGCTGGCTTGCTATCGCTCGCCAGGAAGAAATCGACACCTAGATGGGAATAAACGTCTTAAAATAGTTGGCTGAATGGGGCCGAATGGATACAAGCCAGAGAAAGAGAGAAAAGGACAGAAATAACAAAAAGCAGGTCACCCCCCTTAAGTTACCCTAGCAAGAAGAAAACGACAGAGAATGTCTGAACCCTTCCAATGCTCAGAAAACGTGCAATTTACTGAACTTTGCAACAGATCCAACCAAATTGCCCCCCCCCCCCCTCCCCTCCCCCCTTGCATAATCTATCAGCTTAAGGGGGAGGTAGCGTTGTTATT
>CM064579.1:51787436-51792436 GCA_032716605.1 Paralithodes platypus | reverse complement strand
CTCTCTCACAAGGCATACACACACACACGCTCTCTCTCTCTCACACAAGGCATACACATACACACACCCTCTCTCTCTCTCTCTATCTCACACACAAGGCACACACATACACGCTCTCTCTCTCTCTCACAAGGCATACACACACACACACACACACGCTCTCTCTCTCTCTCTCACACACAAGGCATACACATACACACACAAACACGCTCTCTCTCTCTCTCTCACACAAGGCATACACATACAAACACGCTCTCTCTCTCTCTCACACAAGGCATACTCATAAACACACACACACGCACATATACTCACACTGGATTGGATAGAAGTAATCATAGGGATCGGACAATGCGAGTATAGCTCAAATCCTGTATACTACAACTAGGTGAATACACTCACACACACACACACACACACACACACACACACACACACACTGACTCATTCTCTCTCTCTCTCTCTCTCACACACACTGACTCATTCTCTCTCTCTCTCTCTCTCTCTCTCACACACACACACATATACTCTCATAACCTCCATCACACACACACACACACACACACACACACACACACACACACTCTCATAATCTCCATCACACACACACACATACAGAGTTAAAAAGATTAAACGCTCTCTGAATAAAGAGAATGCCAAACATGGCCGGTGAAAACAAATCACTGTCAACACAACTCTTCCTGCACTTCTAGTCACAAATACACTACCTTCAATTAGTACCCAAATGTGAATTGAAAAAGACGTAAACAATTGGTATGCAAAGTATAGTGGAAAGAATGTTGCTACGAGATGTAAATTGAGACCAATGACTTTGGCTATCATTTTAACAGGCAGTCAATCTCTCTCTCTCTCTCTCTCTCTCTCTCTCTCTCTCTCTCTCTCTCTCTCTCTCTCTCTCTCTTATATATATATATATATATACTGTATAATATTATATAATAATATGGTATAGAGTAGCAAATTATTTCCAGTAATCTAAATACCGGTACTACAAAGAGTTGGCCATGGAGTATACAGTATACGATGTACTGTACGAGCATCTAACATACAAAGATGGAGAGCTCTCAACCAGTCCTCATAACTCAGTTTGAGAATGAGAGGAGAGAGAGAGAGAGAGAGAGAGAGAGAGAGAGAGAGAGAGAGAGAGAGAGAGAGAGAGAGAGAGTATGTGTGTGTGAGTCTGAGTGAGAGTGAGAGCATAGGAGTGAGAGAGAGGTAGACCTAGGAACGCCACAAAGCTCTCTAGCACTGTAACCCCTTCAGGCACGCAAGGGGCAGCTCGGGGGATTCTTAAGACACAGCTTCAAAGAGAGAGAGAGAGAGAGAGAGAGTACAAAGGAGTACAAAGGAGTACAAAGGAAATCAAGCAACAACAGTTCTAGTGACCCTTCTAGGTTGCTTGTCCTCCAAAACACTGAGGATCAAGTGTCCAAACAGTGGTTTAGAGTGGGTAAGGGAACATTGGAAAGGGAACTACTGCCCTGCCACTAACGTGGCAGGACTAGGAAGTTAGTAGGGGACATATGGGTTAGTAACTGAGGGGAGGATAAAGTTATTCATTTACAAACGCAGTCAGTCGCGGGTTTGATGCGAGATATTTGTCTAGGCGGAATTTAAATGAATCAACGGTGCTGCAGTCTATAACGTCTCGGGGAAGCCCATTCCACAAGTTGACAACTCGATTGAAGAAGAAATAGATTCGTGCGAGTTAAAAGATTTACCAATAATTTTGCAACCGTTTCCCCGCGTGTAATTAGATTGGTCGATAGTGAAGTACTTACTACAGTTCATATTGTCGATGCCTTTGATGATTTTGAACACTTGAATTAAGTCGCCTCTTAATCTGCGCTGGGTTAAAGGAAATAGATTTAATTCTCTAAGACGCTCTTCATATGGTTTGTTCTTTAGGCTAGGTATCATTTTGGTAACTCTACGTTGAACTCGTTCTAGCTTGTTTATATCTTTTTGGTAATACGGGCACCAGGATTGAACGCAGTATTCCAGAAGAGGGCGGACTAAGGAATTGTAAAGGGTTAGGATAACTTCTTTGGATTTATGCTCAAATGACCTGCCTATAAAGCCAATTATTTTGTTTGCCTTCTTAACAACTTCTGAACATTGTTGACTCGGTTTTAGGTTACTCGATATTGTTACTCCCAGATCAGTTTCTCTGTTTACATTCTTAAGCTGAGTGCCATTCATCGAATAGTTTGTTTTCTCATTTAGGTATCCGACATGTAGTACTTTACATTTATCCGCATTGAAACTCATTTGCCAAATTTGGGCCCAACATGACAATTTATCTAGATTGTGTTGCATATCGTCAACTTGTTCTTTTGAGAGTACGCTATTTGCAATTTTTGTATCGTCAGCAAATTTTGAGATTGTTGCAGGTGAGACCCTCATATATGTCGTTGATGTAAATTAGAAAGAGAATTGGTCCTAGTACCGATCCCTGGGGTACCCCGCTACTTACATTGGTCCATTTAGATGCCTTACCGTTTATGACTACCCTTTGCTTTCTGTTGCTGAGCCAATTTTATATCCATTTCAACACACCGTCTTGTATTCCATGCGCTTTTAGTTTAGCAGTAAACGTTTGTGGGGAACTTTGTCAAAGGCCTTTTGAAAATCAAGGTATATAATATCTACAGCTTTACTCTCATCGTAGAGGTTGAGGATATCGTGGAAGAAGTCTAAGAGGTTTGTTAAACAGGAACGTTTTTACGAAAGCCGTGTTGAGTATCTTTAAGTATGTTATTTTCCTCTAAGTGATTTACGAGTCTGTCTCGTATGACCGTTTCTAGCATTTTACATACAACTGAGGTTAAGCTAATTGGACGATAGTTACTGGGTAGGGATTTGCTGCCTTTTTTGAATATCGGTGTTACGTTGGCTAGCTTCCACTGATCAGGCATAGTTCCAGACTGCAAGGATTTATTGAATAGTAATGTCAGTGGTTTGGAGAGCTCATTCTTAGCTTCCTTTAGAACTCTAGGCGAGATTGTATCATGTCCTGGCGTTTATTTACCTTGAGTTTATCTAAACAATTCAATACTTCTCTCTCTGTAACGGTGATATTGCTTAGAACATCTGAATTATCAATCTGAATCGGCGATGGTGTAGGGATATCACTGAGGTCTTCTGTTGTAAAAACTGATGCAAAGAAGGTATTGAGGGCATTACTCATTTGTACTTCGTCTTTGGTGTATTCTCCTTTTTCATCGACTAACGGTCCAACAGTTGAAGTAACTACTGTTTCTTTCTGATATAACTATAGAATTCTTTCGGGTTTGTTTTACTTTGATTCGCAATATGTAACTCTAAGGTCTTTTTACTTTGCTTAATTAACTTTTTGGCTTTGCGTCGTAGCTCTACAAATTTCACCGTTCTTCGTCATTTTGTGAGGATTTTAATCTATCATTAGCAAATTTTTTAGCAAGCAGGCAGTTTGAAATATCTTTATTCCACCATTTGGGCTTATTATTATGGCCTGGACGCCGTATTTTCGATGGTATGCAGTCTTGCACTGCTTTTAGGTAAGTGGTTTCGAATAACTTCCAAGATGTATTATGTCGTTATTGTTAATTAAAAAGCTCCAGTCAGTTTCTTTAAACATAGCTCTAAGTTTATGGAAGTTTGCTTTCTTGAAATTAGGGACTTTTTTCGATGCTACCATTTGGTTCGTTACTAGTAAACTTAAAGTGAAAGTTATCGTACGATGGTCGCTGTTATGAATTCATCACCAACATTCAAATTCTCTATCAATTCTTCTTTTGTTGCAAGTACAATGTCAAGAACGTTATTACCACGGGTCGGCATTCGAACAAATTGATAAAGCGAACTCTCTTGCAAGTTCGTATACAAGTCATGTCCGGAGTGTGAAGTAAGAGTATCGCCCCACTTGGTCACAGGTAAATTAAAGTCGCCAAAAATTACGGTATCTTGTGAGTTACTTACATCTGCAATTTGTTCGTAAATTTCTCGGTCAGTTTGCACTGATTGAGCTGGAGGTCTGTATATTAACGCAAGTATTATTTTTGTACCTTTATTATTCTTTATTAGCACAAAAGATGTGTCGACGTTCACAATTTGAGGTTTTGACACGAGGGTCGGGTTAAGACTTTCTTTGATATAAAATAAAACGCCACCTCCCTTTTTATTTATTCGGCTGTTCTCAAACATTACATAACCGGGAAGTGAATACTCTGCTAAAAAGTCTCTATCTTGTGTATTGAGCCAAGATTCTGTTATGCCAATCACATCATAATTTTCTGTAAACACTAGTTCCTCTAAATCTGAAAATTTATTGCGTATGCTACGAGCGTTTGCATAGAAAACCTTTAAAGTTGCGGTTTTAGAACTCGTAGATCGTTCTTTCATCGAATTTTTGGTTTTGGTCGGATCTACATTTACATTCATAGAGAGAGAGAGAGAGAAAACCCTTGTTCTAGTAAGTTTGGTTGGAGAGGGAAGAGGAGGAAGATGGGGCGGTGGGGGTAAGGGGGGGGAGAGAAGAGGAAAGGGAGGGAAATATGGTAGGGGAGGGGAAAGGGATCAAAAGGGGGGAGAGAGGAAGGAGGGGGATACAGGGAGAACAAGGGGGGAGGGAGGAAGGAGTGGGGATACAGGGAGAACAAGGGGGGAGGGAGGAAGGAGTGGGGATACAGGGACAACAAGGGGGGGAGAGAGGGAAGGAGGGGGGAAACAGGGAGAACAAGGGGGGAGGGAGGAAGGAGGGGGATACAGGGACAAACAAAGGGGGAGGGAGGGAGGAAGGAGGGGGGATACAGGGAGAACAAGGGGGAGGGAGGAAAGGAGGTGGGGAACCGGGGGAGCACAAGGGGGGAGGGTGGGGAGAAGGAAGGAGTGGGGATACAGGCGAGAAACAAGGGGGGGAGGGGAGGAAGGAGTGGGGATACAGGGAGAACAAGGGGGGGAGGGAGCGGCGGGAGGAAGGAGGGGGGATACAGGGAGAACAA
>CM064579.1:51655430-51787336 GCA_032716605.1 Paralithodes platypus | reverse complement strand
AAAGGGCTAAGTGGTCTATCCTCCTACACCAGTATTGTCTGATGTTTATAACGGGCTAAGTGGTCTATCCTCCTACACCAGTATTGTCTGATGTTTATAACGAGGGTGGATATATTTCAGGGGACAAGGGTGATTGTTATGGTCCCCCTTCTTCCTTGAGTGTAGCCTCATTAGTTTGGACATTTTAAGGCGTTTGGCCCATTAGTTTGGCGTTTTTAACTCCTATAGCTCCATTTCGTTGTCAATTATAAGACTTATCGTGCCATCTAGGTGTCGATATTTTCCTTGCGAGCGACAGCGAGCCTGTTTTTATAAGAGGAACAAGTCTTCGGCCGGGACATTTTTCTACCGAAGAATGTACAGATATATCTCGAGGGGGGGGGGGGGGGGGGGCTAGGGGGTGTTTTTCTAAGTTTGAGGGAGGTCTAGCCAGGAAACTAAACAACTAGACGAATTAATGAATTAATAGACCAAGACAACAGGCACTATGGTTTATTAATAGACCAAGACAACAGGCACTATGGTTTATTCGCTGTAAGTAGGCGAGAATTTTTTTACCTGTAACTCAAAAACGACTAGAGTAATCGAGTTAATATTTCTACCATTTAGGAAGAGTTTTAAGGAAAAGATATGGAAATATACAGCCAATTTGCTCTAGCCCTTTTTGAGTTACAGAGGTTAGAGGTTACAATTTCTGCCCAACCTAGAATGAACGAACTATAGTTAGCCCCTTAAGTGAAAAGGGAGAGAACAAAAATAGGGAAACAAATCGGAGGTGGGGGGGGGTGACTCCAGTAAAACCAATATGGCGGAGGTTGGCCGATCTCTGTGACTATAGGGTCTCTAGTGTGAGGGCTTTGGTAACATGGAGGCGGGGGGGGGGGGGGGGGGCGGGGGGAGCAGAGGAGGGCGGGGCGGAGAGGGGGGAGGCTAGGGATACAAGAGGGAAGGGGGAGCTGGGGAGGAGTAAAATTCTTGTTAGAAATTAATATATACCGTATAAATTTTTTTTTCTTTCTTTCTCATTTCTTTCTTTTTCAACTCGGCGAGTTTGCACTTGGTCGCTTTGTACGTCGGCGAACGTTTTACGATCTCAATACTAATGGGGCTAAACATGAGTACAAAGGGGGAGTAAAAAGGAAATCAAGAAACAACAGATCTAGTGACCCTTCTAGGTTGCTTGTCCTCCAAAACACTGAGGATCAAGTGTCCAAACAGTGGTTTAGAGTGGGTAAGGGAACATTGGAAAGGGAATTACTGCCCTGGAACTAATGTCCGTGGCAGGATTAGGAAGTTAGTAGGGGACAGATGGGTTAGTAACTGAGGGGGGGATAAAATAAAGTTATTCATTTACAAACGCAGTCAGTCGCGGGTTTGATGCGAGATATTTGTCTAGGCGGAGTTTAAATGAATCAACGGTGATGCAGTCTATAACGTTTCGGGGAAGCCCATTCCACAAGTTGACAACTCGATTGAAGAAGAAATTCTTAGATTCGTGTGAGTTAAAAGATTTACCAATAATTTTGCAAACCGTTTCCCCGCGTGTAATTAGATTGGTCGATAGTGAAGTACTTACTACAGTCCATATTGTCGATGCCTCTGATGATTTTGAACTCTTGAATTAAGTCACCTCTTAATCTGCGCTGGGTTAAAGGAAATAGATTTAATTCTCTAAGACGCTCTTCGTATGGTTTGTTCTTTAGGCTAGGTATCATTTTGGTAACTCTACGTTGAACTCGTTCTAGCTTGTTTATATCTTTTTGGTAATAAGGGCACCAGGATTGAACGCAGTATTCCAGAAGAGGGCGGACAAAGGAATTGTAAAGGGTTAGGATAACTTCTTTGGATTTATGCTCAAATGACCTGCCTATAAAGCCAATTATTTTGTTTGCCTTCTTAACAACTTCTGAACATTGTTGACTCGGTTTTAGGTTACTCGATATTGTTACTACCAGATCGGTTTCTCTGTTTACATTCTTAAGCTGAGTGCCATTCATCGAATAGTTTGCTTTCTCATTTAGGTATCCGATATGTAGTACTTTACATTTATCCGCATTGAAACTCATTTGCCAAATTTGGGCCCAACATGACAATTTATCTAGATTGTGTTGCATATCGTCAACTTGTTCTTTTGAGAGTACGCTATTTGCAATTTTTGTATCGTCAGCAAATTTTGAGATTGTACAGGCGAGACCCTCATCTATGTCGTTAATGTAAATTATAAAGAGAATTGGTCCTAATACCGATCCCTGGGGTACCCCACTACTTACATTGGTCCATTTAGATGCCTTACCGTTTATGACTACTCTTTGCTTTCTGTCGCTGAGCCAATTTTCTATCCATTTCAACACACCGTCTTGTATTCCATGCGCTTTTAGTTTTAGCAGTAAACGTTTGTGGGGAACTTTGTCAAAGGCCTTTTGAAAATCAAGGTATATAATATCTACAGCTTTACTCTCATCGTAGAGGTTGAGGATATCGTGGAAGAAGTCTAAGAGGTTTGTTAAACAGGAACGTTTTTTACGAAAGCCGTGTTGAGTATCTTTAAGTATGTTATTTTCCTCTAAGTGATTTAGAGTCTGTCTCGTATGACCGTTTCTAGCATTTTACATACAATATTATTTTTATTAATCTCACCACCACACCCCCAATGAAATTAATTAAAGTATATATGATCCACCGGGATTCGAACCCGGGTTATCACACACATATTTTTGCCACCTTAACCATTACACCACCAGGACGGACAACTGAGGTTAAGCTAATTGGACGATAGTTACTGGGTAGGGATTTGCTGCCTTTTTTGAATATCGGTGTTACGTTGGCTAGCTTCCACTGATCGGGCATAGTTCCAGACTGCAAGGATTTATTGAATAGTAATGTCAGTGGTTTGGAGAGGTCATCCTTAGCTTCCTTTAGAACTCTAGGTGAGATTGTATCAGGTCCAGGCGTTTTATTTACCTTGAGTTTATCTAAACAATTCAATACTTCTCTCTCTGTAACGGTGATATTGCTTAGAACATCTGAATTATCAATCTGAATCGGCGATGGTGTAGGGATATCACTGAGGTCTTCTGTTGTAAAAACTGATGCAAAGAAGGTATTGAGGGCATTACTCATTTGTACATCGTCTTTGGTGTATTCTCCATTTTCATCGACTAACGGTCCAACAGTTGAAGTAACTACTTTTTTCTTTCTGATATAACTATAGAATTCTTTCGGGTTTGTTTTACTTTGATTCGCAATATGTAACTCTAAAGTCTTTTTACTTTGCTTAATTAACTTTTTGGCTTTGCGTCATAGCTCTACAAATTTCACCCGTTCTTCGTCATTTTGTGAGGATTTTAATCTATCATTAGCAAATTTTTTAGCAAGCAGGCAGTTTGAAATATCTTTATTCCACCATTTGGGCTTATTATTATGGCCTGGACGCCGTATTTTCGATGGTATACAGTCTTGCACTGCTTTTAGGTAAGTGGCTTCGAATAACTTCCAAGATGTATTTATGTCGTTATTGTGAATTAAAAAGCTCCAGTCAGTTTCTTTAAACATAGCTCTAAGTTTATGGAAGTTTGCTTTCTTGAAATTAGGGACTTTTTCGATGCTACTATTTGGTGTGTTACTAGTAAACTTTAAAGTGAAAGTTATCGTACGATGGTCGCTGTTACTGAATTCATCACCAACATTCAAATTCTCTATTAATTCTTCTTTTGTTGCAAGTACAATGTCAAGAACGTTATTACCACGGGTCGGCGTTCGAACAAATTGATAAAGCGAACTCTCTTGCAAGTTCGTATACAAGTCATGTCCGGAGTGTGAAGTAAGAGTATCGCCCCACTTGGTCACAGGTAAATTAAAGTCGCCACAAATTACGGTATCTTGTGAGTTACTTACATCTGCAATTTGTTCGTAAATTTCTCGGTCAGTTTGCACTGATTGAGCTGGAGGTCTGTATATTAATGCAAGTATTATTTTTGTACCTTAATTATTCTTTATTAGCACAAAAGATGCGTCGACATTCACAATTTGAGGTTTTGACAAGAGGGTAGGGTTAAGACTTTCTTTGATATAAAGTAAAACGCCACCTCCATTTCGATTTATTCGGCTTTTCTCAAACATTACATAACCGGGAAATGAATACTCTGCTAAAAAGTCTCTATCTTCTGTATTGAGCCAAGATTCTGTTTTGCCAATCACATCATAATTTTCTGTAAACACTAGCTCCTCTAAATCTGAAAATTTATTGCGTATGCTACGAGCGTTTGCATAGAAAACCTTTAAATTTGTTATTTTAGAACTCACGGAACGCTCTTTAATAATATTTTTGGTTCTTGTCGGATCTACATTAATGTTCATGGCTGTCTTCGGTCCTCGCTGTCTTCAGTCCTTATCGCTGGTGGTCCTCGGTTGCCTCTGTTTTTTTTCTTGGTGTTGGATGATTTATGTCACTGCTGCTTCTTCTCGGATGGCGTTTTTTGATCCATGGCTGCGGACTGCTTCGTGTAGGAGACGACCCATGCGTGCTGAACCCACAGGGTTTAGATGAGTGCCTTGCGGAACAGAGTAGGCTGGTTGTAGAAGTTGTCCCAGAGGTTGATGATTTCAACTTCTTCCCTCAGACACAAATATTTTAGTCGGCTATTTGTGCTGAAGGCCTTGTCGTATGAGGGAGAAAGGGGGTCCAGAAAAAGTGATGACCCAATGTACAGTGGCGCTAATAAGTCATGGCCCAGCTGTCATTACGTTTAGCTTGCTCTGTGCTGTATTAATGTCTGTCAGATGTTGAATACGGTGGGTAAGTGTAGGAACATGTTTGTATATCTCACTCGAAAAGAAGAAATCATGTGTAAATATTGCTGATACCAATTATTGATAAAAACATAATAGGTGCTGAAACATCACTTATTAGTGCGACTGTACGAGTCAGCGAGGGTGGGGGGAGGGGGGGAGTGTTGGTTTGCCGCAAAGAGGAAATGAATTCAGGGAATTTATACCCCAGGACGACCAAGGCAACCCTAGTGGTACTGTCATTTATGGGGAGAAAGGGGGGGGGGGGGGTGATGAATGGGAGAGGGGTGTGTGGGGGAGAGAAGACAAGTGGGAGAATGGGAGAGGGGGTGTGGGGGAGGGGCGGGATGATACGTGGGAGAATGGATGAGGGGTGTGTGGGGGAGGGAAGTCAAATGAGAGAATATGAGAGGGGGTGTGGGGGAGAGAAGACAAGTGGGAGTACAAAGGAAATCAAGCAACAACAGGTCTAGTGACCCTTTTAGGCTGCTTGTCCTCCAAAACACTGGGAGAATGGGAGAGGGATGTGTGGGGGAGAAGAGGGAAGATATATGGGAGAATGGGAGAGGGTGTGTGTGAGAAAGTAGAGATGTGTGGGGGAGAGGGGAGTAGATAAATAGGATAGAGGGGTGTGGGGGAGAGTAGAATATACATGGGAAGAATGGGAGAGGGGTGTGTGGGGGAGGGGGGAGAAGATACATGGGGGAATGGGAGAGGTATGTGTGGGGGAGAGAAGAGAAGCTACATGGGAGAAGGATGTGTAGGGGAGGGAAGGGGGCGAATAGGGGGGGTAAAGTAGATGGGGGAGGTGTTGGTTGCGTGGGGATACACTTACACTTAGTTACACTTAGTTGTATTCCGTCCGTTAGTGACACAGTTGAGCTGGGGCTCCACTGCGACCAGGCAGCTCCCTTTCTTCCACTCTCCATTCCAGAAGTCGGTTGGAGTTGGTGCTGGGGTATCCTGGTGTTGGTGGCCGGTCCGGTATTTTGGCCAGCCACATGTCCAAGTGTTTCTTGAAGGTGTCTGGAGACACCCCGGTCATGTTCCTGAGAGGGCTGGTATACAGTTGAACAGTCTGGTTCCATTGTATGTAAAGCTGTGATGGATCAGGGATTTGATTTTTTGTGTTGATCCCGGCGTAGTCCTCACATAGCACAGCCTCCCTCGCCTTTGGTGCTGAGTCTCTTGGATGTTTGGGTTTGGTACCTTTTTTTCCAAAATCTTCCAGACGTAGATGATGATGTATCTCTCCCTACGTCTTTGAAATGAGTACAGCTGCAGCTCCTTAAGTCTCTCCCAGTAGTTAAAGTGTTGAAACCCATGGATTTTACTGGTGAATGTCCTCTGGGTGGCTTCAATTTCTGTTATTTCTCCTACTTTTTGGGGAGACCAGAGCTGGGAGCAGTACTCCAGTCGTGGTAGGACCAGTGACTTCCACAATGTTAGCATACACCTCTCATTTCTTGTGTGGAAGGTTCTCAGGATCCAGCCTGCTATTTGTTTTGCTGTTGTTGTGGCTTTGGTAATATGCTGGAAAAAAGTGGCGTCACTGCTCATATTTACTCCCAAGTCCTTCACTGTGTCCTTGGCGGTAATTTCTTGCTGTCCACTTTTGTAGTTGGTGTCGTTTTGTAGTGCTCTCTTGTTCCCGTACCTTAGAAGCTCGAACTTGTCTCCGTTTAGGGCCATGTTGTTTTCTTCTGCCCACTTCAGGATTTTGTCCAAGTCTTGTTGTAGTAGCTGAGCATCATGTTGTGAGGTGATTTTCTTCATGAGTCTGGTGTCGTCTGCAAACGATGTGGCTGTTGAGTGTTCCAGGTCCCTGTCGATGTCTCCTATCATGATGAGGAATAGGAGAGGTCCCAGTACTGATCCTTGTGGTACTCCGCTGATGACCCCACCTGCTTCTGATAGGCTTCCTTGAACCGTGACTCTTTGTTTTCTGTTGGTGATGAAGCTGTGGAGCCATCTTCCAAGGTCTCCCCCTATTCCCAGTGATTTGAGTTTATGTAGAAGGATCCCATGGTCCACCTTGTCAAAAGCTTTGGCGAAATCTAGATATATGACGTCTACATTTTCTCCGTCTTGAATATCCTGTAGGATTTTGTCGTAGTGTGATAGTAGTTGTGAGAGGCAGGAGCGGCCTTTTCTAAAGCCATGTTGCCCCTCGTTGAACGCCTCATTATCTTCCAGGAAGCTGACCATCTTAGCTCTTATTGTTCTTTCTATGATTTTAATAAGGTGTGACGTCAGCACCACTGGTCTGTAATTTTTGGCTATGCCTTTACTACCCCCTTTGTGTATTGGTGTGACATTACCTTCTTTTAGGGATTGTGGTACATATCCAGTTTGGAGGGACTTGCTCCACAGCAGTTTTAGAGGCAGGGCTAGCTGATGTTTGCAGTTTTTTAGCAGTTGGGCATGAAAGCCGTCTGGTCCTGCTGCAGAGTTTGGTCCAATCTTGTCGATGGCTGCTATTATGTCCTCTGTTGATACTGTTACCGAGGAGAGTTGATGTGGTGTCTCTGGAGCGTTGCCAAAGAAAGTCGTTGCATTCTCGATTTTCTTGTCTTCATTTGGCGGGCTGAAGACACTTTCATACTGCTGTTTGAGTATCTTGGCCATTTCGGTTGGGTCACTCTCAAGTTAGCCCGTAGGTTTTGCAAGTGGTCCTAGTGGTCCGATAAGTTGAGTTGAAATGTAGGTTAGCAAGAAGATTTATTAAGAGAGAGAGAGAGAGAGAGAGAGAGAGAGAGAGAGAGAGAGAGAGAGAGAGAGAGAGAGAGAGAGAGAGAGAGAGAGAGAGAGAGAGAGAGAGAGAGAGAGAGAGAGACGACTCCCCCCCCCCCCCCCACATAAACAAAGGCGGACCAGACCCTCATAAATAACAAGGCAAATTAGTGAAGGAGGAAAAAAAAAGTAAATTAGCCATTAAGGGGGGATGGGCGTATTTATTTGCGCATTTGTATATCTTTTTATTATCTGTTTATAGTTTTCTCCCTAGACATCCATCAAGCTTAAAAAAACACTCCCTAGATAAATTTGTACATTTTTTCGATACAAAAATTTCCCGGACGAAGGCCGATTTCTCTAAAAATTACAGGTTCGCTATCGCTCGCCAGGAAAAAATCGACACCTAAATGACACGAAAGATCTTGATATTGATATAGAAATGGGACGAAAGATTTTAAAATCGATAAATTATTTGGGCAAACATCTTAAAATCTGAAAACTAATGGGGTTTAAACATGAGGAAGAAGGGGGATCATAAAAACGAGCTTCTCCCCCTTAAGTGGAGCAGTTTATATCCCCTCAATAGAACAGCAGGTGGTCTAAAGATAGCAGCAGTCGGGGCAGGTTAACCCCTTCTGTACCGGCGATATCTTTTACATTGTGTTCTAGCTATATCTAGACGATTGTGTGCAGTATTAGTAGGATCTGTGGTCGTAAGAAGGTTAAGTCAGATAGTTCCAAGCCTGTTAATTGATGGAGGCCCTATTTTTACTGAACATAATCGTCTAATAGTAGCCAGAATATAATTAAAAAGACGTGGTCGGTATAGAAGGGGTTAAGCAGGTCGAGTTCTGGCCTGTAATGAGTAGGGCGAAGAGGTTACAGGCTACAGGCTAAGAAACATGAGAGTTGCAAGGAGTTACAAGGAATACTTAGTATCTCAGAGACCTTGCGGTCCATTCCTAAGAGATACTCGAAGTGGAAGGAGAGAGACTGTTTAGTGCACTACACTCATTACAGAGTGTGCAAAATATAACTACTCTCTTCTTGAACTGTTCTACTGAAGAACTATTTACAACTTCGGAGGGAAGTTTTTGAGACTATATTAGGGCTACACAATTCTAAAATATTACAAATCAAGATGTTACAGAGAGAAGAGAGTAAAGAGAGATAATCAAGAATGAGAAAGAGAAAACACGAAACAAGTCGAAGCCCGACTAATCAAAACAAAAGAAAAGATAAAAGAAAAGAGAGAAGGGAGATAAAAAGGACGTACACGAAAGGGAAGGAAATAGATACGTAGAAACCCGACCAAACAAAATGACGTGGAGACAAGAAATAGAAAGAAGAAAAATGCAAAACTAAATAAGAAGAAGAATAAAAAAGAGCAGAAGGAGGTTCACATATAGTCCAGGAGCTATCAAACATCTGTATTACATCTCGAGTACAAAAGGTTTGAGTACTGGAATTTATTGATAGTCTATTGGAGATCCCCAATCGGTGATTCTTAAGTTTATAATTGGTGCATTTGGTAGTAGGAGCCCCTTATAAATAATTTCCCATAAGAGTTCTTAAAACATGTATTTTTGCTTGATACTGTACATCGTTGTAGAGTTATCTGACTGGTCCCAAATGACTCATCTGAACAAATGAAACAATTTATGTTCAGACTATGCTTTGCTAATGTTGACTGTTTGACTTGCACAGGCACCTGTAGTTCAATAATTGGTAAAAAATGGCAACTTTTGTCTCAAGAAATTGAACTACAGGTGCCTGTACTAGTCAAACTGTCAACATTAGCTAAACATTGTCTGAACATAAGTTGTTTCTCTTTTTTAGATGAGTCATTTGAGACCAGTCAGATAACTCTACAACGATGTACAGTATCAAGCAAAAATACATGTTTAAGAACTCTTACGGGAAATTATTTATAAGGGGCTCCTACTACCAAATGCACCAATTATAAAACTTAAGAATCACCGATTGGGGATCTCCAATAGACTATCAATAAATTCCAGTACTCAAACCTTTTGTACTCGAGATGTAATACAAATGTTTGATAGCTCCCCTAGTAATAAGCCTGGTCAAACAGAATGAATGAAAAAAAAAAAAAAAAAAAAAAAAAAAAAAAAAGTAAGATAAAACATAATATAAAAGAGAAGTAAGAGAGAAAACAAATGGAAGAGCAGGAAAAGGCACGCAAAAGCCCAACTAAGCAGAATGACTCCGAAATAAAAATAAAAAGAGAGGTAGAGAAAATAACAGACAATATAGAACGATAATAACGAAAACAAAACATGAAAGTAAATTAAAGAAATATAATAGACAAAACAAGAGAGTAAAGTAAGGACAGAGAGATAATAAAGAAGAATGAAGAGAGTCAAGTAAAGAAAGAGATAATAAAGACAAAACAAGAAAGCAAAGCAAACAAAGAGAGATAACGAAAAGACAAGAAAGTAAAGCAAACAAAGAGATAACGAAACAAAACAAGCAAGTCAAGTAAAGAGAAATACTATAAACAGGAAAGCAAAAGAGCAGGAAGAGTCTCACTGAAGCCCAACCAAACAATGAACATAAAAGAACTCCCCAAGATCACTACAAGAAAAAATGTCTCGAGTCAAAAGATCAGAGGACTTGAAACACATGCAGATCAAAGGTCACAGTACAATCAGGAAATATAACACAACACGGTACAGTCTCCTAAATAAGTAACTGGTACACTATTACATGATAAAAGGTCACAGTACAACCAGGAAATATAACACAACACGGTACAGTCTCCTCAATAAGTAACTGGTACACTATTACATGATAAAAGGTCACAGTACAACCAGGAAATATAACACAACATGGGCGGGTGCCCAACCCCGAAAGGGGTTGAAATAGGGGAGCTATCCCCCCGCCAAAGGCGGCTTTCTAGGGCCTTTCCTAGCTGATGCTGAGAGGATTGGGTTCTAGTCATGTGGTGATGGGCTGGTCTATCAGAGTGAGAACTGAGCGATCTCTGCCATACCCATAGCTTACTCTGACTGTTCCTTTTACTTATATGTTTTCTAGATCTCAAGTGACGGCATCTTTTCCGTGGATTGACCTCCCAATCTACCAAGATTGGAAGCCAAAGCGTCACATTTTTCCTTTGCCCCTCAACTTTCTCTTCATAATTGCTGAGGGGCACAGGGTCCTGGATGGGGCTTTGGTTTCCCGGGCGTTTCCGCACCCTCCTCACCTCCCCGCCATGGAGTGGCTTCGGTCACCCAGGCTTTATTGTGGTCGGCGGAGAGGGGGGGGGGGGGGGGGGTTTTGTGGGGGCGCTCGGTTATGGCCTTGGCCTTGCTTGGGGCCTTGGGGCTGTTCGGCCAGGCAGCTTGGGGAACAACAACAACAACAACACAACACGGTACAGTCTCCTAAATAAGTAACTGGTACACTATTACATGATAAAAGGTCACAGTACAACCAGGAAATATAACACAACACGGTACAGTCTCCTAAATAAGTAACTGGTACACTATTACATGATCAACTTGAGGCAGCGAACATAGGAATGAATAATGGAAAACACTGACTACACTATAATGAAAAACACTGACTACACTATAATGGAAAACACTGACTACACTATAATGGAAAACACTGACTACACTATAATGAAAAACACTGACTACACTATAATGAAAAACACTGACTACACTATAATGGAAAACACTGACTACACTATAATGAAACACTGACACATAATGGAAAACACTGACTATAATGGAAAACACTGACTACACTATAATGGAAAACACTGACTACACTATAATGGAAAACACTGACTACACTATAATGGAAAACACTGACTACACTATAATGGAAAACACTGACTACACTATAATGAAAAACACTGACTACACTATAATGAAAAATACTTAAATATTACAAAAATGGTACAAATAGAGTATTTTCAAACTGTATAAGTTTTAATTTAAGGGGAGATGGGCCGGTTTTCTGGTCCCCCTTGTCCCTCATGCATAGCCCCATTAAATTTCAGATTTTAAGATGTTTGACCCATTAGTTTGTAGATTTTAAGACCTTTCGCCCCATTTCTTTGTCAACATTTAGACCTTTCGTGCTTTTTAGGTGTCAATTTTTTTTCCTTGCGAACAATAGTGAGCCTGCAATTTTGGAAGAACCGGCCTTTGGCCGGGACATTTTTTTGCCGAAAAAAAAAAAAAAAATTACAAATTAATCTACAAGGGGGATCTATTGCATGTGTGTTTAAGTTTGATGGAGGTCTAGGGAGGAAACTAGAAAAATAATGAATGCATGAAAAAATTGACCGAAAAGTGAACCATCCCCCTTAAATAAATAATCCGAAGAACACAGTAAATGTACAGTATACCATTTTTGTTAGAATTAAAGTGTTCACAATATTTAGTCTGCGCGTCAGAATGGTTCATTAAAATATGTACCAACTTTCACTGCAGGCGATTGTACAGTCTGCTACATACATTTTGTTCTTTCGCATGATCTTATTAGTATGGTAGTCAAATGAGTGTGGTTGAATTATGAATGTAGTTTCTTATTATCTGTTGACTAACCAGATAAATTAATGAGAGAGAGAAAGAGAGAGAGAGAGAGAGTGAGTGAGAGTGAGAGTGAGTGAGTGAGTGAGAGAAAGAGAGAGTGTGTATGTGTGTGTGTGTGTGTGTGTGTGTGTGTGTGTGTGTGTGTGTGTGTGTGTGTGTGTGTGTGTAGGTTTCGTACGTACACACTCTGAAGACTGTGTGCATACAAGAATATATACCGGTATTTTATGTATATATGTATATACTAAGGCACATACCCCATTGCTAGGGGTGGCCGATTCGAGGCAGAGCCCGAACAGTAACAATATTTAAAGTTCCAATTCTTAGGGTCCGGGACCAACACAATATTCATAATAAAAGTCATGAAAGCACAAAACAAACACACACTCATTCAGAGATATTGAATCCCGAAATGAAAAATGACGCAACACTCTATATATAGTATACTGTATATATATATATATATATATATATATATATATATATATATATATATATATATATATATATATAATATATATACACACACACACATAATGGAAATCCAAAAGCGAATGAGTGATAAAGAGAAAGAGAAAAACACACTGCGCAAGCTAGTATGTGAGATAAAAGCAAAACCGAATAAATCACAACAAATCGACAAGTCACAAATCATTCAGTAAATCATCAACACGCCCGATAATAAAGTGATAACAAAAATATACAAAGAGGAACCTGGAAAACTTGGCAAAAGGCGGGAAAAATAAAGAAACAAAAAATGTGCGATAGGAGTCCCTTGTGAGATTTACGAGACGTGGCGAGATCATGGAGTTGACAGAGAAGAATATGAGGTCACTGGGAGGGTCTGGTAAACTAGGGGTATATGTCAACACTTTAGGACCTGACCTGACTAGACCTGACCTTACACACTTTATATAAATACTTTTAATATAACCTAGCCAGACGTATTAAAATGATGGGGGTAATATGAGGTCACTGGGAGGGTCTGGTAAACTACGGGTATATGTCAACACTTTAGGACCTGACCTGACTAGACCTGACCTTACACACTTTATATAAATACTCTTAAAACATAACCTAGCCAGACGTATTAAAATTATGGGGGTAATATGAGGTCACTGGGAGGGTCTGGTAAACTAGGGGTATACGTCAACACCTTAGGACCTGACTTCACTTGACCTGACCTTACACACTTTATATAAATACTCTTAAAACATAACCTAGCCAGACGTATTAACATTATGGGGTTGATAGGGGAGATCATGAGGTCACTGGAAGAGTCTGGCAAACTAAGGGTATATGACATGTCAACACATTATTACCAAACATGGTTACCACAATTACCTGGACCTCGGCCTGTTACTCTTTCTATTAATTTCTGCAACATTCGTGGACTTTCCTCTAACTTTCACTCTGTTGAGCACCATCTCTCCTCCTACAAACCTGATCTTCTCTTCCTCACCGAAACTCAGGTGTCTGTAGCAACATCCAGCAGCCCCTTCTCTGTATCCTCCTACTTTCTCTATCCTAGTTTCAAAGCCAAAGGCGGATGTTGTGCATATGTGCACAACAAACTCACTTGCTCTCGTGTTTCCGATTTCGACTTCTCTGAATTCTCAACTTTATGGCTCAAACTTTCCTGTCATTCTCTTACTAAATATTTCTGTGCTGTTTATCTTTCCTCTAACTCTACCAACTTTCCCAAATTCTTTGACTATCTAAACTCTACAGTGGAACACATTCTATCCATTTCTCCTTTCTCAGAAATCTCCATCTTAGGAGATTTCAACGTTCACCACCGCCAATGGCTCTCCTCTCACACTACTGATCCACCTGGTGAACAAGCCTACGTCTTTTCTATCATAAATGACCTAGAGCAGTTAGTTCAGCAGCCCACCCGTATCCCGGATCGCATCGGAGATCGGCCCAACATTCTTGACTTGTTTCTAACTTCTAACCCTTCTTCTTATACTGTCGATCTTTTCTCTCCTCTGGGCTCCTCCGACCATAAACTTATCTCTGTCACCTGTCCTATCTCTCCAGTACGGCCATCCGATCCTCCTAGCCGGCGGCGCTTGTGGCACTTTGGCGCTGCCGACTGGGAGGCTCTCCGGCAGTACTTCTTTGATTTCCCATGGAATGATTTCTGCTTCCATGGCCGGGGACCCTCGGAGAGTGCTGAACGCATTACCGAAGTAATCCTATCGGGCATGGAAGCATACATTCCATTCTCTTTCTCTCAGACTAATGCTAAAAAATCTTGGTTTACTCACGCCTGTTCTACTGCTGTCCGCAATAAGGAGGAAGCATTCAAACGGTACCGACGCCTTAAAACTCAAGACTCTCATTCTTCTTATGTTTCTGCCCGGAATCAAGCCAAATCTGTTCTTCGACTTGCCAAACACTCTTTCATCAATAATAAATGCACTGAACTATCCAACTCTAGCTCTTCCCAAGCTTTCTGGCATCTAGCCAAAAACCTCTCCAACAATTTCTCTTCCTCGTCTTTCCCTCCCCTTTCCCACTCTGATGGCACAACCATCACTTCTTCCTCTGACAAAGCTAAACTCTTCGCTCAAACTTTTGCTAGAAACTCCACCTTGGATGATTCCGGTGCTATTCCTCCCTCTCCGCCCTCATCTCTCTTACTTATGCCTAATATCCTAATATCTTCTAAAGATGTACTGTCTACCCTCTCTGGGCTTAACACTAATAAGGCGTACGGTCCGGACGGTGTTCCTCCTGTTGTTCTCAAAAACTGTGCTTCCGTGCTGACTCCCTGCCTAGGCAAACTCTTTCGTCTCTGTCTATCCTCTAACGTCTTCCCTTCATGCTGGAAGTTTGTTCACATTCAACCTGTCCCAAAGAAGGGTGACCGCTCTCAACCCTCCAACTATCGTCCAATTGCTCTCATCTCTTGTTTTTCTAAAGTTTTTGAAACTATTCTTGCTTCCAAATTTCTTAAGCATTTTTCTTCTCATAATCTGCTCTCAGATCGCCAGTATGGCTTCCTTAAGGGTCGCTCTACTGGTGATCTTCTTTCATATCTTACTAACTCTTGGTCATCCTCCTTTCGGGACTTCGGTGAGACTTTTTCTATTGCACTAGACATATCGAAAGCCTTCGATAGAGTCTGGCATAAATCTTTAATTTCTAAACTACCCTCCTTCGGTTTCTATCCCTCCATCTGTGCCTTTGTCTCTAATTTCCTTTCCGGCCGTTCCATAGCCGCGGTTGTGGACGGCCATTGTTCACTTCCTCACCCTATAAACTCCGGTGTTCCTCAGGGCTCTGTCCTATCTCCTATTCTCTTTCTAATTTTTATAAATGATCTCCTTAACTGTACCTTAATTCCCATCCATTCATACGCAGACGACTCAACCTTACACTACTCCATTAGTTTTTCAGAACGCCTCAGCCAGCAATTCCTCAACGACAAACGTAATGAAGCCATAGAACTCTTAAATTCTGATCTAAATACTATTTCCAATTGGGGCAGAGAAAACCTTGTTAACTTTAATGCTTCCAAAACCCAATTTCTCCATCTATCTACCCGTCAGGATCTCCCAGCGGACTATCCCTTATTCTTCAACAATACAAAAATCAACCCTTCATCTTCTCTCAATATTCTTGGTGTCTCTTTTTCTTCTGCTCTCATTTGGAAGGACCATATTACCAGTCTTGCTAAGGCAGCCTCCCAGAAGCTGGGTGTGCTCAACCGTCTCAGGGGGTTCTTTTCCCCAGCACAGCTTCTTGCTCTGTACAGGGGCATAGTGCGCCCTTGTATTGAGTATTGTTCACATGTGTGGGGAGGTTCCTCTCACACCGCTCTCCTAGACAAAGTTGAAAGGAAGGCCTTTCGTATCATTAACTCCCGTCCACTCACCAACTCTCTGCAATCTCTCTCTCTCCGCCGCAATGTTGCATCTCTCTCGCTATTCTATCGCTACTATAATAATCAGTGTTCCTCAGAGCTATCCCAGTGCATACCACCTCCTTTACGTAGGGCACGTGGTACCCGTCTTGCAACTCAATCCCACCCCTACTCTGTGCAACTCTCCAACCCAAGAGTGAAACGTTACTCTCAAACTTTCTTCTACTCAACAGCTGAGCTCTGGAACTCTCTCCCAGAATCAGTCTTTCCCTCTTCCTATGACTTAAATTGCTTCAAACTCCGTGTGTCCAGGCATTTTGGCTCGAACGTCCCTTGATTTTGGCCCTGTCACTCTTTCAACTATGGGGGAGGCACTCCTATAGGCAGTAATGCCTTTTGCCTCCCTCAATCACATAGAAAAAAAAGAAAAAAAAATATATATAGACAAGCTAGAACGAGTTCAACGTAAAGTTACCAAATGATACCTAGCCTAAAGAACAAACCATACGAGGAGCGTCTTAGAGAATTAAATATATTTCCTTTACCCCAGCGCAGATTAAGAGGCGACTTAATTCAAGTGTTCATAATCATCAAAGGCATCGACAATATGAACTGTAGTAAGTACTTCACTATCGACCAATCTAATTACACGCGGGGAAACGGTTGCAAAATTATTGGCAAATCTTTTAACTCACACGAATCTAAGAATTTCTTCTTCAATCGAGTTGTCAACTTATGGAATGGGCTTCCCCGAGATGTTATAGACTGCAGCACTGTTGATTCATTTAAACTTCGCCTAGACAAATATCTCGCATCAAACCCGCGACTGACTGCGTTTGTAAATGAACAACTTTATTTTATCCTCCCCTCAGTTACTAACCCATCTGTCCCCTACTAACTTTCTAATCCTGCCACGGACATTAGTCCAAGGGCAGTAGTTCCCTTTCCAATGTTCCCTTACCCACTCTAAACCACTGTTTGGACACTTGATCCTCAGTGTTTTGGAGGACAAGCAGCCTAGAAGGGTCACTAGATATATTGTTGCTTGATTTCCTTTGTACTCCTTTGTACATCAGGACATAACCTGACCTGCCCTGATCTGAAATTACCTGGATAGACTTGATTGCGAAATCATGGGGTTCCATTCCTGATGCATCTTGGGGGAGCCATTATTCCAAGTCATTTCGTGCTGTACTCCACTACTTCATTAAAAGACCATCAACATGTCATACAAACACGCAAACTGTTGCTAAGCAGACGGCAATTAATAAACATCCCTTTAAAAAATCGGCTTCAGTATGAGCCTGTAGGATCGTGGTATGTTTCAGTGTGAATGGGAATATTTAATACAGTGTGGCATTGTACGTCATCTATGGGAAGCTATAGTGATGACGAGCACCATCTGTCGTTTGCCTTCCTGATGTCGTTGTACACCCGGCATAACTTATACAAGCTGGCTAGAACTTATGCTTAGAGTATTGAGATATGTAATACTAATGGTGTGTATGAGAGAGAGAGAGAGAGAGAGAGAGAGAGAGAGAGAGAGAGAGAGAGAGAGAGAGAGAGAGAGAGAGAGAGAGAGAGAGAGAGAGAGAGAGAGAGAGACAGAGAGAGACAGAGAGACGAATAAAGAGGAGATACAGAGAGAGAGAGAGAGAGATGAACAGAGAGGGGAGATAAGAGCCCAGCGGAGGAGGGAATAAGAGCAATGGATGAATTAGAGTGAATGAGAGATATAAGGGGTGGGTGATACAGGAAGATTTAGTGGAGAGAGGGAAGAGATTTATGGAGAGCGGAGGGAAGGCTCAGGAGAAGGGTTAAATGTAGGAAATCACAGAAACAAGGAAGAGAGTATTAGAGAGGAAATACACCACTACTACTACTACTACTACTAATACTACTACTACTACTAATACTAATAATAATAATAACAATAATGATAATAATAATAATGAAAATAGAAATAGTGATAATAAAATATTGATAATAATAATGATAATAATGATGATGATGATGACGATGACGGTGATGATGATGATGGTGATAATGATGAAGACGACCGATGACGATGATGATGATCTGGTGTAGAGTGGCCCACAATAAGTTCCGACCCACTTCCTGATCATACATACGGAAGAAACGCGGGAAGGAAGGAGCATCCGTGTTTGCACCATCTCATAAATACCCCTATCCCACAAAGGGTTAATTACGCAAATATCCAAAAATATACCATTGTAAGAACAACAATAACAATAACAGTCAGCACGAATGGCTCTTATTGGGAGATTGTTTTTGTTTTTTTGTTTTTTTTTGTTTTTTTTTGTTTCCTCTCTATAGGCTACCTCTAGCAAACTTACAAAATACCACCAAGACCCAAAAATTACCCCCAAGATACCCTTCAAGATAAATTTGTAAATTTTTCGGTAGAAATATACCAGGTCGAAGGCCTATTCCTCCAATATTACGGGTTTGCTATCGCTTGTTAGGATAAAATCGACACCTAAAAGGTACGAAAGGTCTTGATATTGATAAAGAAATGGGATGACGAACTATTAGCGCGAACATCTTAAGAATGATCAAAACTAATGGGGAGAAACATGAGGGAGAAGGGGGGGGGGGGGCACTAGGAACCAATGCTCTCCCAGGACGCGACAAAAAAAAAAAAAAACTACAAGAGTTCTGAAGGACTGGTTGGGTTAAAAAAAAAAAAAATTGTGGAAATTTGAGAGACTGAGAATGAGGACGGGTTTCTCCATTATCGTCAGGGGCCCCATCACGTGACATATTGGAGAGAAGAGGGAGGTAAAAGGGAGAAGAGGAGGGCAGGGAGGAGAGAATGATAGGAGAGGAGAGGGAAAGGGAAGAAGAGAGGAGGAGGAGAGAATGAGAGAATGGTGGAAGGAGAGGAGAGGGAACGGGAAGAAGAGAGGAGGGAGGAGAGAATGGTGGGAGGAGTACAAAGGAGTACAAAGGAAATCAAGCAACAGTAGGTATGGTGACCCTTCTAGGCTGCTTGTCCTCCAAAACACTGAGGGTCAATTGTCCAAACAGTGGTTTGGAGTGGGTAAGGAAACATTGGAAAGGGAACTACAAAGGAGTACAAAGGAAATCAAGCAACAACAGTTCTCGAGTGACCCTTATAGGCTGCTTGTCCTCCAAAACACTGAGGATCAAGTGTACAAACAATGGTTTAGAGTGGGTAAGGGAACATTGGAAAGGGAACTAATGTCCGTGGCAGGATTAGGAAGTTAGTAGGGGACAGATGGGTTATTAACTGAGGGGAGGATAAAATAAAGTTATTCATTTACAAACGCAGTCAGTCGCGGGTTTGATGCGAGATATTTGTCTAGGCGAAGTTTAAATTAATCAACGGTGCTGCAGTCTATGACATCTCGGGGAAGCCCATTCCATAAGTTGACAACTTGATTGAAGAAGAAATTCTTAGCTTCGTGTGAGTTAAAAGATTTACCAATAATTTTGCAACCATTTCCACGCGTGTAATTAGATTGGTCGATAGCGAAGTACTTACTACAGTTCATATTGTCGATGCCTTTGATGATTTTGAACACTTGAATTAAGTCGCCTCTTAATCTGCGCTGGGTTAAAGGAAATAGATTTAATTCTCTAAGACGCTCCTCGTATGGTTTGTTCTTTAGGCTAGGTATCATTTTGGTAACTCTACGTTGAACTCGTTCTAGCTTGTCTATATCTTTTTGGCAATAAGGGCACCAGGATTGAACGCAGTATTCAAGAAGAGGGCGGACAAAGGAATTGTAAAGGGTTAGGATAACATCTTTGGATTTATGCACAAATGACCTGCCTATAAAGCCAATTATTTTGTTTGCCTTCTTAACAACTTCTGAACATTGTTGACTCGGTTTAGGTTACTCGATATTGTTACTCCCAGATCGGTTTCTCTGTTTACATTCTTAAGCTGAGTGCCATTCATCATATAGTTTGCTTTCTCATTTTGGTATCCGATATGTAGTACTTTACATTTATCCGCATTGAAACTCATTTGCCAAATTTGGGCCAACATGACAACTTATCTAGATTGTGTTGCATATCGTCAACTTGTTCTTTTGAGAGTACGCTATTTGCAATTTTTGTATCGTTAGCAAATTTTGAGATTGTACAGGTGAGACCGTCATCTATATGTCGTTGATGTAAATTAGAAAGAGAATTGGTCCTAGTACCGATCCCTGGGGTACCCCACTACTTACATTGGTCCATTTAGATGCCTTACCGTTTATGACTACTCTTTGCTTTCTGTCGCTGAGCCAATTTTCTATCCATTTCAACACACCATCTTGTATTCCATGCGCTTTTAGTTTTAGCAGTAAACGTTTGTGGGGAACTTTGTCAAAGGACTTTTGAAAATCAAGGTATATAATATCTACAGCTTTACTCTCATCGTAGAGGTTGAGGATATCGTGGAAGAAGTCTTAAGAGGTTTGTTAAACAGGAACGTTTTTTACAAGTGTTGAGTATCTTTAAGTGATTTACGAGTCGGTCTCTTATGAGTGTTTCTAACATTTTACATACAATGTTAGAAACACTCATAAGAGACAGACTCGTAAATCACTTAGAGGAACTAATGTCCGTGGCAGGATTATGAAGTTAGTAGGGGACAGATGGGTTAGTAACTGAGGGGGGGGGGGGATAAAATAAAGTTATTCATTTACAAACGCAGTCAGTCGCGGGTTTGATGCAAGATATTTGTCTAGAAGTTTAAATTAATCAACGGTGCTGCAGTCTATAATGTCTCGTCTCGGGGAAGCCCATTCCACAAGTTGACAACTCGATTGAAGAAGAAATTCTTAGATTCGTGCGAGTTAAAAGATTTACCGATAATTTTGCAACCGTTTCCCCGCGTGTAATTAGATTGGTGGATAGTGAAGTACTTACTACAGTTCATATTGTCGATGCCTTTGATGATTTTGAACACTTGAATTAAGTCGCCTCTTAATCTGCGCTGGGTTAAAGGAAATCGATTTAATTCTCTAAGACGCTCCTCCTCGTATGGTTCGTTCTTTAGGATAGGTATCATTTTGATATCTCTACGTTGAACTCGTTCTAGCTTGTCTATATCTTTTTGGTAATAAAGGCACCAGGATTGAACGCAGTATTCAAGAAGAGGGCGGACTAAGGAATTGTAAAGGGTTAGGATAACTTCTTTGGATTTATGCTCAAATGACCTGCCTATAAAGCCAATTATTTTGTTTGCCTTCTTAACAACTTCTGAACATTGTTGACTTGGTTTTAGGTTACTCGATATTGTTACCCCCAGATCGGTTTCTCTGTTTACATTCTTAAGCTGAGTGCCATTCATCGAATAGTTTGCTTTCTCATTTTGGTATCTGATATGTAGTACTTTACATTTAGCCGCATTGAAACTCATTTGCCAAATTTGGGCCCAATGTGACAACTTATCTAGATTGTGTTGCATATCGTCAACTTGTTCTTTTGAGAGTACGCTATTTGCAATTCTGTATCGTCAACACATTTTGAGATTGTACAGGTGAGACTCTCATCTATGTCGTTGATGTAAATTAGAAAGAGAATTGGTCCTAGTACCGATCCCTGGGGTACCCCGCTACTTACATTGGTCCATTTAGATGCCTTACCGTTTATGACTACTCTTTGCTTTCTATCGCGGAGCCAATTTTCTATCCATTTCAACACACCGTCTTGTATTCCATGCGCTTTTAGTTTTAGCAGTAAACGTTTGTGGGGAACTTTGTCAAAGGAGGAGAGGAGAGGGAACGGGAAGAAGAGAGGAGGGAGGAGAGAATGAGAGAATGGTTGGAGGAGAGGAAAGGGAACGGGAAGAAGAAAGGAGGGAGGAGAGAATGGTTGGAGGAGAGGAGATGGAACGGGAAGAAGAGAGGAGGGAGGAGAGAATGAGAGAATGGTGGGAGGAGAGGAAAGGGAACGGGAAGAAGAGAGGAGGGAGGAGAGAATGAGAGAATGGTTGGAGGAGAGGAAAGGGAACGGGAAGAAGAAATGAGGGAGGAGAGAATGAGAGAATGGTTGGAGGAGAGGAGATGGAACGGGAAGAAGAGAGGAGGGAGGAGAGAATGAGAGAATGGTGGGAGGAGAGGAGAGGGGACGGGAAGAAGAGAGGAGGGAGGAGAGAATGAGAGAATGGTGAGAGGAGAGGGAACGGGAAGAGGAGAGGGAGAAGAGAATGGTGGAAGGAGAGGAGAGGGAAAGGGGTGGAGAGATTGAGAAGAGGAGATGAAGATGGAAAGAGGACAAACAAGAGAAGAGGGTAGACATAAAAGTAGAAGAAATGCAAAGAGAGGAGAGTGATCGAGATGGGATGTTCTAAAAAAAGTGTGAAGATTTGAGAGAGATGGAGAATGAGGAAGCGTGCCTCCATTATCGTCGGGGTCCCATTACTAGACAAATTATTAGCTGGGAGAGAGGATGAGAAAAGAGGAGAAAGGAGTGGATAGGAGAGGAGATAGGAGAGATGGAAGGCTGGAATAGGGAGAAGAGAAGAGGAGGAAGGAGTGGAAAGGAGAGTATGAGAGAGGGTGGCTAGAAGAGAGAGAAGAGAAGAGGAGCAAAGACTTGATAGGAGAGGAGGAGAAAAGATGGCTGGAAGAGGAAGTGGATAAGAGATGAGATAGGAGAGATGGAGGCTGGAAGAGAGAGAAGAGAAGAGGAGGAAGGAGTGGATAGGAGAGGAGGAGCGAGGATGGCTGGAAGAGGAAGAAGTGGATAGTAGAGCAGCTAAGAGAGATGGAGGTTGGAAGAGAGATAAAATAAAAGGAGGAAGGAGTGGATAGGAAATGAGAGAGAGTGACTGGAAGAGAGAGAAGAGAGGAGAGAAGAGAGAACAACAAATAGGGAGAAGGGTAGACATGAAAGAAGACAAAATGCAAAGAGCGGAGAGTGATTGAGATGGGACGCTCTAAAAAAAAAGTGTGGAAAAAAGTGTGGACATTTGAGAGAGATGGAGAAATAGGACCCGTGCCTCCATTGCCGTCGGGGTCCCATCACTAGACAAATTACTAGCTGGGAGAGGAGAGGAGAGAAGGGCAGAGAAGAGAAGAGAGAAGAGGATGAGAACAGAGAAGGAGAAAGGGTGGTTGGGAGAGAGAGAAGAAGAGAGGAGATAGAGGAGGAACAAAGGGGAGAGGAGGGAAGGAGAGGAAATGCGAATAGAGGAGAGGAGAATGATTGAGATGAGATGCTCTAAAAAAAGTGTGGAAAAAAAGAGTGGACATTTGAGAGAGATGGAGAAATTGGACCCGTCCCTCCATTGCCGTCGGGGTCTCATCACTAGACAAATTACTAGCTGGGAGAGGAGAAGAGAAGAGAATAGAAAAGAGAAGAGGATGAGAACAGATAAGGAGAGAAGGTTGGGAGAGAGAGAGAAGAAGAGAGGAGATAGAGGAGGAATACAAGGGAGAGGAGGGAAGGAGAGGAAATGCGAAGAGAGTAGAGGAGAGTGATTGGGATGCAATGCTGTAAAAAAAATTTTTGGAAATTTGAGATGGAGAATGGAGACACGCTCCTCCATATCGTCGGGGTCCCATCACTAGACAAATTACTAGCTGGGAGAGGAGAAGAAAGGAGAAGAGAAGAGGAGAGGAGAGAAAAGGAAAGGAGTTGATAGGAGAGGAGAGACGGGGAGAGGACACGGTTGACATAGGAGAAGGGAGGAGGGAGAGAAAAGAAAAACAAAAGAGAGGTGAGCAAAGAAGAGTAAAGTGGTTGAAATGGCATAGGGATGAAAAGAAGGGAGGAGTAGGACAATAAAGAAAATGGAACGGTAAGAGAGGAAAGGAAAAGAGAACAGAGACAAATGGGAAGGTAAGAAAGGAAATAGAAAAGAAACAATAAGACAAAATACGAAGTGTGGAAGGAAGCAAAGGCGAAGAGAAAAGAAGTATAACTCCAGAAATGTGGATGGGATACTGACAAGAAAGATAATTTGGAAAAGGGAGATAAAAAAAAAAGGATAAAAGAGGAGAGAAAAGAGATAGGGAAGAAGATTTGAGATCACGAAACACATAATAGAACGGAAAGACAGTGTGAAAGACCTTGGGGTATTAATGTCTGAAAATATGGGTTTCAAAGTACATAACCAGGTCAAAGTGGCGGCTGCGAAACGTCTAACGGGTTGGATTCTGCGTACTTTTAAAACACGCGGTAAATTGCCTATGATAACGCTCTTCAAATCTCTAGTGCTACCGCGGCTTGAATACTGTAGCGTATTAACATCCCCATACAAAGCAGGGGAAATAAATGACGTAGAGAGTGTACAAAGAAATTTCACTTCGCATATAAGTTCGATAAAACATCTACACTATTGGGAGCGTTGTAAGAGCACTGAATCTGTTACTCACTGGAACGTAGAAGAAACGTTACCTAATAATATACACGTGGAAAATCGCAGAGGGTTTAGTACCAAACCTACATACTCCGATAGTCATGAAATTCAGTGATAGGAGAGGTGGGAATGCGAAATCCCCCGGATGAATAACAGGGGTGCTATGGGCTCTCTGCGAGAGGGCTGGTTATCACACAGAGGCCCACGTCTCTTCAACAAACTCCCACGGCGAGTAAGAGACATGAGGGACATCTCGTTAGACAACTTCAAGAGAGCCCTAGATGTCGAACTGCAAAAAGTGCCAGACGAGCCCATCCTCGCAAGGGAGCGAGCTGTCGCTTCAAACAGTCTACTGCACCAAATCACCACCCATAACGAGGGGCGTCGCGCTCCTTGGTGCCGCTAGAGGAGCGGCGAACACATCCAAAGAACAAAGAAGAACGGAAAGATGGGAAGGGGAGAGGATAGAAAAAAAGGAGACGGGAAAAAAAAATTAAGGGGATATTATTTTTTCTGGACCCCTTTCTCCCTCATGTTTAGTCCCATTAGTTATGAAATTTTTAGACGTTCGCTCCATAAGTTTGGTAATTTTAAGATTTTTCGCCACATTTCTTTGTCAACAGTAATTTTTACCCTTGGCGCCATTTAGGTGTCGATTTTTTCCTGGAGAGTGATTGCGACGCCTGTAACTTAGGAGGAACCATATGTCTACCGAAAAATGAACAAATTCATCTCGAATAATTAGAATCAAGAGGAGAGAAAGCAGGCCAAGAAAAATGAACAAATTCATCTCGAATAATTAGAATCAAGAGGAGAGAAAGCAGGCCAAGAAAAATGAACAAATTGAGGCAAGCAAAGAGCAAGGAAGAAAGAGAAGAATCGGGAGTAATTTGTTATATACTGTATGACAAGAATATTCATACGTGTTACAAGTAAATTGATATATATACTAGATAAATACTCAATCATCCCACACACTCTCTCTCTCTCTCTTTCTCTCAAACACTCATGCTCATGCTCTCTCTCTCTCTCTCTCTCTCTTACCTTCACTTTTAATAACTGCTGCATTGCCCGCTGAAGGACTCACCTGAAAAGAGAAAACATAAATATTTAGTTACTCAAATCTACATATATAACAAGAAAATAAATACATACACACAATATATACATACAGTATATACATTATATATATATATATAAACACTGAAAAAGAGAAGATAATACTTATATGATTATAAGGAAGGAGAGAGAGAGAGAGAGAGAGAGAGAGAGAGAGAGAGAGAGAGAGAGAGAGAGAGAGAGAGAAAGAGAGAGAGAGAGAGAGAGAGAGAGAGAGAGAGAGAGAGAGAGAGAGAGAGAGAGAGAGGTTTGAGGTAGTGAGAAAGAGGAAAGGACCGTAAGTCTCCCAGCCGACCCCCTCCTTCAAAGGGGATTACTGAGATATGGTGAGCTAGTTACACAGAGTTACATATATACACAACCTGCAGTCCTTGCGGTCCCTACTACGCAGTACGGACTTGAGGGGAGGCAGACCATTTTTCTGGACCCCCTTCTCCCTCATGGTTAGCCCCACTAGTTTTGAGAGTATAAGACGTTTGGCCCATTAGTGTGGCGATTTTAACACTTTTCGCCCCATTTCGTTGTCAATTTTAAGACCTTTCGTGTCATTTAGGTGTCGATTATTTCCTGGCGAGCGATAGCGAGCCTGCAATTTTAAGAGGAGACCGGCCTTTGGCCGGGAAATTTGTCTACCGAAAAATGTACAAATTTATCTTGGAAGGGGGGGGGGGGGGTCTAGGGCGTGTTTTTCTAAGTTTGATGGAGGTCTAGGGAGGAAACTAAACAAATATATGAATAAATGAATAAATAGACCAAACAAACGGTCTGCCTCCCCTTAATTCTAACAACATTTTGCTACTAACTGGAAAGCAAAGCTAGCAAAGCAGAAGGCTCTCTCTCCCCATAAAATACAGCTGGAAAAAAAAATGGGCCCCAGTAAAAAGACAAAATTTCTACTGGGAAATTTATATTAAAGATCAAATTTGGAAAATAATAATTACTACCGGTACTAATACTTAACCTATTATATTTGCCATGTTATTTTATTTGTTTTAACTTATATTGTAAGATCTACCTTTAAGTAATCTTCCGAATTTTACAACTCCTTCCTCAAACTGAATAAAATTGTCTACCAGAAGCCAAGTTGACCCTTTTGTCTTATTCTGGTCACCATTAAACTATCGCCTCGAGCTTATAATCCACCTCTAGCACTCAAAGGGATAAACTAAATTTCAATAATCCATCTAAATATCCTAGGGCCCTAGGGGGTAGCGCTTATGGGGGTAGTGCATGGTTTTTGGTCAATATATTTATTTATTTATTCGTTTTATGTGTTTATTCGCTAGACATCCATTAAGCTTAGAAAAACAGCCCCTAGACCCCCTGACAAATAATTTGTACATTTTTCGGTAGAAAATTTTCCCGGCCGAAGGCCGTTTCCGTCTAAAATTAGAGGCTCGCTTTCGCTCGCCAGGAAAAAATCGACAGCTAAAGGGCACGGAAGGTCTTAATATCGACAAAGAAATAAGGCGAAAGGTCTCAAAATCGCCATACTAACGGAACGAAAGTCTTAAAGCCTCAAAACTAATCTGCTAAACATGAGGGAGAAGGAGGTCTAGAAAAAGCGAGTACTACCCCTTTAAACTGTATAAAGCATCTAACGTTAACCAGTATTAAAAGTATAAAAAGAGGGTCGTGGTGCTGAAGGGGTTAAGATGATAGGGCTGAATACCATGGATCTACTTTTGTTAGATATACATTATATATAGGTGAGTGAGACGGAAGGAATCCCCACCACCTGTACCCTCGTTAAAGACACACAGACCTACATACACACACAGACACAGACCTACACACACACAGCTACAGACATACACAGACACATCTACAAATACACACAGACAGCTATACAGACACACACACACACACACCCTCTCAAGACAATAGTAGCAGCCCTGTCATCGATATCTGCAACACTAACTCCGGCTTACATTACAGGGGGGTGAGTTACATGGTTACACAGACTGCACAGACCTTACGGCATCTACAAAATTTGCTACTAAGGAGAAGGTAAGGCTAGCAAAGCAGATGGCTCTCTCCCCACTCAGTACTTCCTCTGACCAAGGGTCAGCATGAAATTAAATAAATTGAGAACATTTCTAACAGGAAATGTATAAAACATATAGAATTTGGAAAACATGTTTGCTACTAAGAGAGAGAGAGAGAGAGAGAGAGAGAGAGAGAGAGAGAGAGAGAGAGAGAGAGAGAGAGAGAGAGAGAGAGAGAGAGAGAGAGAGAGAGAGAGAGAGAGAGAGAGAGAGAGAGAGAGCCTTTCAAGACAATAGTGCTACCGTACCCTTCTACCAATATCTGCAAGACACTAACTTCAGCTCAAATTAGATCAAACCCACACACGCATATACGGTATATACACAATGCTATAGTCTATTCGCGTTAAGTAGGCGAGGAAGCATGACCTCTACCCTCTTTAACTCAAAAAGGGATAGAGCAAATTGTCAGTAAATTTCCACAGCTATTCCTTGACCGACTCTTGCCCAATGGTAAAAATATTAGCTCGATTACTCTAGTCGAGTTTGAGTTACAGAGATTAGAGGTCATGATTTCTTGCCTAATTACAGCGAATAGACTATATGTGTGTGTGTGTGTGTGTGTGTGTGTGTGTGTGTGTGTGTGTGTGTGGGAGGGGTGATAGATTAATAGTTAAATGGATAGACTGATAGTGAGGGAGATTTCTAGGAATTCAGGGGCGACAATTATCCTAATTGTCGCCCCTGAATTCCTAGAAATCTCCCTCACTATCTGTCTATCCATTTAACTATTAATCTATCACCCCTCCCACACACACACATCCTAATTGACCCTCTGACTTTCAAAATTCCTTCCTAAGCTGAATAAAACCATGCAATGATTGCCAGAAAACAAGGAAGAAACGCCAAACTCGAATAATGAATGGGTTAAGGGGGGATGGCCATATTTATTTGCTCATTTGTATATTTTCATATTTTTTTTAGTTTCTCCCTACACCTCCATTAACCTAAAAAAACACACACCCCAAGACCCTCCATTAAGATAAATTTGTACGTTTTTCGATAGAAAAATTTCCCGGCCGATGGCCGGTTCCTCTTAAATTACAGGCTCACTATCGCTCGCCAGGACAAAATCGAAAACCTAAATGACACGAAGTCTTAATATTGACAAATATATGGGGCGCAAGGTCTTAACATCGCCAAACTAATGAGCCGAACGTCATAAAATCTGAAAACTAATGGGGCTTAAACAAGAGGAAGACGGGGACCAGAAAAACGACCCATCTCCCTTTAGCGTTCCTCTCTCTCTCTCCGGCTTTCCCACACACACACATTAGCATCAAGGTATTCGGTGACCGGTTGATTCTGACTGTACCTTTGATGTTCAGTCGCTCAGAAAAGTTCGTGAACCTCACCTGTTTTCTAATAATGGAGGTATATAGCTCTGGAAACTATGAATATAAGCTTCTATTCATTAACCCCTTCTGTACCGGCGACGCCTTTTTCAGTTAACTTCAGCTACATTTAGACGATTTTATGAAGCTTAGGAAGGATATATGGGAGCTAAAATGATTAATTAAGATAGTCAGTAGCCTTTTAATGGGTAGACATCCTCTCTAATCTGTACAAAATCGTCTAATAGTTGCCAGAATATAATGAAAAGTACATCACCGGTAGAGAAGGGGTTAACTACAAAACTAGCCTATATATACTGTATATACTATTTATCGAAAAACATAGGAGGGGTCCAGGATTTTTTATAAGTGATTGAACATAGGGAGTCCACGAATTTGTATAAGTGACTGAACATAGATCGCCACCGAATTTATATAGAGTATGTTAGGCGGCTGAATTCTGATAAAGTGTAATATTTGAAGCTGCCAGACCATAATTGCCCGTAAAAATTACTCGAAAAACGGCTCGTGTGACTCCGACGTAAGTAACTGAACATAAGGGGTCCACGATTATTTATAAGTGATTGAACATAGAGGGTCACCGAATGTTTATAAGTGACTGAACCTTCTCCCTAACCCCACCCCCTGCATAAGATCCACCTAACCTTCATCATCACTGGCGGGTGCCCAACCCCGAAAGGGGTTGAAATAGGGGAGCTATCCCCCCGCCAAAGGCGGCTTTCTAGGGCCTTTCCTAGCTGATGCTGAGAGGATTGGGTTCTAGTCATGTGGTGATGGGCTGGTCTATCAGAGTGAGAACTGAGCGATCTCTGCCATACCCATAGCTTACTCTGACTGTTCCTTTTACTTATATATTTTCTAGATCTCAAGTGACGGCGTCTCTTCCGTGGATTGACCTCCCAATCTACCAAGATTAGAAGCCAAAGCGTCACATTTTTTTCCTTTGCCCCTCAGCTTTCTCTTCATAATTGCTGAGGGGCACAGGGCCCTGGGTGGGGCTTTGGTTTCCCGGGCGTTTCTGTCGCCCTCCTCAGCTCCCCGCCATGGAGTGGCTTCGGTCACCCATGCTTTATTGTGGTCGGCTGGGAGGGTTCTGTGGGGGCGCTCGGTTATGGCCTTGTCTTGTTCGGGGCCTTGGGGCTGTTCGGCCAGGCAGCTTGGGGAACAACAACAACAACAACAACAACAACAACCTTCATCATTTTCTTTGAAGGGAAAGGCGTATAGGGAAGACAGGGAAATTTACAATACTAAGAGGCAAAAAAGAAGCGTGATAAAGGGAGGGAAAGAAGGAAGAAAAGGAAACTGATAAGAATAGAGGGCCACAGAGAAGCGTGATAAAGGGGTAGGAAGATAAGGGAGATAAACATAGGGTACAGGAATTATGATAAAGGGATAGAGGGAATGGAAAGGAGAATAAAGGAGATAATGGGAAATATGATAAAAAGGAGGGAATGGAAAGGAGAATAAAGGAGATAATGGAAAATATGATAAAAGGGAGGGAATGGAAGGGAGAATAAAAGAGGGAATGGGAAATATACTAAAGGGAGGGAATGGAAAGGAGAACGAGAAGCGTGATAAAGGGAAGGGAAGAGAGAATATATGATAAACTGAGGAGATACAAAGGTGGTCAGAGGTAAACCATTAAACGATGGAAAAAGAAGGAGTATAGGAAATGTGATAAAGGGAAGGAAAAGATAAATAAATAATGCTAACACAGAGGGAGTGGAGGAAATGTGATAAAGGGAAGGAAAAGATAAATAATTATAACAAAGAGGGAGTAGAGGAAATGTGATAAAGGGAAGGAAAAGATAAATAAATAATGATAACAAAGAGGGAGTAGAGGAAATGTGATAAAGGGAAGGAAAAGATAAATAATTATAACAAAGAGGGAGTAGAGGAAATGTGATAAAGGGAAGGAAAAGATAAATAAATAATGATAACAAAGAGGGAGTAGAGGAAATGTGATAAAGGGAAGGAAAAGATAAATAAATAATGATAACAAAGAGGGAGTAGAGGAAATGTGATAAAGGGAAGGAAAAGATAAATAAATAATGCTAACACAGAGGGAGTGGAGGAAATGTGATAAAGGGAAGGAAGAGATAAATACATAATGATTACACAGAGGGAGTAGAGGAAATATGATAAAGGGAAGGAAGATATACAAAATAAGGATAACAAAACCAGACATAATACAAGGAGGAGATAGAAGGGGAATAAGATGGGTAATATTATTAAGGGGGGATGGGCCGTTTTCTGGTCCCCCTTCTTCCTCATGTTTAATCCCATTATTTTCAGATTTTAAGACATTCGTTCCATTAGTTAGGCGATTTTCAGACCTTTCACCCCATTTTTTGTCAATATCAAGACCTTTCGTGCCATTTAGGTGTCGATTTTTTCCTGGCGAGCGATAGCCAGCCTGTAGTTTTATGAGAAACCGGCCTTCGGCCGGAAATTTTTTCTACTGAAAAATGTACATATTTATCTTGAAAGGGGTCTAGGGGTGTTTTTTTAAGTTTGATGGGGGTCAAGGGAGGATACTAGAAACATAACAAATAAAGGAAAAAAAAAAAAAAAAAAAAAAAAAAAAAAAAAAATCGACCAAAAAGTGAACCAAGGGAAGGAATAGATATAAAACAATGGATAACAAAGGGATGGAACAGATATAAAAGTTGAGGGGCAACCCAGGACAATACAGGTCAAGAATAAAAGGGGAATAACATGGGAAATATGATAAAGGAAGGAAGATATATAAAACCAAGGATAACACAAAGGGCAGGAACAGATATAAAAGACTGATAACACAACCCAGGACAATACAGGTCAAGAATAAAAGGGGAATAACAAAGCCGACCGCAGTGCTCGTAAAGGAGAACTGTATGTATGTTATTACCTACGCCATAGCAGTGGGAGGAGGTTATGGTTTGGCCTCCGTTTGCTTGTTTGTAAAAAAGATAATTCAATAAGTTATGAACCAATTTTCACGAAATTTGGTGAGCAGATAGGATATGCACCACGAAAAAAAGTAATTCACGTTAGGAGTGATTGGTAGAGCGCATACCTCCACCAGCGTAGGCGGCTCACGAAGTTATGAACCGATGTTCACGAAATTTGGTGGTCAGATAAGATATGCACTAACGAACAAGGGATTCCATTTAAGGGGGGATGGTTCACTTTTGGGGCGATTTTTGCATGTATTAATTATTTTTCTAGTTTTCTCCCTAGACCTCCATCAAATTAAACAAAAAACCATCCATTAGATCCACCTTCTAGATTAATTTGTACATTTTTCGGTAGAAAAATTTCCCGGCCGAAGGCCGGTTCTTCCAACATTACAGGCTCACTATCGTTCGCCAGGGAAAAATCGACACCTAAATAGCACGAAAGGTCTAAATATTGACGACGAAATGGGGCAAAAGGTCTTGAAAATCAACTACTAATGGGGCAAACATCTTAACATCTGAAAACTAATGGGGCTAAACATGAGGGAGAAAGTGGTCCAGAAAACCGGCCCATCCCCCCAAATAAGAGGCGATCGGTAGAGCACATACCTCCGCCAACATAGGCGGTGGTATGCGCTCTCCCAAGGACCCCTCTAGTTTTTTTCTGATTCTCGCATTAGACGATTTTATTCGGATATGGAAAAGTCTGTCAGTGTCCAAGGGTTAATTGAGAAACGTTTACCCCTTCGATACCAAAAGGTCCTTACTTAGCTGCATATAAACACTTACTCACTCTCACACTCACTCACTCTCACCTTTTCAATATATTCACCTCGCCCCAGCCTAGCAGTAACTTCCATATAAGGTACTGTATGCTCGGCCCTTTCCAAAACCTTTCCTTCAGCTCTCACATTTCCCCTCTTTCACTATACCACCCCTCACTCTCTCTCTCTCTCCTTCATCCAGCTCTCACATTTCTACTCTTTCACTCTGCAGTACCCTCAGCCCATCCTACAAATAAACGTATAATTCAACCAGTAGACCAGTGGTGATGGGCTGGCCTATCAGAGTGAGAACTGAGCGATCTCTGCCATACCCATAGCTTACTCTGACTGTTCCTTTTACTTATATATTTTCTAGATCTCCAGTGACGGCGTCTCTTCCGTGGATTGACCTCCCAATCTACCAAGATTGGAAGCCAAAGCGTCACATTTGTCCTTTGCCCCTCAACTTTCTCTTCATAATTGCTGAGGGGCACAGGGCCCTGTGTGGGGCTTTGGTTTCCCGGGCGTTTCTGCACCCTCCTCAGCTCCCCGCCATGAGTGGCTTCGGTCACCCAGGCTTTATTGTGGTCGGCGGGGAGGGTTCTGTGGGGCACTCGGTTATGGCCTTGACCTTGCTCGGGGCCTTGGGGCTGTTCGGCCAGGCAGCTTGGGGAAAAACAACAACAACAACCAGTAGACCATTTCAACCAGTAGATCGTAAGCAGTCCCAACTCAACCAAAACCTGCGAGGTTAGGTTAGGTCAGGTAAATGTATGATAGGTTAGGTTAAGTTAGGTTAAGGGTTGGGTTGAGCTAAGCCAGGTTCAGTTAGGTTAGGTTAGGTTAGGGTAAGGTTTCAAAATTACACTATAGCTTAGTTGGTCTTGGTTGAGCTTGCACTAGTTGAAAATTCAGGGTGTCAAACAAAAACCAAGTCCTTTCTTTTGAGAGTTTATTATTGTAAATGTCAAGTTTAAAATATAGTTCCCATTTCTTAGTATGACTTTGGAAGTGATAAAAGGGCCCAAACAATACAATTTGATGTTAATTTGATGTCTATCTATCTATCTATTGCCGGACGCCTTACTCCCCTTAATGAGGGTGGCCATACACAGAAGGCCCCCAAGTGGACCTTATCCCCTGTAAGAGGGACAACCCATGTCAGTTTACTGAAGGACTTACAGGATTGACGACTCAATTTAGGACCCATCCGACCCCGAGGCCCTCTATGTATCTGGTGAGCACTATTTTTCTAGTGGTGATCGGCTAGCCCATCCACTAACCTGCTTCACCCTTATGTAAGCAGTACCAATTTGTATCAGGTTTACTCCCCTAGACAGGTTGCCGACCAAGGCTGACGAGTCCCATCCACCCGGATTTTTATAAGGTTGTCTCCCCTAGATGGGTTGCCGACCAAGGCTAATGAGTCCCATCCACCCTAATTAATTTGATATACTCCTTCTCATATTCATTCCAGTCTTAAAATCAAATTGCTTCGGTTTTACACACTACCGTACTTGAGATCTACTGGGTTACGAAAGATTGGGGGCTTGAATGTCTAAACTCGTCATATACCGTACTATAGTTACCGGTACTTGTAAACGATAATATTTTAACTTAGGAGGAATTTGTCAGAGTTAGAGGGGCAATTGAGATGGCTTAGAGGGGTATTTGATATGGCTTTAATCTTTGTATTTGTCAGAATTAGAATGAAAAATATTTAGATGGCTTTAATAATTGTATTTGTCAAAGTTAGAATTAAAAATATTGAGATGGCTTTAACCTTTCTATTTGTCTGAGTTAGAGGGTTAATTGAGATGGCTTTAACCTTTTTATTTGTAAGAGTTAGGGGAATAATTGTGATGGCCTTAACCTTAATATTTGTCAGAGTTAGAATTAATTGTGATGGCTTTAACCTTTTTATTGGTCAGAGTTAGAATAACAAATATTGAGATGGCTTTAACCTTTTTATTTGTCAGTTAATGGGTTAATTGAGAGGGCTTTAACCTTGTATTTGTCAGTTAGGCCTAATGGGTTAATTGAGAAGGCTTTAATCTTTTATTTGTCAGAGATAGAGGGTTAAATTAAGAGGGCTTTCACCTTATTATTCTTAAAGGTATTATCTAAAAATAGTATATATCTCGATAGTTTTTTTGTTTTTAATCTTGCTGGAGGTCTATGGTGAGAGGAAATAAAATGTCCCTTTAACTCACTTTAACCCTTTAAATCATGTGGAATTGCTTAGAGGTAGCTAAAATAAATGAAAAGATGAGGTTCATATAACTGAAAGAGTGCAAGGTATATCACATGATTATATCGTCAACTTTCGAGAGCCAAAACTGTCTCGGCAACATTTCTGGGATCCAAAAGAGATACCAAAAATTGCCAACTTAAATTGCAAGTAAATATATATGATCGTATAATATCGGCTCTCTCTCTCTCTCTCTCTCTCTCTCTCTCTCTCTCCCCCCCCCCACACACACACACCCTTTCCATCAGCACTTTCCATTTGTGCCTGTCCCTTTGATCAAACTTCCCACACTTTATCCGATCGTCCACCACTTCTTTTATTCCGGCCCCTACTGATTTGCCTTAACCCTTTCGGTACCGGTGAAGACGTTTTATTTATTTGATTTTCAGCGACGTTTAGATGATTTTATGAAGCTTATGAAGGATATATGGTAGCGACAAGGATTAATGTTGATAGTCTGTAGCCTTCTAATTTCTGGACGTCCTTCCTAAGCTAAATAAAATGGTATAATAGTTGCCAGAGGATAATGAAAAGGACGTCACTGGCACTGAAGGGGTTAACCCTATCAGCTGCAGGGCGAGTCTTTTTGGACCACCCTATTCACTCCATTGGTTAGGAGATTTGAAGACGTTTCACTTCATTCGTTTGGCAATTATAAGACACTTCACGCCATTCAGGTATCAAAAAAATTCTGGGCGAGCGAAAGCGAGCCTACAATTTAAGAGCAATCGGTCATCGGTCACCGAAAAATGCATATATTTAGCATGAAGTCGTGTGTGTGTGTGTGTGTGTTATTTTTTAACTCTTCTCCTTTCTACCCCATCCCATATTACCACCCTTCGTACCATTAATCTGCATGCGTATTTTCTTGTAATACCGAGTTTCCAGTTCATCTCATCCACATTAATTTTCTTAATAAAGGCGATGATCAAGAGCGATTTTTCCGTCATTTTTTATGGGCAATCGTAGTCTGGAAGCTTCCAACTTTAAGTTTCATATGAATTAAGCTACCTAACATAATCTACCTTCGATCTAGTTTCCGATTCCAATGCCAAAGAGCCTCAAAACAGTACGAGAGAAAACAAACTTGCTTATCGAAAATTGCCGGAAAATACACTAGCCTACAATTGAAAAAATCGCTCGTGTGACACCGCATATTAATTACAATACTCTTCTCTCTCTTTCACTCTACTGTACTTACTCTTATTAATTGTTATGGTTTATTACTCTTCTTACTCCTCTCCCATATATCCTTTGTTTTCCAATAGCCCTCTCCTTTCCATACTAACCTCAAACTTCATATATTACTTATCCAATAACTCTCTCCTTTCCATACCCTCCACACATTTCATTTATTCCAACCTTTCTCTCTCCCTTCCACACCCATCCATATTGCCTTTCTTTATAATCTCTTGTCCTCTCCCAGCACACCTCTCCTATATTTTCCCTTCTTCCAATCCGGCTGTCCCCCTTGCTCCCTGGGTTCATCGGTCACCATTTACGATAGTCTGGTGACATGATGGGGGGGGGGGGAAGAGAGAGAGAGAAAGAGAGAGAAAGAGAGAGACAGACAGACAGACAGACAGACAGACAGACAGACAGACAGACAGACAGACAGACAGACAGACAGACAGACAGACAGACAGACAGACAGACAGACAGACAGAGAGACAGAGAGAGAGAGAGAGAGAGAGAGAGAGAGAGAGAGAGAGAGAGAGAGAGAGAGAGAGAGAGAGAGAGAGAGAGAGGAGAGAGAGAGAGAGAGAGAGAGAGAGAGAGAGAGAGATAGGGGGGGGGGGACTCTTACATATCCACGTCACAAATCCAGGGAGCAGCGCCCCCCTCGTCGCAGCCCTCCTGGATTTGTCTCCTGCAACCCAGTTTGACCCTTCATACAGCCGTCATCAGAGATCACTGCTACATAGCTACATTAAATGATACTACTATAACTATTTATATGTATAATATTTAACAATTAAACACGCAGCATTTAACAATCATACGTCTAGCTTAAGGCTAAATATGTTGTTTGCGGTAATATATTCCTAAATAGATATACTGTATTAACATAAACTTAACATACATGTAATCATCTCTACTCCAGCAATCACTGTTAGCGAGTGTTTAAAACAGTTTCTCGTATACTTGATTCTCTAGACACGTACTGTATATCAACGCTCTAATGTTCATTTTTCTCATTGATTTGTTGCATTATTATTAATAAGGAATAGGTTTGAGTACATTAGATTAGATTAGTATCATTAGGATAGATTTATTTTAGGTTGAATGCTGTAGATTTTGTTTTACCGGTAAATAAATTAAGTTTTTTCCTGATATGTTTAAAGTACCAAACCCAGGTTACCCAAAATATATCCGCAGCTCCCCCACTGTCAAATCCAGGTTACCCAAAATATATCCGCAGCTCCCCCACTGTCAAATCCAGGTTACCTAAAATATATCCGCAGCTCCCCCACTGTCAAATCCAGGTTACCTAAAATATATTGGCAGCTCCCCCACTGTCAAATCCAGGTTACCTAAAATATATTGGCAGCTCCCCCACTGTCAAATCCAGGTTACCTAAAATATATCCGCAGCTCCCCCACTGTCAAATCCAGGTTACCCAAAATATATCCGCAGCTCCCCCACTGTCAAATCCAGGTTACCTAAAATATATTGGCAGCTCCCCCACTGTCAAATCCAGGTTACCTAAAATATATCCGCAGCTCCCCCACTGTCAAATCCAGGTTACCCAAAATATATCCGCAGCTCCCCCACTGTCAAATCCAGGTTACCTAAAATATATTGGCAGCTCCCCCACTGTCAAATCCAGGTTACCTAAAATATATTGGCAGCTCCCCCACTGTCAAATCCAGGTTACCTAAAATATATCCGCAGCTCCCCCACTGTCAAATCCAGGTTACCCAAAATATATCCGCAGCTCCCCCACTGTCAAATCCAGGTTACCTAAAATATATTGGCAGCTCCCCCACTGTCAAATCCAGGTTACCTAAAATATATCCGCAGCTCCCCCACTGTCAAATCCAGGTTACCTAAAATATATTGGCAGCACCCCTGGTTACAAATCAAAGTTACCTCAAATAGATCCGCAGCACCCCCAATGCCGAATCCAGGTTACCTAAAATAAATCCGCAGCGCCCCCCTAGTAGCCCAGTGGACCCCCCCCCCCCCCTCCCCTGGAGCCGTCACACCGGGATATGAACCTCGGGGCCTCTGATTTGATTTGTGCAGGCGGTAAATCACTCCACGTCCTCCCTCTCTCCCTTTATCGTGGCTCAAGTGGGGAGTAGACGCAGTGTTCAGAAGGGCCAACATGGGTGTAAACAAAAAGAAGGAAAGGCAAAGAGAAGGAAAGGCCAAAAGAAGGAAAGGCCAACAGAAGGAAAGGCCAACAGAAGGAAAGGCCAAAAGAAGAAAAGGCAAAGAGAAGGAAAGGCCAAAAGAAGGAAAGGCCAAAAGAAGGAAAGGCCAAAAGAAGGAAAGGCCAAAAGAAGAAAAGGCCAAAAGAAGAAAAGGCCTAAAGAAGGAAAGGCCAAAAGAAGAAAAGGCCAAAAGAAGAAAAGGGCGTATTTATTTTTAAAGCTTGATGGAGGTCTAAGGAGCAAATTAAAAACCTCCTCTTACGGCCACGATTATTATGTCTAGACTGTATATAGAGGGCAAGGGTTTGGTGTGAAAGGGATCTGCCGTGTGTGGGTCAATCAACTCTCTGCAGACTCCCATTTTCTTATGTAAGCTCAAACCACATTCTGATCATTCTCTTCACCAGCTTAATTCTCTTGTCTTCTCTCCTACTTTATTTTTCTCTTCCCTTTTATTATATTTATTTTGGTTCTCTTCTTTTATATTCTTCTCTTTCGTATTTTGTTCTGTTATACTCTTCTATTTATTGTCTTTTTATTCTCTGTATATTTTGCTAATCCCTTTCTCTTCCGCTGTTTTCACCTTTTCTAGTCTAAATGTTTTCTGTCCGTGTCACTGTTGTCATGTCTTGTACTTCATTCTCTCTCTCTCTCTCTCTCTCTCTCTCTCTCTCTGTCTCTCTCTCTCTCTCTCTCTCTCTCTCTCTCTCTCTCTCTCTCTCTCTCTCTCTCTCATCCTTTAATATGGGCCAATTTTCTCCACTCTCCTACCCTCCTCTCCTCGCCGTTTGGTCAACAGCACTGCCTCACTTCCATCATACTCTCCTATATATATATATATATATACAGTATGTTATTGGATCTGACTTTCACTGCAAATATCTGGTACATTCAATTCGGGCCCTAAAAGCTTCGAAAATTAATGTATCGGCATTAATGATTGCTACGGTGCATCATAAACATAAAAATACCTTGCTGCCCCCCATGCCCCCCTGTCTGCCCCCCACACCCACCTGTCTGCGCCTCCCACACCCTTCTGTCTCCCCCCCCCCTCCCCCCCCCACCACACCCCTGTCTGCCCCCATGCCCACCTGTCCGCCCCCACGCCCACCTGTCCGCTCCCACACCCCCCTGTCTGCCCCCCACGCCCCCCTGTCCACTTTTTTGCCACACACACCCTGTCTGTCCCCACACCACCTGTTTGCCCCCCCACACCCACCTGTCTGCCCCCACACACCCACCCGTCTGCCCCCACACACCCCCTGTCTGCCCCCACACCACTTATCTACCACCACGCCCAACTGTCTGCCCCCACACCCCCCTGTCTCCCCCCAACACCTCCTGTCTGCCCCCCACACCCACCTATCTACCCCCACACCCACCTATCTACCCCCCACGTTCACATGTCTGCCCACCACACTCCCTGTCTGCCCCCCACATTCATCTGGTCTGCCCCCCACACCCACCTATCTACCCCCCACACGTTCACATGTCTGCCCACCACACTCCCTGTCTGCCCCACACATTCATCTGTTTGCCCCCACACCCACCTATCTACCCCCCACGTTCACATGTCTGCCCACCACACTCCCTGTCTGCCCCCCACATTCATCTGTTTGCCCCCCACCTGTCCCCCCTCCCCCACCTGAGAGCCATCGGTAATTACACTGCCACAAATTAGGGCTGTCGTTTCGCTTCCGCCTCGCCTCTCTCTGCCAAAACCGCCGCACCCCAGGAATCCAATTAACCCCTTCCCTCATTATTAGATTATTACTGTTTTGTGAGTGTGACGGAATCTCTCGCTGTGCTTGCTTGCTTGCCTTTGCTTTTCTTTATTTTTCTTATCTTTTATTTGCTTGTCTTCACTTACCTTTGTCTTTTGTTTGGCGTTTCATCGCAAACTTTTCTTTTCCTCGCTGTGCTCGCTTTTCTTTGCTTGTCTTCATTCTTTCTTGCTGTTCTTCGTTTTTTTTTTTTGCCTTTTCTTTGATTTTCTTTGTTTTTCTTCGCATTTATTTACTGTTCTTCCCTTTTCTTAGATTTGTCTTCTCTTTTCTTAGCTTTTCTTCGCTTTCCTTCCCTTTTCTTAGCTTTTCTTGGCTTTCCCTCGCTTTCATTCGCTTTCTTTCGATGTTATGGTTTTTCTTCGATTTTGTTGGCAAACTGTTTTTCTTTGTTTTTCCTTGCCTTTCTTTGCTTATCTTAATTTTTCTTCTCCAATATTTGCCTTTTTTAGCTTTACTTTGTTTTTCTCCACTTTTCTTTTATTTATGTTTCGCTTGTCTATGCCTTTCCTTGCTTCTATTTACTTTTCCACGTTTTTTGTTAAGCTTTTCTTTGTATTTTTTCACTTTAATTTGCTTTTCTATGCTATTCTTAGTTTTGCTTTAATAATGTTCGTTTGTATTTGCTTCGCTTTGCTTTTTTTCTCTTATTCTTTTCCTCTTAGTTATTATTATCCCCCTCTCCCCTCTCTCTCTCTCTACCTAACTCTAAATATCTCTCTCTCTCTCTATAAATACTGTATAATCTCTCCCAATCTATCCATCCCATTCTCCCTCTCTCTCTCTCTCTCTCTCTCTATATATATATATATATATATATATATATATATATATATATATATATACACTCTCCCCATCTCTCTATACTGTATATTAATCTATCCATCTCATTATCTCTCTATCTATCTCTCTCTCTCTCTCTCTCTCTCTCTCTCTCTCTCTCTCTCTCGCTCTCTCTCTCTCTCTCTCACCACAGAGGAGGCTGCAGCTCTCCCGTCAACAAGCTGGAGAGTCAAAACAAAATCCTTTTCTTTTCTCTTCCTCCCACCTCCTCTTAAACCCCCCTTCAAATTTAAACTTCTCACTCACTCTCACTCTCTCTCTCTCTCCGTCAACAAGCTTCCTTTTCACCTCCATCCCTCCTCCCTTTCCCTCCCTCCAACCAAAAAAAAAAAAAAAAAAAGCCTCCAAGATTCAACTTTATAATGTAAATACCCTTCCCCAAAGTAACACCGAAAAAAGTTAATGGAAACGCGGCAAAAAAAAAAAAAAAAAAAAAGAGGCGGAAAAAATGGGACCAAGTTAGGTACGTAAAAGTATTGGAATCAGTTGATGTGGAAAATGAATTAGGATGAAAACAGGCATAAAATGTGATTAATCACGAGGCCAAACAGTTTCAGAAGGCCATATTTTTGGGTCGTGGTGGTGGTGGTGGTGGTGGTGTGTGTGTGTGTGTGTGTGTGTGTGTGTGTTAATAATAATAAATAATTCTCGGCTTATTGTTAATTGCAGCCCTGAGGCTAAAAATCTACAGAGTTTTTCTTTAACCTAGGTACAGTACAGTACTTATTCTACCTTAACTACGAGGTCTCTACGACCTTTGGCGACCGTGAGGTACCTGGCTTCCCACCAAGTACATACACAGATGCACTTTGTATTGGTGAGAAGATGTGTGGGCTAACACAGGCTGATATCAGCTTGGTTAGGGAGGAACCACAATACAATTCTCTCCGTCGCTATGGCCGAAAAAAAAACTTTAGGATTCTGGTGGATTCGAACCCTTGCGCCCGCAGTCAGCACGAGACCACCGTACAGCGCCTTAGACCACAGGACCATAGTGACCCGTGTGTGTGTGTGTGTGTGTGTGTATGTGTGTGTGTGTGTGTGTGTGTGCGCGAGTGTGTGTGTGCATTGCATAGTGTACATATAAGCAGCAGGTTAACAATATAATGCACATGCGTGTATAACGATATATAAATGAGAGAAATAAAGTACCAGCATATATATATATATATATATATATATATATATATATATATATATATATATATATACCGGTATATATATATATATAAAGTACCAGCATATATATATATATATATATATATATATATATACCGGTATATATATATATATATATATATTATATATATATATATATATATATATATATTATAGAGAGAGAGAGAGAGAGCGAAAGGGAGAGAGAATATAATGAAACCTACCGAAATACCAACAGTAAAACTAAATAAACACACCAACTAATCAACAGCAGTAGTCCTCTGTATACCTGCCCCTGTTTACACCTTACCACTACACACCAACTAATCAACAGCAGTAGTCCTCTGTATACCTGCCCCTGTTTACACCTTATCACTACACGCCTAACAATCAACAGCAGTAGTCCTCTGTATACCTGCCCCTGTTTACACCTTACCACTACACGCCTAACAATCACACTCCACAAACACGGCGGTCAGAAAAGGGGAGTACGGCAAAAACTAAATGCACTTACTCAGCCTTAACCCTTTGAGTACCAGCGACGTGTGTTATATTGTATTCTAGCTATATGTAGACGATATTATGCAGCTGAGGAAGGATCTGTGTAGTTAAAATGGTTGGTTAAGGTAGTTTGAAGTCATATTATTGCTAGAGATCCGTCCTAAGCTGATTATAATCGTCTGTTAATTGCCAGAATATGATAAAAGGGACGTCCATGGTACTGTATGGGTTAAAGGGACGTCCATGGTACTGTATGGGTTAAAGGGACGTCCATGGTACTGTATGGGTTAAAGGGACGTCCATGGTACTGTATGGGTTAAAGGGACGTCCATGGTACTGTATGGGTTAAAGGGACGTCCATGGTACTGTATGGGTTAAAGGGACGTCCATGGTACTGTATGGGTTAAAGGGACGTCCATGGTACTGTATGGGTTAAAGGGACGTCCATGGTACTGTATGGGTTAAAGGGACGTCCATGGTACTGTATGGGTTAAAGGGACGTCCATGGTACTGTATGGGTTAAAGGGACGTCCATGGTACTGTATGGGTTAAAGGGACGTCCATGGTACTGTATGGGTTAAAGGGACGTCCATGGTACTGTATGGGTTAAAGGGACGTCCATGGTACTGTATGGGTTAAAGGGACGTCCATGGTACTGTATGGGTTAAAGGGACGTCCATGGTACTGTATGGGTTAAAGGGACGTCCATGGTACTGTATGGGTTAAAGGGGGTGACCTGTTTTTGTTCTGTCCTTTTCTATCTTGCTCTGGCTTGCATCCATTTGGCCCCATTCAGCCTACTGTTTTAAGACGTTTATCCCCATCCCGGTGTCAATTTTTTACTGGTGAGCGGTAGCGAGCCAGCATATTTTTTATTGTTTGACAGCAGGCTAAATTTGTACATTTTTCGATAGAAAAATTTCTCCGGCGAAGCCGGATTTCTTCATATAATGCTGGCTCGCTATCGCTCGCCAGGAAAAAATCGACACCTAGATGGGGATAAACGTCTTAAAATAGTTGGCTGAATGGGGCCGAATGGATACAAGCCAGAGAAAAAGAGAAAAGGACAGAAATAACAAAAAGCAGGTCACCCCCCTTAACCTTTCTTCTCTACTCCCCAGTGTCACATGAGCGCTTTTTCCGGCAATTTATTCCGGCAATTGTGGTCCGGCAGCTTCTTCACCCTTACAAGACTATGACGCATTTTGACAGTTTATTCTGGTTATCATTAGACGATTTTATACAAGTTAGGAAGGATCTGTGGGAATTATAAGGGTCAACACTATTGCAATTAACCCTCTGACTTGCATATACCTTTCCTAATCTGAAATTAATCGTCTAATAATAGCCAGAAAACAAAATAGAATTGAGATATCATATCTTCTAAGGGCTAAGTAAAGCTCTGTATTATTTCGATCAACTAAAATCCTATACATTGAGTCTAGTTGTCGATTCCAATGCGAAAATACCAAAAACTACTATGAGAAAACTATGGGGAAAAATTTGCTCATGGAAAATTGCCGGAAAAAGCGCTCGTGTGATACCTTCTTTCCAATGTTAACCCTTTCAGCACCAATGACTTATTTTGTTTATGCCTTATTCTGATTACGATTTGGGGTGAGGTGGGGTGAGTTGAGGTGGGGTGCAGTGAGGTGGGAGGGGTGGGATTAGGTGGAAGAGGTGAGGTGGGAGGGGTGAGGTGAGGAGGGAGGGGTGAGGTGAGATGGGAGGGGTGGGGTAAGGTGAGGTGAGGTGGGGTGGGGTGGGGTGGGGTGGGGTGAGGTGAGGTGAGGTGAGGTGAGGTGAGGTGAGGTGAGGTGAGGTGGGGTGGGGTGAGGTGAGGTGCGAGGGGGGGATGGGGGGTGTTGATCATTATCCCAACCAAGTTTCCCTGACAATGTTGAAGGCCTTGAGGAAGAAGATGGGTAAGGAGTGATTGGAATATCGGGGCATTGTGGCCGGACGCAAATTGGGGGAACTTTTTCTCGAGACTTATTTTTCGAAAGTCGGAGGAATTTGTGTGAAGATGAGCGCGACCACTGTGATTTGTGTGAAGATGAGCGCGACCACTGTGATTTGTGTGAAGATGAGCGCGACCACTGTGGTTTGTGTGAAGATGAGCGCGACCACTGTGATTTGTGTGAAGATGAGCGCGACCACTGTGGTTTGTGTGAAGATGAGCGCGACCACTGTGATTTGTGTGAAGATGAGCGCGACCACTGTGATTTTATGACGGTGAGAGAGAGATTTACATAAATTTACATAGATACACTGGCCACACAGATCTTACGATCCCTGCGAGGTGACCAGGACTTAATCCTAATAGAGATAGCAACCCTAAGAGAAAGTGGAAGGAAAGGATAGCAAAGATGAAGGCTCTCTCCCCACCCTCCGCTCCCTCCGGCCGTACATGAAAATAGTTAGAAGTGAATAACCATGCAGGGCTTGGAAATCGCCTGAAGGAATTTATAGTATAGTTAGAAATGGAAAGGAAAGGCATGCACACCTTCACATTTTTTTTTTTTTATCAACTCTGCGTAAGCAGAGTTTGGTATCCCCCCCCCCCCCCCCCCGTATAGTGGGTACCACACGAAAAAAAAATCTGTTGTCGTCGTCCGTCTGTCTCGGAACTCCTCCTAGACCGTGGACGTATTTTTACCAAATTTCACACAAACATTTGTTGCGTGAATGCGAACGTCAGTCAAAAAAGTTTTGAATTTATGCAATAGTTATGATTTTAGGTCCAAAATATGGTTTTACCCCCCTCCCCCCCCTCCTCCCAGACCCCCCCCCCTCTCTCTCTCTCTCTCTTCCCCCCCCCCCCCCCACCAGCAATGATGGCGTTCTTAGTGTGTGAGCCCCTTTGGGGCTCACACACTAAGAACACATTCGTTCTGGGGGCGAAAACATCTCGCTCCGTATTTGCTAGGTTAAGTTAGTTTAGTTGGCATTAGAAGTGATGGTAGTAATAGTGGGATTGATGGTGATAGTAGTGATGATGGTGATAATAGTAGTGATGATGGTTGTAGTTGTATTGATGATGATGATAGTAGTGATTATGAAAACAGTAGTAGATATGATGGTGACAGTACTAGTAGTAGTGATGATGGTCATAATAGTAGTGATGATGGTGACAAGAATGATGATAGTTGTAGTGATAATGGTGACAATAGTGATGATGGTAGTGACAATGGTGTGAGTATTAGTGATGATGGTGATTAGTAGTGATAATGGTGAAAGTTGTAATGATTATGACAATAGTTGTGATGATGAAGATCATAGTAATGGTGATGATGGCAGTAGTAGTGATGATGGTGATAGGATACATGATGGTAATACTTGTGACAGTAGTAATGATGATGGTTATAGTAGTAGTGAAGATGTTAACAGTAGTAATGATGATTGTAAGATGGTGGTGATGATAGTAGTAATGATGGTTGATAGATGTAGTATCAATGATGATAGTAGTGATTAAGATGGTAGTGACAATGGTGACAGTAGTAGTGATGATGAGAGTAGTAGTGATGATTGTAATTGTAGTAGTGATGATGATCATAGTAATGGTGATGATGACAGTAGTCGTGATGATTGTGGCAGTTATAGTGATGATGGCAGTAATAGTGATGATTGTGATTGATGATGGTATTAGTAGTGATGATGGTAACCTATCGCAGAGTTGGGTATGCCGTTTTGATTTTGGGCAAAATGGCACGTCTACTTTATTATTATTTATATACATATATACATACATATACACATATACACATATTACACATATATACATATACTGTATACATACATACATATACACACACACACATACATATATATTTTTTTCTGCTCTCTTCAAAACGTTTTCATTTTCGCCAGGTTCTCTTATCAGTGATCAGCTTGTACTGCAGACCAACTTGTCTGTGATATGTGTCTAACCTTTTTTTAAATGTGTATATTGAGTCACTGTCAATAACTTCATTAGGGAGCTTATTCCACTCATTAATAATTTATAAGAGAGAGAGAGAGAGAGAGAGAGAGAGAGGGGGGGGGGACTGTGTGTGGGTGTGGGTGTGGGTGTGAGTGTGTGTGTGTGTGTGTGAGAGAGAGAGAGAGAGGGGGGAGGGTGTGTGTGTGGGTGTGGGTGTGAGTGTGCGTGGGTGTCTGTGTGGGTGTGGGTGTGTGTGTGTGTGTGGGTGTGTGTGTGAGAGAGAGGGGAGTGTGTGTGTGGGTGTGAGAGAGAGACCCTGGGTTAGGTCTTTAGTAGTGATAGTAGATTCCCAAATAAAGGAAAGTGGAAGAAATGAACAGCACATATAATGATAACGAGAACATGGATATTAGATCATTATTATTGGAATGGAACAATAAAGAATATGTTGAAATTGGATATTATGGACAAAATAACATTGGGATTTAGGCGAATGGGCTGGTGTGAAAATATATTGATGTTAAATCCGAGAAGTTGGATAGATGCATAGCCAAATGGAAATTGAGAGATTGTGAGTGTAACCCACTCACACACTTTTTCTCTCTCTCTCTCTCTCACGCGCTCTCTCTCTCTCTCTCTCTCTCTCTCTCTTACCTGCTTTTAAATATCTGCTGCTTCGGCCGCTGTTGGACTCACCTGAAAGTAGAAAATATATACGTTTTAGTTATTCAAATCTACATATATATAATAATAAAATATAATGTTGTACAATATACTCCAGCCATGCAACACAATCACACCCATACTCTGTGCAACTCTCCAACCCAAGGGTGAAACGTTACTCTGTCTTTCTTCTACTCTCTCTCTCTCTCTCTCTCACCCTCTGGTCGGAGAAGCCACCTATCAACATAATTTCTAATAATTTGTGATAATCTGCAGTCGGTTCATTATGGTGGGGAGAGCCTTTCAACCGGACCAGGAAGAGGGGGAAGAGGGGGAGGAGGAGGAGGGGGAGGAGAGAGAAGTGATGAATGGATAGAGAAGCAAGGATTGGAAGAAAAAGAGAAGGAAGAGGAAGAAGAGGAGGAGGAGGAGGAGGAGGAGGAGGAGGAGGAGGAATACAAAGTAATACAAAGGAGAACAAACTGCAACATACCTATTGGTCCTCAACACGTTAATGGTAAAAGGTCTTAATATCGCCAAATTAGTGAGGTGAATGTCTTAACACCTCGAAACTAATGGGGCTAAACATGAGGGAGAAGGAGTTTCAGAAAACTCCCCCATGGTACCTGCGTTAATCAATTAGTCTTCCAAGTTCGTCTGGAAATAAATGAAGGCGGTCTCAAAACACCCCCAGTCTCAAAACTCCTCCCCTGGCCCTGACAAGCCAAAGAGAGACCCTTTAACCCCTTCTGTACCGGCGACGTCCTTTTTAATTATATTGTAGCTATATTTAGACGATATTGTACAGTTTAAGAAGGATCTGTGGCAGTATACTGTAAAGGGTTAAGTGAAAACTATCTCACTCAAGGGTTAAGTGAGATGGTGCGAAGCCTGTTAATTACTGGAAGCTTTTTTAAAAACTGAATTAAATCGTCAAAGAGTAGTCAGAATAAAGTTAACCCCTTCTGTACCGGCAACGTCTATTTCATTTCATTTCAGCTACGTTTAGACGATTTTATAAGGCTTAAAAAGGATATATGGTAGCTAAAATGAGTAATTGAGATAGTCTGTAGCTTTTTAATTGGTAGACGTCCTTCCTAAGCTGAACAACATCGTATCGTAGCTGCCAGTATATAATGAAAAGTACATCACCGGTACAGAAGGGGTTAAAAGGACGGCACCGGTACTGAGGAGGTTAATATATATATATATATATATATATATATATATATATATATATATATATATATATATATATATATATATATATACAGAGAGAGAGAGAGAGAGAGTGGACAACCTCTAAATGGGTCGTACCGGTATTTTTTAAACCTATTTCCGATTGAGAAGGTATAGAAATGCATATCAATCTAGGTAATGTCTTCGTTTGGGTAATTTAACCCTTTCAGCACCATGACGTCTTTTTTACCTTTGATTCTGGCTAAAATTATACGATTTTATGCAGTTCAAGAATGACCTATGTTACTAAGAGAGTTTATTGAGTTCGTGTTTATCCATTTCAGTCGTTTAGGTAGCTTATAATCTAAAGCAAATCGTCTAATGGTAGCCAGAATATGATGAAAATTACGTAATGGTGGTGAAGGAGTTAACACGTGTTTTTGTTTCTACTTAGTAATTATATAAATGCCTATCAATCCAGGTATTTGATAAGTTTGAGGTGATTTAAGATTATAGAAATGCCTATCAGTCCAAGTATTTGATAAGTTTGAGGTGATTTAAGAGATAGCCCACCTCGCTTTTTGTTTTCTCTTTCTCTCCCTCTCTCTTTGGTTTGTATCCATTCTGCCCTATTCAGCCTACTGTTTTAAGACGTTTACCCCATTCAGGTGTCAATATTTTCCTGGCGAGCGGTAGCGAGCTAGCATATATATATTTTTGTTTTGACAGCAAGCTAAATTTGCACATTTTTCGATAGAAAAATGTGTCCGGCGAAGCCGGATTTCTCCATACAATGCTGGCTCGCTATCGCTCGCCAGGCGCTATTGCTCGCCAGGAAGAAATCGACACCTAGATGGGGATAAACGTTTTAAAACAGTTGGCTGAATGGGGCCGAATGGTTACAAGCCAGGGAAAGAGAGAAAAGGAGAGAAGAAAAAAAACGGTGACCCCCCTTAAGAGATAGCCGTCTTTAATTTTTTCTCTCAAAATAATGGAGGTATTTCTAATTGGTTATACAATGCATAATTTTTCTGGACATCCTTCTCCCTCATGTTTAGTTCCATTAGTATTGAGATTCTAAGGCGTTCGCACCATTAGTTTGGATATTATTATGTTCTCTCCACTAACAAACTTTACTCCTAAACTCGAATAATGAAATTAACAAACACATGTGGCAGTCCGGGGATTCGAACCCAGGACGCCCACACCGAAAATCAACACACTTATGCATTGCACCACAAAGACTTTTCGACCACTTCTTAGTCAATTATAAGACCTTTCGTGCCATTTAGGTGTCGGATTGTTTCCTGACGAACGATAGCGAGCCTGCAATTTAAGAGGGTCCGGCTTTCGGCCAGAACAGTTTTCTACCGAGAAATGTACAAATATATCTCAAAGAGGAGTCTTGGAGGTATTTGGGACATTTTTCTACCGAGAAATGTAAACATATATCTAGAAGGGGGGGGGGGGGTCTTAGAGGTATTTTTGAAGCATGATGGAGGTCTAATGTGAAAGGCTCACTCATAATGTGAAGTTATTTCATGTCATTTTTGTCTGATGTAAGTTTGTAACTAGACTCGATTTGTTTTTAACTTGGCGGATATTTCACTCTCTTATAACTCACGGAAACATATGAAACTGCTACCATCAGGCGGCCCAGCAGGTTCTTCAGCATCGCTAATATTTGTTCTAGTATAAACATTTAAACCAATATAAAAATACATTCTGGTAAATTTATGTAACTACGTGAGCAGAATCGAGAACAACATTAACAGAAAAGGAATGGTTTGTGCAATATTGTATCATCCACAGGTCTATCATATACGGAATAATATCGTCAACTGTTGGCCAGAGTACAATAAATTATATATATATAAGTGACGTCTTTTTATTTAATTTCAGCTACACATAGACGATTTTATGAAGCTTAGGATGGATATATGGTAGCTAAAAAAATAATAATTGACGTAATCTGTAGCCTTATAATGGGTAGACATCCTTCCTAAGCTGAATAATATCGTCTAATAGTTGCCAGAATGTAATAAAAAGTACGTCACCGGTACTGAAGGGGATTAATGAAGATATTAACTGCAACTTTTCATACAAAGATGCATATATTTTGGCTACCATTAGGTAATGTTTATGATCATAGGAAGGACCTCTAGTCTGTTCATTTTAAGTAGGCAAAACAAAGACCTTGATCCCTCACCTCTATACCTCATGTGTAGCTCATGTTAATCGAGTAAATATTTCTAAAAATTGGGAAGAGTTAGCCAGAAAATAGGTGTGGACATTTGCTCTAGCCCTTTTTTATTTACAGTGATTACGGGTTACAATGGTGGTGGTGATTTGGACTGTGGTGTGTGTGCAGATGATGGTGATTATGGTTGTAGTAGTAGTGATGGTGGTGGTGATTGTGGTGATGATCTGGACTGTGATGATGGTGATTATGGTTGTAGTAGTGATGGTGGTGATGATCTGGACTGTGATGATGGTGATTGTGGTTGTAGTAGTGATGGTGGTGGTGATCTGGACTGTGCTGATGGTGATTATGGTGGTAGTGATGGTGATGATCTGTAGTGAAGATGATGGTGATTATGGTTGTAGTAGTAGTAGTGATGGTGGTGGTGATGATATGGACTGTGATCATGGTTGTAGTAGTGATGGTGGTGATGATATGTAGTGAAGATGGTGATTATGGTTGTAGTAGTAGTGATGATGGTGGTGGTGATTATGGTGATGATATGGACTGTGATGATGATTATGGTTGTAGTGATGATGGTGGTGGTGATTGTGGTGATGATATGGACTGTGAGGATGGTGATTATGGTAGTAGTAGTGATGGTGCTGGTGGTGATTGTGGTGATGAGCTGGACTGTGATGATGGTGATTATGGTTGTAGTAGTAGTGATGATGGTGATTATGGTTGTAGTGATGATTGCGGTGATGATCTGGACTGTGATTATGGTGATTATGGTAGTAGTAGTAGTAGTGATGATGGTGATTATGGTTGTAGTAGTGATGGTGGTGGTGGTGGTGATTAGGTGATTGGTTGGTGAGGAGGAGGAGGAAGACGAGGAGGAAAAGGAAGAGGAGGAAGAATAGGAAGAGGAGGAGAGAAATGTTAAGAGTATATTAATATGCTAAGGTATACTGTAGGGTGGTGGAGGAGGAGGAGGAAGAAAAATTGGAAGCTTGAGAAGAAGTAGGAGGAGGAGAGATATGTGAAGAGTATATAGAGATGGTAGTAATGAAGGGAGGAGGAGAAGGAATACAAAGGAATATACAGTACAAAGGACTTACAAACTGCAAGAGACCTAGCCTATTGGTTCTTACGGGGCAGATGGACATCTAAAGTGCTAAGCTACTATAGTCTATTCGCTGTAAGTAGGCGAGAAATCATTATCTCTACCCTCTGTAACTCAAAAAGGACTTGAGCAAATTGGCTGTAAATTTCGAAATTTATTCCTTGACTGACTCTTCCCAAATGGCTCGATTACCGGTACTCCAGTTGTTTTTGAGTTACGGAGGTTAGAGTTCATGATTTTTCGCCTACTTACAGCAAAGATACTGTAACTACTACAATAGGTAGATAAAAGGACAGTAATGCAGATGGCTCCTCTCCACCCACCACTCCCTCCAGTTGTTGTTGTTGTTGTTGTTCCCCAAGCTGCCTGGCCGAACAGCCCCAAGGCCCCGAGCAATTCCAAGGCCATAACCGAGTGCCCCCACAGAACCCTCCCCGCCGACCACAATAAAGCCTGGGTGACCGAAGCCACTCCATGGCGGGGGGCTGAGGAGGGTGCGGAAACGCCCGAGAAACCAAAGCCCCACCCAGGGCCCTGTGCCCCTCAGTAATTATGAAGAGAAAGTTGAGGGGCAAGGGAAAAATGTGACGCTTTGGCTTCCAATCTTGGTAGATTGGGAGGTCAATCCACGGAAGAGACGCCGTCACTTGAGATCTAGAAAATATATAAGTTAAAGGAAAAGTCAGAGTAAGCTATGGGTATGGCAGAGATCGCTCAGCTCTCACTCTGATAGACCAGCCCATCACCACTCCCTCCAGTTTACATACATGGCGTGGAATCCGTTTTGAATTATCAACTCTGCGTAAGCAGAGTGGTATCGCCCCCCGTATAGTGGTACATGCTGGCCAAAATGTCTGTCTGTCTGTCCGATAACTCCTAGACCGTTCGACGGATTTTCACTAAACTTCACACGAACATTCGGTGCGTGAATGCGACGGTAATAAAAAAAAAGATCTTTTGAATATGTGCAATAGTTATGATTTTAGGTCCAAAATATGGTTCCCCCCCCCCCCATGGAACCCCCCCACCCAGCAATGATGGCGATCTGTGTGTGTGCCCCGAAGGGGCTCGCACACAGAAGGCATTCGTTTTGGGGCCGAAAACATCTCTCTCCACATCTGTTAGGTTAAGTTTGGTTAAGTTGTTGTTGTTGTTGTTGTTCCCTAAGCTGCATGGCCGAACAGCCCCGAGTCCCTGAGGAAGGCCATGGCCACGATCGGGCTTTCCCACAGAGCTCTCATTGAGTGTAGATTGTGTTGTTGGCATAAGTGGTTGTGTGAAATGCAGTCTTCTATGATGTGTTTAATGGTATGGGGTGCTGTGTTACATCCCGGGCAGGAGTCGACAACGGAGTCATCCAGTCTCTTCTGATAGCTCAGGAGAGCTGGATGGTGTCCGCATCTCAGCCTGGCCAGGTGGACTCTGTCCTCGCGAGGAAGGGAGGATTTGGAAGGATGGATTTCGGGAGGTCGTGCATGCAGCTGCGTGTTGTCTGTGAGTGAGTGGATGGATCGGTGAGAGATATGAGTATGGATGTGCTTCTGGAAGTTGGTTCGGGGTGGGCAGGGAGGGAGAGAGGACAATAATTGTGTGTGATATCGTGTGCTGGGTGTTGTTTTGATATTTCTTGGTGTCTGTGGGTGTGTTGCCATGTAGTTTAGTGGGTGGTCTTGGTTCGTGGAGGCTGCTGCCAGGAATTGAGTGCCTCTCATGTCCAGATGGTCTTTGACTTTGAGGATTTTGGTTTCTTGATGTAGGTGATCTGTGGGTGCAGTAGCTGTGCAGCCTGTAATGATCTTCAGGGCTTTGTTTTGAATAGTCTGTAAAGTCTTATGATGTGTTTCAGCTAGGGTAGAAGCCCAGGCTGGGCTTGCGTATTCCTTCACTGATCTTATGTATTGTTTATATACTGTGGTGGTAGTTTCTTTGTTGTGTCCAAATTTTGTGTGAGCAAGTGACCTGAGGGCGTTAAGTCTGGGTGTCAGTTTCTTTTTAATGTTTGTGGTGTGCTGTTTGAATGTCATATGAGTATCGTATGTTACTCCTAGGATTTTGGGTGTGTGTATGTGTTAGGGGTGTGTTGTTTATGGTGAGTTGAGGGATGTATTCGTGTTCTCCTGCCCAACTTGTGAGCAGGGTTGCGGTGGATTTGGCTGGGGCTAGATTAAGTCTGTTTGTAGTGCACCAGCCATGTAGTGTGTTGAGATAGGGTTGAAGGAGATCTGTTGCTCTTTTTGGGTCATGGTGTGTGCATGTGAGTGTTATGTCATCTGCATAGGAGGCTAAGTTTATTTGGGGCATATTGGGTGTAGTTATATCGTGCATGTACAGATTGAAGAGTGCGGGCGATAGGACGGATCCTTGTGGGACTCCGTTTGGAAAGTTTCTGATTTTAGATGACTGACCGGCAAAAGATACGTGTGCACATCTGCCTGCTAGGAAGTTGGCCAGCCACCTTTTTGTGTTGTTGTGCATGTTTATGTTGTAGATTTTGTTTGTTAGGTTGTGGCGGGGGATGGCATCGAAGGCTTTACTAATGTCGAGTGTGGCTAATAGTGATCTGTGTGGTGGTCTAGCTGAGTTGATGCCGTCGAAAGCTCTTTGTGTAAGGTCTGTGAGAAGAGTGTTTGTGGAGTGCAGTGGCCTAAAGCCATGTTGTGTTGGAGTTAGGGGTAGGTCAGGTGTAATTAGTTGTAATACTAGGCGTTCCATGACTTTGGAGGGGGAGCAAAGGAGTGTGATGGGGCGGTGCGAGGAGGGTAGCGTGGGGTCTTTGTTGGGTTTGGGGAATGTGATGATGATACCATGCTTCCAAATGTCTGGTATTGTGTTGTGTGAATAGCTGTAGTTTGATATGTTAGTGAGTGCTTGTATGCCTTGTGGTCCCAGGTGTCTGAGGTGTATTTTGCTTATGTTGTCTAGGCCACAGGCGGGTGAGTGCTTGAGATTGTTGATGATATGCTTTGTCTGGTGATTGGTGAAGGGTGTATAGTCAGGGTCTGTGGGGAATTGTCTATTACGTCGGATGACACGTCGGTCGTCTTTGTGAGGTTTTAGGTGGCGGACATGTGAGAAGTGATTGATGAGAGTGTTTGCTTGTTGTTTACATGAAGGAGTAGAGTCTGTTGTTGTGATTGCAGCATGTGATTGTGTTGTGTTGCTGTTGGAAAGTGTGATGCTGTTTAGTGTTTTGTAGAGTTTTTTGGGGTTTGTTTTGTGATCAAGTGTTTGTAGGAAGTTATTCCAATTTAGTTTTTGTTGTTCTTGTATTTTGTTGTTAGTTTGGGTGTTGAGTGCTTGAATTTGTTGTGTGATGTCTTGTGTGTGGGGTGCTGGGGACTGTTTCAGTATGTCGCGTTGTCTGATGAGGTTTTGAATTTCTGGTGTGAAGTTGGGGTTGTGTCTTTTTCTGTTACCTCTTGGAATGTGTTTCTTGTCAGCGTTTGGTTAATACAATAGAAGTGATGGTAGTAATAGTGGGGATGATGGTAATAGTATTGATGATGGTGATAATAGTATTGATGATGGTGATAATAGTAGTGATGATGGTTGTAGTTATAGTGATGATGATGACAGATGATGGTGATAGTAGTAGTGATGATGGTCATAATAGTAGTGAAGATGGTGACAAGTAATTATATTTGTAGTGATAATGATGACAGTAGTGATGATGGTAGTGACGATGGTGACAGTATTAGTGATGATGGTGAGTAGTAGTGATTATGGTGAACATTGTAGTGATGATGCCAGTAGGAGTGATGATGGTAAGAGTAGTATGATGCCTATAATAGTAGTAGTGCTGATGATAGTAATGGTGATAGTAACTAGTAGTGATGATGATGATGACCCATCGCAGAATAGGGTATGCCGTTTTGATTTTGGGCGAAACGGCACGTCTACTTTATTGATTGATTGGCACAGTTTATTTAGCCAAAGTAACTTACAATTATGGAAAAATATACAATGCACAGTTGTATGAAGACAAAAAACTAACATGGAGTTTCGCATAGAGGAGTACAAAGGAGTACAAAGGAAATCAAGCAACAACATATCTAGTGACCCTTCTAGGCTGCTTGTCCTCCAAAACACTGAGGATCAAGTGTCCAAACAGTGGTTTAGAGTGGGTAAGGGAACATTGGAAAGGGAACTACTGCCCTAGAACTAATGTCCGTGGCAGGATTAGGAAGTTAGTAGGGGACAGATGGGTTAGTAACTGAGGGGGGGATAAAATAAAGTTATTCATTTACAAACGCAGTCAGTCGCGGGTTTGATGCGAGATATTTGTCTAAGCGGAGTTTAAATGAATCAACGGTGCTGCAGTCTATAACGTCTCGGGGAAGCCCATTCCACAAGTTGACAACTCGATTGAAGAAGAAATTCTTAGATTCGTGGGAGTTAAAAGATTTACCAATAATTTTGCAACCGTTTCCCCGCGTGTAATTAGATTGGTCGATAGTGAAGTACTTACTACAGTTCATATTGTCGATGCCTTTGATGATTTTGAACACTTGAATTAAGTCACCTCTTAATCTGCGCTGGGTTAAAGGAAATAGATTTAATTCTCTAAGACGCTCTTCGTATGGTTTGTCCTTTAGGCTAGGTATCATTTTGGTATCTCTACGTTGAACTCGTTCTAGCTTGTTTATATCTTTTTGGTAATAAGGGCACCAGGATTGAACGCAGTATTCCAGAAGAGGGCGGACTAAGGAATTGTAAACGTTAGGATAACTTCTTTGGATTTATGCTCAAATGACCTGCCTATAAAGCCAATTATTTTGTTTGCCTTCTTAACAACTTCTGAACATTGTTGACTCGGTTTTAGGTTACTCGATATTGTTACTCCCAGATCGGTTTCTCTGTTTACATTCTTAAGCTGAGTGCCATTCATCGAATAGTTTGCTTTCTCATTTAGGTATCCGATATGTAGTACTTTACATTTATCCGCATTGAAACTCATTTGCCAAATTTGGGCCCAACATGACAATTTATCTAGATTGTGTTGCATATCGTCAACTTGTTCTTTTGAGAGTACGCCATTTGCAATTTTTGTATCGTCAGCAAATTTTGAGATTGTACAGGTGAGACCCTCATCTATGTCGTTGATGTAAATTAGAAAGAGAATTGGTCCTAGTACCGATCCTTGGGGTACCCCGCTACTTACATTGGTCCATTTAGATGCCTTACCGTTTATGACTACTCTTTGCTTTCTGTCGCTGAGCCAATTTTCTATCCCTTTCAACACACCGTCATGTATTCCATGCGCTTTTAGTTTTAGCAGTAAACGTTTGTGGGGAACTTTGTCAAAGGCCTTTTGAAAATCAAGGTATATAATATCTACAGCTTTACTCTCATCGTAGTGGTTAAGGATATCGTGGAAGAAGTCTAAGAGGTTTGTTAAACAGGAATGTTTTTTACGGAAGCCGTGTTGAGTATCTTTAAGTAAGTTATTTGCCTCTAAGTGATTTACGAGTCTGTCTCTTATGACCGTTTCTAACATTTTACATACAATTGAGGTTAAGCTAATTGGACGATAGTTACTGGGTAGGGATTTGCTGCCTTTTTTTAATATCGGTGTTACGTTGGCTAGCTTCCACTGATCAGGCATAGTCCCAGACTGCAAGGATTCATTGAATAGCAAAGTCAGTGGTTTGGAGAGCTCATCCTTAGCTTCCTTTAGAACTCTAGGCGAGATTGTATCAGGTCCAGGCGTTTTATTTACCTTGAGTTTATCTAAACAATTCAATACTTCTCTCTCTGTAACGGTGATATTGCTTAGAACATCTGAATTATCAATCTGAATCGGCGATGGTGTAGGGATATCACAGAGGTCCTCGGTTGTAAAAACTGATGCAAAGAAGGTATTGAGGGCATTACTCATTTGTACTTCGTCTTTGGTGTATTCTCTATTTTCATCGACTAACGGTCCAACAGTTGAAGTAACTACTTTTTTCTTTCTGATATAACTATAGAATTCTTTCGGGTTTGTTTTACTTTGATTCGCAACATGTAACTCCAGGGTCTTTTTACTTTACTTAATTAACTTTTTGGCTTTGCGTCGTAGCTCTACAAATTTCACCCGTTCTTCGTCATTTTGTGAGGATTTTAATCTATCATTAGCAAATTTTTTAGCAAGCAGACAGTCTGAAATATCTTTATTCCACTATTTGGGCTTATCATTATGGCCTGGACGCCGTATTTTCGATGGTATGCAGTCTTGCACTGCCTTAAGGTAAGTGGTTGTGAAACACTCCCAAGATGTATTTATGTCGTTATTGTTAGTCAGAAAGCTCCAGTCAGTTTCTTTAAGCTTTGATTTAAGTTTATGAAAATTTGCTTTCTTGAAATTAGGGACTTTCTCAATGCTGCTATTTGATTTGTTACTAGTAAACTTTAAAGTGAAAGTTATCGTACGATGGTCGCTGTTACTGAATTCATCACCAATATTCAAGTTCTCTAGTAATTCTTCTTTTGTTGCGAGTACAAGGTCAAGCACATTATTACCACGGGTCGGAGATTGTACAAATTGAAAAAGTGAACTCTCTTGCAAGTTAGCATAGAGGTCGTGTCCAGAGTGTGAAGTAAGAATATCGCCCCATTTAGTCACGGGTAAGTTGAAATCGCCAAAAATTACGGTATCTTGTATGTTAGTTATTTCTGCAATTTGTTCATAAATTTCACTGTCAGTTTGCACTGATTGAGATGGGGGTCTGTATAATAAAGCTAGTGTTATTTTAGTTCCTCGTTTATTATTTAATAGTACGTAAGATATGTCTATATTCGCAATTTGAGGTTTTGACATTAAGACGGGATTAAGACTTTCCTTTATAAAAAACAGAACTCCTCCTCCGTTTCTATTGATCCGACTTTTCTCAAACATTGTATAACCAGGAAGCGTATATTCGGCTAAAAAGTCTCTGTCTTCCGTATTTAACCAAGATTCTGTAATGCCGATTATATCATAATGTTCTGTAAACACGATTTCCTCTATATCTGAAAATTTATTGCGTATGCTACGAGCATTTACATAAAACACCTTAAGAGTATTAGAGTTGGATGTTACCGATTGTGCATTGTCTGAATTTTCAGTTCGTATTTGACTTACACTACCCTGTCTGGGGTCTGGTTGACCCCATTTTTTGAACGGAAATCCTGGACTGCATCGTTCAGCAGACGACCAAGACGTGCAGCTCCTACTTCATTGAGATGTACACCATCTCCTGAAAACAAAGATTTATCATAGTAAAAATGATCCCACGTGTCGACAAAGCCGATGTCCTCCTCCCTGCAGAGTTTGGCTTGTCGGCGATTTGTACTGGTAGCTATGTTGTAGAATCGGTTTTCTACATCAATCCGGGGAACAATTCCTGAAATTAAGATTCTATTAGATTTTTCCTTGAAGGACCTGATCAGCCGCCGGTACTTGCAAAGTAGTTCCTCTGACCGCGTCCGTTGGACATCGTTAGATCCAACGTGGATGACGTACGTAGTGCTTGCGGGGGCGAGCCTGGAAACCTCTTCCACAGCCGCAACAATGTCGTCCACGCCGCCACCTGGGATACAGAATCGCTTTCTGGTCCTGGGTGCCCTGGCGCAGAACTCCGTTAGTTGGAGGAGGAGGAGAAAGAGACGGTGACGGTAGTGGATAAGGAAACAAAGAGAAATACGATAGAAAAATAATATAAATAAAGTAGACGTGCCGTTTTGCCCAAAATCAAAACGGCATACCCAACTCTGCGATCGGTCACCATCATCACTACTAGTCACTATCATCATTAATATCATTAGCACTACTTCTATTATAATCATCACGACTACTCTCACCATAATTACTACTACTCTCATCATCACTACTACTGTATAATCACTACAACTTTCACCATAATCAATACTACTCACCATCATCACTACTACTGTCACCATTGTCAGTACCATCAACACTACTGTCATCATTATCATTACAACCATCATCATTACTCGTCACCATCATCACTACTATTATGACCATCATCACTACCACTAGTACTGTCACCATTACTACCACTATTACTACCATCGCTTCTAATATCAACTAAACTGACTTAACCTAGCAAATGCGGAGCGAGATGTTTTCACCCCCTGAACGATGGCTTTCTGTGTTGGTGTGCCCCTATGGGGGGCACACACACAGAACGCCATCATCATTGCTTGGGGGGGGGGGGGGGGGGGGGGGGATATTTTCTGTTTTTTTTTACCTAAAATCACAACTATTGCACACATTCAAACAATAGTTTTTTTTAATTACCGTCGGATTCACGCACCAAATGTTCTTGTGAAGTTTGGTGAAAATCAGTCCAACTGTCTAGGAGGAGTTATAGGACAGACAGACAGACATTTCGGCCGCCATGTACGCCAAAATACGGGGAGCGATACCACTCTGCTTACGCAGAGTTGATTAAGAACAGACCCGCAAGAAAGGGGAGACGAGGAAAGGCAATAAAAGGAAAAATGGAAACAGTGAACGAAGAGAGAAGAGAAGAGAAGCGAAGAGAAGAGAAAAGAAGAGAAGAGAGAGAGAGAGAGACGAGAAAAGAAAAGAGAAGGGTAGAGTAGATAAAAGAAAGTTAAGCAAAGAAAAGAAAACAACAAAAAGAGTAGAGTAGAGAAGAGAAAAGAGAAGAGAAGAGGAGAGGAGAGAAGAAAATAGAAGAGAAAAGACAAGAAAATATAAGAGAAAAGAAGAGGGAAGGGATAAGAGAAGAAAAGAGAAGAGAAGAGAGAAATAGGAAGGTCTGGGAAGTTCCATGCACGCTCTCATTCAATAATACAGAAGGGAGACTGAATACATGCCCCTGAAACCGCTCCCTCCTTCCTCCCTGGTTGGCTACTGGTTGAATGGAGGGGCTGGTTGTGGTTGTGATGGTTGTGGTTTGGGTTGTGATGAGTTGGTTGTTGTTATGATGGTTCGGCTACTGGTTGAGTGGAGGATTGGTTGTGATGGTGGTTGTGATGAGTTGGTTGTTGTTATGATGGTTCGGCTACTGGTTGAGTGGAGGATTGGTTGTGATGGTGGTTGTGGGTGCTGGTTGTGGTTTGGGTTGTGATGAGTTGGTTGTTATGATGGTTTGGCTACTGGTTGAATGGAGGATTGGTTGTGGTTGTGAGGGGCTGGTTGTGGTTGTGATGGTGGTTCTGAAGGATTGGTTGTGGGTGCTGGTTGTGGTTTGCGTTGTGATGAGTTGGTTGTTGTTATGATGGTTTGGCTACTGGTTGAGTGGAGGATTGATTGTGGTTGTGGAGGTTGGTTATGGTTGTTTTGTTGTTGTTGTGATGGGTTGATTGTGGTTGCTGGAAGGTTGATTGAATGAAGGGTTGGTTGTGGTTGCTGATTTAGACACTATTTTTTGTTATGTTTTTATTATACTTTATTTATTTTATATATTTTTTAGTTAACTACCGGTACCAAAATGTTAAAATGGTATTGGAGTAGTGGACATGATAATATGGTTTATGGGAAAGAACAATTTTAATAGAAGGGCAACAGCTGGAAGATGGTTAATAATAGTACTGATGATTGATGATCCACTTATCGAGTCATTTCCGAAGGTGGCACTTGATAGTTAGGAAGACAGAGTGCCAAATGAATGGTTGATAGGGGACGCGAATGATAGCTAATAATGGAGCTAAACTATAATCGATACAACCCACAGAAGAGCCAATTAAATGTCTTGTGAATGATTGGTACAGGAGATAGCTAAAATGAACGAAAGCCGTAAATAAATCGATACACCGTTGACTATATAAATTGACTGTGTTTTTGTATGCCTCAAACAAGGTCTCTAACTGAAGCTGTAGGTTGTGTAACTTTTGCGAGGCTTCGATTTGAATGGAGCTTGTGTTTAATGACCAGCTCGAGAGTGTCAACTTTGGCAATGAGGCACTGGAGATGGGGAACAAGTTTTGGTACTTAGGAGATACTATCTCTGCCAATGGTGGGGCTAAGGCTGCCGCTACCACTGCCACAAAAAGATGCGGCTGGGGAAAGTTCAGAGAACTGTTGCCACTATTTACAGAAGACTCCCTTTCACCTTGAAGGGCAAGGTGTACGATTTATGTGTTAGAAGCGCAATGACATATGCTTCAGAAATGGTGCCCATCAAAGCAGATGATATCGACAGAATGGAAGGTAACGAGATGCGAATGGTGAGATGAATGTGTGGTACCAAACTGTAAGATAGGATATCTATTGAAGAGCTGAGGAGAAGGTTAGGTATCAAGAGTATCAGTGATGAGGTGTGTACTAGCAGGCTTGGATGGTTTGGACATATGGAGAGGATGGATGAACTAAGTTAGGTGAAAAGATGCAAATCCATGAACGTGGAGGGAGCTGCACCTAGGGACAGACCAAGAAAGATGTGGAATCAGACCTTGCGGTCTAATCTTGAATTGAATAACCTGACAAGTGAGGCAGCTCTTAACAGGGCTGCCTAGAACACCGCCATTACAAAGTGAGACTGGAACTGCACTTCGTGTGGAGCACTCAGTCTTTAAATGTATGTATGTACGTACCACAACCACCACCATAACAACCACTACCAACACAACAACCACAAACACTTCCCCTGCATCTCCTCCACAATATTCCTTCAGTCAGTGCAGTCTCACAAACTCACTAAAAGGTATAGGCCTACATCTCTCTCACTCTCGCTCTCTCTCTCTCTCTCTCTCAATAATCCCCCCCCCCCCGGCACCACTCTCTCCCACTCTTTATCAAACTGTAATCAAGATTCGCTCAACTCTCTATTCAATTTACATTTCCCGGCCGGAATCCTAACAGCGCGTGGCCGCCCTCCCAGCCAGTCCGAGGGGATTTCTCGGTACGTATCTCTGTCTTTATTCTGTTCTCCTTCTCTTTTCCTTATGTATATATATATATATATATATATATATATATATATATATATATATATATATATATATATACTGTATGTATATATATATATATATGTTTCTAATCTCTCAGTGGGGTTCGAACTGCCGTCGTGTAGTTGATTAAAGCGTCGGCTATCGTCCTGACGGTCGGCGGTTCGAACCCCACTGAGAGATTAGAAACATTTTTTTTTTTTTTTTTTTATATATTCCAACTTACTTCCTCTCGGGCATAGGCTGAGAGCCTTAACATTCACCGCTTTACAATGAACAGTGAAGCCCGTGAGGTCTTGTTCCAGTCTAGGGAGTGAGACATGTGAAGCACGTAGAGTACAACGAGCACCTGCCATCTTGCCTTCACATGAGGCACGGTGCTCACTCATGGCCCGAAACGACCCCATCTCTGAAGCCACCTCGTTCCCGTGCTTCACTGTCTCACTCCCTACACTCGGACTCTCACACTTACACACACACAACACCACCTGTTGAGCAGATAACTCACCAGGCATTGCACCCCTATAGCATATTTTGAATATGGGAATATTCATACAGTGCTATTTAATCAGGGAACAACGAGGGTATTTTATTGACGTTTCGGTTTAGTGGCTCACGTGTATTTGTGATATACTGTATACTCAATATATATATATATATATATATATATATATATATATGTGTGTGTGTGTGTGTGTGTGAAAAGAAACAGGGTCAAGAATATATATATTTTGGCCAAAGCTTCAGAACCACCTTGCTCTATTTTGAGAGCTTAAGGGAACATGGGCCTTTTTCCTGGTCCCCCTTCTTCCTCATGTTTAGCCCCATTAGTTTTCAGATTTTATGGCGTTCGGTCCATTAGTTTGGCGATTTTAATACCTTTCGCCTCATTTCGTTGTCATTTTTAAGACCTTGCGTGCCATTTAGGTGTCGATTTTTCCTGGCGAGCGATAGCGAGCCTTTAATTTTAAGAGTAACTGACCTTCGGCCGTGAAAATGTTCTACCGAAAAATTTACAAATTCCTTCGTCTAGGTCTAGGGGGTATTTTTTTAAGCTTGATGGAGGTCTAGCGAGAACACTAACAAATTAATGAATACATTAATTAGTAGAAAAAAACAAAAACAAAAAAACAGTAACTAGCCCCCTAAGAACAAACACATTAATAATCTGTAGACCATAATTCAAATTCTACGTATCATGTATATTTTCCAATAAATATATTTATTATTTGATTTATTTTTAATTCTATTTTATATTGTTTTGTTGTTAAGGTTCTTCTGAAGCCCTGAAGCTAAAGTCCAGTGGATGTTTGTGTCAATCTTTTTTTTTTTTTTACAAGCAACCTAGTAAGGACCATTACGTCTGTTGTTGCTTCCCTTCCTTTGTATTATCCTACCAAGACGTACTAAATTCAAGTGGCTCTGCTTGATAATAACACTATATTATCTTAAGGGGGTACCGTAGTGTTTGTTTTTGTTTTATGTATTTATTTATTAATATAGTATTTAGTTTCCTCGCTAGACCTCCATCAAGAATAAAAGAAACCACCCATTAGTTACCCCTAAACCCCTTTTAAAGATCAATTTGTAAATTTTTCGGTAGAAAAATGTCCCGCCTTCTAAAAGTACAGGCTTGCTATCGCTCGCCAGGAAAAATCGCCACCTAAATGGCACGAAGTCTTGATATTGACACCTAAATGGCACGAAGTCTTGATATTGACACCTAAATGGCACGAAGTCTTGATATTGACAACAAAATGGGGAGAAAAATCTCGAAATCGCCAAACTAAAGGAACGAACGTCTTAAAATCTCAAAAACTAATATGCTAAACATGAGGGAGAAGGGGGTCCAGAAAAAGCGACTACCTCTCCTTTAAAATCGGACCATTGTATGTCATAAATATTAGCAACTATCTTCATTTGCTAGCACTGGAGATAGCGACACCTAAATGGCACAGGTCTTAAAGTTGACAAAAGAATAGGGCGAAAGGTCTTAAAATAGCCAAACTAATGGGGCGAACGTCATACAACCTCAAAATTGAAGGGGCTAAACATGAGGGAGAAGATGGTCCAGAAAAAAAAATCCCCTTAAATCATGATTATACAAAGCTACTACAAAGGTTTAACAAATTCGTTTCGATGCCGATTTGTTTAGTTCATGAGAATATGTATTATTTATCAATTAATATAGGAAATATGTCATATGTTCCTGAGCCTCTCTCTCTCTCTCTCTCTCTCTCTCTCTCGTTTTCTTTCATTCTCCCTTCCCCCTTTCATCTCTCTTTCTTTCACTCTCTCTCTCTCTCTCTCTCCCTTCTTTGCTTTTGTTATGATGGGATATTTTTGTGAAGCCCTGGGGAGGAATTTTAAATTACCAACCTTAAAAAGTACTCCGAGTTTTCCTTTCTTACGTATTTTTCAAAGGGAATTTTATCTTGAAATATAATACAGTACCGTATATAAGAGTATATAAATATTGTATCCATGTATAAGAATTATTATATATATATATATATATATATATATATATATATATTGTCATTGGGTGCTATGGATATCTTTCGGTCTTTAAACTCGAACGTACTGTATATATGTATGTATTTCCCCGTTCTCATTAAAGTACTCACACACACTCTCTCTCTCTCTCTCTCTCTCTCTCTCTCTCTCTCTCTCTCTCTCTCTCTCTCTCTCTCTCTCACACACACATTAGCCACTCCGGCCCCCTTCTCCCTTTCTGACCATACACTCACAGCCTTCCAATCCGTCTTCTCTTTGCCACCACACCCTCATTAATCAAACGGGCCGCATATTCCCCAACTGTGGAGGGGTTTCATATACTTGCGCTACTCTTCGGCTACAAAACAATCAAGGTAACGTATTGTAGCCTAAGCTGGACTACAATAGCCTAACATAATGTAACCATACACCATTATAGTAATTATACCCAACCTAACCAAAATGAATTGTTAGATATTTTTATTAAATTTGAGTGCCATTGGTAGAACTGGAAAAGTGAAAGCACTGCAAGTTGGTGCATAGTAGAGACCCCACATATAGGATCTCTAGTGCATAGGCAACCCCAGGACATCTATAGCACCGAAGGACAAAAGCAAATATTAAAAACGCAAAAGAAGATGATAATATTCAAGGACACTAGTGCGACGTTATGAGAAACAATTTATTAGTGAAAATAGGCACCAATAGATTCGCCATATTTTTCTCCATATAGTCCGCATGGAGGATTTTCGTTATCAACAAATTGAAAAATAGCCACTTCTCAGACAAATACACCAAAAATCTAAGTCAAAGCGGGGGTGTGGGGGCGGCAGCCCCCACCTATAATACTAGGATAGGTTAGGTAAGGTTGTTAGGTTAGGCTAATGTCCTTTCAAAGGGGTATAGGCTAGTAAACACTAGGATAGCCTATACCCGGTCAGAGGTAAGAAGAAGAATAGTCCTGCAGTAGTCTCCTTGAATGCTACCAAGAAGATGATAAAACTAATTAGGTCATACATAAATGAGATGACAGGGCACATGGGTGAGAATAAATAATGTATACATTAATATACTAAATATATATAATCTATCAATTTATTATAGTGGTGTTGTTAGGTTAGGCTAGTACAAAGTTACCTTGGTCGTCCTGAACCCTTCCAAAATTTAGGATTAAGGTCCCCCTTCTTCCTCATGTTTAGCCCCATTAGTTTTCAGATTTTAAGACGTTCGCCCCATTAGTTTGACGATTTTAAGAACTTTCGGCCCATTTCTGAAAATTTTAAGACCTTTCGTGCCATTTAGGTGTCGAATTTATCCTGGCGAGCGATAGCGAGCCTGTAATTTAAGAGGAACCAGCCCAAGGCCGGAACATTTTTCAACCGAAAAATGTACAAATTTATGTTGAACGAGGGTCTAGAGGGTGTAGCCTAATTATAAGCTTGATGGAGGTCTAGGTAGGAAACTAAAAATAAAAATAATAAAAATAATAAAAAATTGAAATAAAAACAATAAAAATATAAATATAGAATACATACATAAATGAGCAAATAAATACGCCCATCCCTTAGACCCTTCCAAAGTTCGGGAATAAGCCCAGCGGTCACTTTGCTACGGAGCCCTATAGAACTTCCGGATTCTTAGGGAGGGGTCACACGGCCATTTTACCGGCAATTTTCGATGAGCAAGTGTTTTTGTTCGTAATATTTTGAGGCTCTTTTGAATCGGAAACTAGACTGGAGGTAGATTATGCAAGGTGGCCGATTTGATATATATTTTAAGTTTTGAAGATGACAGACTACAATTGCCTGTAAAAATGGACGGAAAAAAAAAAAAAAGCTTGTGTGACACCGGGTACTTTAGAGGGGGGGGGGGGTCACACAGAAATTTTTCCGGCAACACTCGATCGACAACTTTATCCCGGCAACGTTTCGGAACGTTTTTTGCATTGATAACGGTTAACCCCTTCTGTGCCGGCTATGTCTTTTTAGCTATAATCTTGCCCTATTTAGACGATTAAGTGCAGTTTAAGAAGGGTCTGTGGTAGTAAAAAGGGTTAAGCGAGATAGTTTGAAGCCTGTTAATTGCTGGAGGCTCGTTGTAAGCCGATTAAAACAGTCTAATAGCCGCCAAAATAAAGTTAAACAGACGTCACCGGTACAGAAGGGGTTAACTAGACTGCTGGTAAATGATCCTTGGGTGTGTGAATTACTTTAGTACTTTATAATCTAATGTATTAATCTCACTCCCAACACCAAACACCTTCCAATGAAATTAATGAAAACATATGATCCACCCGGGATTCGAACCTGGGTTACCACATACAGATTTTAAACACTCTAACCATTACACCATCAAGGGAGGAAACATCGACACCTAAACGACACGAAAAGTCTTAATATTGACCAAGAAATGGGGCGAAAGGTCTTAAAATTGCCATATTGCAGATATTGACCAACCAGAATTGCCGAACATGTGTAGCTTTCCCCTCCATACCATTTCCGAAACGTTATTTATGGCGTGTCGAAATCAACAACAAGCCTCGAAGCCCTTCTACTCTCAACCCAATATTTCCATGTCGGTCTTTCGGGATTTTGAACCGGTGACTATAATGGATTACAGCGACCGAGTGCTATACATCACGGCAACTATTACATCTCCCCCTGGGCTACCCTATATTATTTCCATTTTAAAGGAATTGAGGAATGATAAATTGAGTAAAATGTGGAATTCAACTTTTTGTTTTCTCTCTGTATCATTTTATTTATTTATTATTATAATTTGTGTTAAATGTGTAAGTAGGAGACAAAAAGTGAAGCAGCCTGTAACAAGTGCCCCCCCCCCCCCACCCTCACAAAAAAAAGTAAGTAAAATAAATACCGGTATATAACTTAAATAAATAAAATAAATAAAACAAATAAACAAATACAATACAATACTATAAAATAAGTACATAAACAAATAAATATAAAACAAATAAAACAAATATAAATACAAATTAATGTGTGACAGAGCCAAATTCAACCAAATATAATAAACTGGCGGGGGGTGGCAACTACAATTATAAATGAGCGTGTCGAGAGGCGATGCGGAGATGAAATGTCTGGGGGAATGTGCCATTAATTCCACATGTATATATTTATCTCGGGGGCGGTGCTAGCTGAAAATTTGGGGGGAGGGGAAGGGGGGGTGCTGACTGGTATGGTGAAGAGGAGGAAGGGGGGGGGGTGCTGACTGGTATTCGGGGGGGGGGGGGGCTAGAAGGTATTGAATGGGGGATGCTAGCTAGTTGGTATAGGGTGGGGGTGCTGTTTGGTATTTGAAGAGGAGGGGGGGGGGGTGCTAGCTGGTATGGAGGGGGACATGCTGGCTGGTATATCAGGGGTTGGGGGGGTTGGCTGGTATGATAAGAGAGAGGGGGGGGGGGTACTAGCTGATATATATCTATACCATACCGGCCCCCCCATGGATCTGCCAAACATCATATGTCTGGTCGCTCCGGGATATCTCAAAAAGGCTGTATGTGAAATCGCGAACAGGAATTTCTCGACAAATTTCGGATTGACCCCTTCTGTACCGGCGACGTCTTTTTTCAATATATTCTGGAAACTAATAGACGAATTAATTCATCTTAGGAAGTACGTTTACTCATTAAAAAAAGCTACAGACTATCTCAATTCATCCTTTTAGCTACCATACATCCTTCCTAAGCTACATAAAATCGTCAAAATGTAGCTGAAATCATAATTATACTAAAGACGTCTCCGGTACAGAAGGAGTTAAGAATTACGACGCGCGGGCGAACTATTTTGATGAACCGCTTGAGATACGAAGATTGAAGGGAAGATATATTTCGCTTTTCTAGACCTTCTCCCTCATGCTTAGCTCCATATTGTTTTGAGATTATAAGACGTTCGCCCTATTAGTTTGACGATTCTAAGACCTTTCACCCAATTTCTTTGTCAATATTAGGACCTTTCGTGCCATTTAGGTGTCGATATTTTCCTGGCGAGCGATAGCGAGCCTGTAATTTGGGAGGAATCGGCCTTCGGCCGAGACATTTTTCTACCGAAAAATGTACAAATTTATCTTGAAGGGGGGGTCTAGGGGGTATGTTTTAAGCTCGATGGAGGCATAGCGAGGACAGAAGAAAAATAAATCAATCAAGAAACCGAACAAAAATATAAACCCTATTCCCTTTAAAGAGAAATTCACTAGTTAACCCTTAGAAGATACGGTTACGCATTTCCGGTCTGTTTTCTGGATATTATTAGACGATTTTATTCAGGTTAGGATGGGTATGTCGAAGTCAGAGGGTTAATTGAGCTAGTCTTTACCCTTTTAAGTCCCACAGATCCTTCCCAAGTTGCATAAAATCGCCTAGTGATAACCAGAGTAAAGAAAATGTGTTACAATCTTCAAAGGGTTAATGCTCGGTCTCTTCTTGTTGTTTTTGTTTTCGTTGTTGTTTTCTATTGCCTTAATCATTAGGAAGTGTTCACGTATTAACCCTTTGAGTACCAGCGACGTCTTTTTAATGTTATTCTTGGTATATTTAGGCGATTTTGTGCAGTTTCGGAAGGATCTCTAGAGCAATTATAAAGCTTCGAACTATCTCCATCAACCTTTTTAACTACCGCAGATCCTTCCAAAGCTGCATAAAATCGTACAAATCTGGCCAGAATAAAATGTAACAGACGTCGGTGGTACTCAAAGGGTTAGTGGCCACGACCGTACATTTCTAGGTGAGTACAATCGGGGTGATTAAGTGTTGTCATAGATTCCAGTGTTTTTCGCTCTAAAAGTGTTATTGGCATCATTATAATTACTGGGGAAAGTGCTTATCCCTCAGAGTATTAGTCAGTGTCCGAAACTTTGTGAAATATCTGACAACACTTATTAACCTCGACCGTACATTCGGGAAATCAGGGATGGCATTCAATTTCAACATAGATAATAACATCGTCTGGATCATTTCTGCGCTGAGCTATTTTTTTATTTACAAGTTTATATTCTATTTACGTTGGCATTTCGAAGTGACATTTGAAATAGACATTATCTGATCCGACGTCTTGTGGGTTATTATTTATCGTATTACATTATTAGTGGAAGATTTTGCTTGCTTTTGTCCTTTACAAGCAATGTATTTTACTTTGTCCCATAAGCTAAACAAAAGACGCCTTCTCCGACTTCCTTCAGACTAGAAAATGTCTACCCATACCTCTTTCAAGCCAAATTTGTACATTATTCAATAGAAATTCTTCCTTTTATCCTGGCTATCAACAGTCAATTTTATTCAGCTATTAACATAATTCAAATACTAGTAAACAATTAATGAAGTTGATGTTGATAATAAATTTACCTAGTGTGGCTTAATGTTAGGCATATGAGTAAAAATAAGAGAGTGTACGAGAGTGAGGTGGAAGGCCAGACGGGAAGATGCAGACCGAGAGTGAGGTGGAAGGATGGAGTTGAAAGGCACATGAGTGAACGTAAGAGAGTGTACGAGAGTGAGGTGGGGATGGAGTTGAGAGGCACATGAGTAAAAATAAGAGTGTACGAGTGAGGTGGAAGGCCAGAGGGGAAGATGCCGACCGAGAGTGAGGTGGAAGGATGGAGTTGAGAGGCACATGAGTGAACGTAAGAGAGTGTACGAGAGTGAGGTGGAAGGCCAGAGGGGAAGATGCAGACCGAGAGTGAGGTGGAAGGATGGAGTTGGGAGGTATATGAGTGAAAACAAGAGAGTGTACGAGAGTGAGGTGGAAGGGCAGAGGGGAAGAATCAGACCGAGAGTGAGGTGGAAGGATGGAGTTGGGAGGTATATGAGTGAGAGTGGTGTTAGGTGGGAGGAGGGGCGCCAGCTGACAGAGGTACAGTCTAAGACAGAACTGCTGTCTTGGCCTGAGGCAATGTGTTAGTTCACTCACCTTTTAATAGATGGCACTTTAATCGCTTCTTATAAAACGGGGCGGGGTTAATATAGAGGTTCGAAGGAGGAGGAGTCAAACGTGTGTGTGTGTTCGAGAACGGCACGCAGAATAAGTTTATTTTAACATAACACACAGGCTATATTATAAAATTAGCCCATGCTGGATCACAAATAAGTAACACACATTAGGTGTTGCGTTATTTATGGAATTTAATACACAATCAAGTTTCTATCCTTCCCACTTTCCATTCCCCCTCCTCCCCCTATCCCTTTCACCCCAACTCTCCTTCTTCACCGGCTTCCTCTCCCCTCCCTCCCTCCCACCTCTCTCTCTCTCTCTCTCTCTCTCATAAACACTCTATCTCTCTCTCTCTCTCTCTCTCCTCTCTCTCTCTCTCTCTCTCTCTCTCTCTCTCTCTCTCTCTCTCTCTCTCTCTCTCTCTCTCTCTCTCTCTCTCTCTCTCTCTCTCTCTCTCTCTCTCTCTCTCTCTCTCTCTCAAGGACATAAAAGATACCTTCTAAAATACGCAGAATAATACTATGCGATTGTTTTGAATTTACATATACATAATCTAGTTTGTATTAATTTCACCACACCACCAAACGCCTCCAATGAAATTAATGAAAGCATGTATGTGATCCACCGGGATTCGAACCTGGGTTATCACACACAGATTTTTAGACACCTTAACCATTACACCACCAAGACGGTTAAAGGTTTATGCACACGCGTACGACTTATGAAATAAATAATAAATGTTAGGGATGACAAAAGTAACACATATATATTGATTAGCAATAGGATAACAAGCGAGGCAGCGAACAACACCTGTTACTCGCTGCCTCGCTAGATATCCTATTCCTAATTAAGCTACGATTCCCGAAGAACACGTCTATATTTGTTTATATATACTGTATATTAAGTGTAACAATAACACTTAGGATTTACGTTATTTGTGTTGGCTTAAGGAATAAGTTGGATAATACATATACTTGTGACCTCCACAATTTGTAATGTTTGAGGAGACGGCGCTTCAACCTCTCTCCTCTGTCCATCACATTCAAGCACCAACCCACCCACACCAACACTAACACAGGATACAAAACAGACACACACACACTCACACCCAATAACATAAAACGCACATCACACACATGATCACATACAACGTAATGGGCACAAATCACTCACACATGATAACATAAAACGCACACACACATACACACACACACACACACACACACAAGCACACACACACACACTGGTCCAGGCAAACTAGAAAAGGTATTAGCATTATTGAGGAGATGCTGCTGTCTTCAGTGCGTGTCATGGCCATCCTGAACCTTACGACGTATACATACTAATAACACACATAACAAAGCCACTATAACAACTTCGTCTCTCTCCAACACCCCTTCTCCCCTCTCTACACTCTTCAGAAAATAGGAAAAGTAGAAAGTAGCTACGAGGTGCCGTTGTGAAGGCTTATCCTCCAATACCTTCACCTGACCTGACCCCATCCGGGGTTTAGCTGGTCCACAAGGGTGTGTGACATGAACCCAATAGAGAATTTGTGGGCCATCATGTCATGGAGTGGAATGTGGTCCAGGTTAGGATTGGAAAGGGCGGGAGGAGTGGGATCGGGGGGCAGGGGGGGGGGGGGGGGGGAATCCGTCGCCGCCCTAATATAAGTTGGAAAATGTTTAAATCAGCTCCAACGAGAATACAGGAGGTAGTTGATGCAGCTTGTGGGTGGAGATCATATTGATTTCATAAATATACATTGTAAATGTTTACATTTAAGATCCCTTTATATGTATTATATAATGTGTATGGTTTCCAATGTTTCACCGTAACATAATGATGGTGAAATAATACATATTAAATTAAATTCAAGGTAACATACACAGAGCTATAGTATACTTTTAATTATGTTTGGACGATAATTTAAACAATACGAAGTAAAAACTATAAAAGCCTAAACAATTTACAGTATATCAACTTTAAAACAACATAACAAGATTGCTTGGATTATCGTTAATTGTTCAATTTGATGACTTACTTTATAGTAAATCATTACAATGGGTAACGCCGAACTGTTTACTGATAATGGGAAGCCACAGTAATTAAGAATCCACTGAGAAAAGTATAATGCAATAATCATAGCGTGTCATATTACATGTTAAGGTAATATGTAATATGACATGTTAAGGTAGGCGGATGCCCAACCCCGAAAGGGGTTGAAATAGGGGAGCTATCCCCCCGCCAAAGGCGGCTTTCTAGGGCCTTTCCTAGCTGATGCTGAGAGGATTGGGTTCTAGTCATGTGGTGATGGGCTGGTCTATCAGAGTGAGAACTGAGCGATCTCTGCCATACCCATAGCTTACTCTGACTGTTCCTTTTACCTATATATATTCTAGATCTCAAGTGACGGCGCCTGTTCCGTGGATTGACCTCCCAATCTACCAAGATTGGAAGCCAAAGCGTCACATTTTTCCTTTGCCCCTCAACTTTCTCTTCATAATTGCTGAGGGGCACAGGGCCCTGGGTGGGTCTTTGGTTTCCCGGGCGTTTCCGCACCCTCCTTAGCTCCCAGCCATGGAGTGGCTTCGGTAACCCAGGCTTTATTGTGGTCGGCAGGGAGGGTTCTGTGGGGGCGCTCGGTTATGGCCTTGGCTTTCAACGGGGCCTTTGGGCTCTTCGGCCAGGCAGCTTGGGGAACAACAACAACAACAACAACATGTTAAGGTAGATTATGAATTGGTCAACCACAGTGCTGTGAATAGTGGTATGGAAGAAAACAAAATTTACTCTAATATGAAAATTTGATTTTATTAAAAAAAAAAACACGTTTCGGCTCATCTAAAGTGTTTTCTCTAACTGGGCCGATATTATCTTGTCTTTATGATATATATATTTGGTTATAATTTGGTCAAAGCTAGATTACAATGTGATCCAACTTGTCTTGATGCGTGGATTGTAACATCCCGTTTCAATTACTTATATATTTATACGATTGTTTACACTAACCAGGACGCCAAGGTTGGCAACTTTGAGTGTTTTGCAACGGAGCATACTGTATATATTTATTTTCTATAACACATTGTATAAGGTAAATAATAGAATACGAGTTAATAATTGAGAATCAGTAGAGGTAAAAAGAACAGTATTATTAAACACCAAAGATTTTTTATGGACAGCTTTGAACACGACGATGAGGAAAATTATATATTCGGTTAGGAGAGAGAAGGGGGAGAGAGAAAGAGAGAAGGGGGGAGATAGGGGAAGGCAGCAGAGAGAAGGGGAGGAGGGGGGAATGGGAAGTTCGAAGGATAGAAACTTGATTGTCTGTATATTAAATTCCATAAATAACGCAACACCTGATGTGTGTTACTTATTTGTGATCCGGCATGGGCTAGTCTAATAATATAGCCTGTGTGTTATGTTAAAATAAAGTTATTCTGCGTGCTGTTCTAGAACACACACACACTCACACGTTTGACTCCTCCTCCTTCCAACCTCTATTCTAACCCCGCCCCCTTTTATTAGAAGCGATTAAAGGGCCATCTATTAAAAGATAAGTGAACTAACACATTGCCTCAGGCCATGACAACAAGTTCTGTCGTAGACTGTACATGGAGGCGATTAATTCGTGGCCACTCATTCAGGGATTAAGACGACTGGCAATAGAGAGAGAGAGAGAGAGAGAGAGAGAGAGAGAGAGAGAGAGAGAGAGAGAGAGAGATAACTTTTTAACCAAAACACTACTATACCCTGTTTCAAATAGGTAGGTCAGAAATCGTGAACATTAACCTCTGTAACTCAAGTGGGCCAGAGCAAACGGGCTATTAATTTTCACACGTATTCCCTGCATGACCCTTCCCAAATGGTATAAATATTTGGTCGATTACTCTAGTCGTTTGTGAGTTATAGAGGATTATGTTGAAGACTTTTGGCCTACTTACTTGGAACACGGTATAGTAGAATCATGTATATATTTGACTTTAGCATAAATAAAAAAGTGCGTGAATATCTGAATATTTAGCTGTCACGAAACAGAACAGGCATAACCGTAAATTTGACCATGCCATAAATTATAGCGTGCATAATTAAAGAGCGCACTTAAGGGGGGTCACCGGTTTTTGTTTTATCTTTCTCTCTTTTTCTTTCTTTCCGTGGCTCGCATCCATTCGGCCCCATTCAGCCAACTGTGTTAAGACGTTTATCCCCATTAGGTGTCGATTTCTTCCTGGCGAGCGATAGCGAGCCGGCATTGTATGGAGATATCCGGCTTCGCCGGACACATTTGTCTATCGAAAAATGTACAAATTTAGCATGCTGTCAAAACAAAAATATAAATATGCTGGCTCGCTACCGCTCGCCAGGAAAATATTGACACCTGGATGGTGGTAAACGTCTTAAAACAGTAGGCAGAATGGGGCCGAATGGATACAAGCCAAAGAGAGAAAGATAAAAAAAAAAAAAAAAAAAACGAGGTGGGCTCCCTTAAGCCAGCGTCACACGAGCACTTTTCCCGGCAATTTGTTCAGGCATCTTCAGGATTAAAGTGTCTTAAAAACCTATTACTTTAATCTAGTTGTCAATTCCAATGTAACAGTACCAAACGAGCAAAACCTTGTTCGTCGAAATTTGACGGAAAAAGCGTTCGTGAAAAATAAGTCGCGCTAATAAGTGATGTCTCGGCACCAAGTATGTGTGGATCAATAATTGGTATCAGCAATATCTAAGTTTAATTTCTTCATATCAAGTGAAATATAAAAACATGTTCCAACACTTATCCACCCTGCTCAACGTCTGACAGACATTAATACAGCACAGAGCAAGGCAAACGCAATGCCAGCTGGGTCTTGACTTATTATTAGGGCGACCGTACATGGACATTTGAATATTTTACACGCATAAAATATGGAAGCAGAAAGTTCATGTACAGTCGAATTAAGGAATACCTGAACACCTCCTATTGATAACATCAAGATGGTGAGCAGCAACTAGTGATCTGCTAGTAATTTTAGGGCTCAAGCTTAGGAAGGACCTCGTAGAGACCTTTTTAAATGACCCCCTCAAAGGGGGGTCATGGAGGTATTTGTTTTAACCTGATGGAGGTCTAGAGAGGAATATATATATATATATATATATATATATTTAATACAAAATCCCCTTAAATGCATGAGTTTATTTGTGAAAGAAAACGGTGTAGTAGTTTATAGCACTTAGCCTAATAGACTTAATGGGGTGAGCCTCGTGAAGCTATGTGGCGTGTAAATGATTTAGTCTGGTAGCGTTCATTATGGAGTTCTTCGTAATGATACAGTAGTGCTTTGTATTCATAGTAGTGCTTTGTAGTGACATAGTAGTGCTTCGTAATGATACAGGATAGCTTCGTAGTCATGCAGTAGTGTTTCGTAGTAATACAGTAGTGCTTCGTAGTCATGCAGTAGTGTTTCGTAGTAATACAGTAGTGCTTCGTAGTATTACAGTAGTGCTTCATAGTCATGCAGTAGTGTTTCGTAGTAATACAGTAATGCTTCGTAGTAATACAGTAGTGCTTCGTAGTCATACAGTAGTGCTTCGTAGTCATGCAGTAGTGTTTCGTAGTAATACAGTAGTGTACAAAGGAGTACAAAGGAAATCAAGCAACAACAGATCCAGTGACCCTTCTAGGTTGCTTGTCCTCCAAAACACTGAGGATCAAGTGTCCAAACAGTGGTTTAGAGTGGGTAAGGGAACATTGGAAAGGGAATTACTGCCCTGGAACTAATGTCCGTGGCAGGATTAGGAAGTTAGTAGGGGACAGATGGGTTAGTAACTGAGGGGGGGATAAAATAAAGTTATTCATTTACAAACGCAGTCAGTCGCGGGTTTGATGCGAGATATTTGTCTAGGCGGAGGTTAAATGAATCAACGGTGATGCAGTCTATAACTGTAGCAGTCTATAACAGTCTATAGTGCTTCGTAGTATTACAGTAGTGCTTCGTAGTAATACAGTAGTTTTGTAGTAATACAGTAATGCTTCGTAGTAATACAGTAGTGCTTCGTAGTCATGCAGTAGTGTTTCGTAGTAATACAGTAGTGCTTCGTAGTAATACAGTAGTGCTTTGTAGTAATACAGTAGTGCTTCGTAGTCATGCAGTAGTGTTTCGTAGTAATACAGTAGTGCTTCGTAGTCATGCAGTAGTGTTTCGTAGTAATACAGTAGTGCTTCGTAGTCATGCAGTAGTGTTTCGTAGTAATACAGTAGTGCTTCGAAGTAATACAGTAGTGCTTCGTAGTAATACAGTAGTGCTTCGTAGTAATACAGTAGTGCTTCGTAGTCATGCAGTAGTGTTTCGTAGTAATACAGTAGTGCTTCGTAGTAATACAGTAGTGCTTCGTAGTAATACAGTAGTGCTTCGTAGTAATACAGTAGTGCTTCGTAGTCATGCAGTAGTGTTTTGTAGTAATACAGTAGTGCTTCATAGTAATACAGTAGTGCTTCGTAGTCATGCAGTAGTGTTTCGTAGTAATACAGTAGTGCTTCGTAGTAATACAGTAGTGCTTCGTAGTTGTTCTTGTTGTTGTTGTTCCCTAAGCTGCCTGGCCGAACAGCCCCGAGTCCCTGAGGAAGGCCATGGCCACGATCGGGCTTTCCCACAGAGCTCTCATTGAGTGTAGATGTGTTGTTGGTGTAAGTGGTTGTGTGAAATGCAGTCTTCTATGATGTGTTTAATGGTATGAGGTGCTGTGTTACATCCCGGGCAGGCGTCGACAACGGAGTCATCCAGTCTCTTCTGATAGCTCAGGAGAGCTGGATGGTGTCCGCATCTCAGTCTGGCCAGGTGGACTCTGTCCTCGCGAGGAAGGGAGGATTCGGAAGGATGGATTTCGGGAGGTCGTGCATGCAGCTGCGTGTTGTCTGTGAGTGAGTGGATGGATCGGTGAGAGATATGAGTATGGATGTGCTTCTGGAAGTTGGTTCGGGGTGGGCAGGGAGGGAGAGAGGACAATAATTGTGTGTGATACCGTGTGCTGGGTGTTGTTTTGATATTTCTTGGTGTCTGTGGGTGTGTTGCCATGTAGTTTAGTGGGTGGTCTTGGTTTGTGGAGGCTGCTGCCAGGAATTGAGTGCCTCTCATGTCCAGATGGTCTTTGACTTTGAGGATTTTGGTTTCTTGATGTAGGTGAGCTGTGGGTGCAGTAGCTGTGCAGCCTGTAATGATCTTCAGGGCTTTGTTTTGAATAGTCTGTAAGGTCTTATGATGTGTTTCAGCTAGGTTAGAAGCCCAGGCTGGGCTTGCGTATTCCATCACTGATCTTATGTATTGTTTATATACTGTGGTGGTAGTTTCTTTGTTGTGTCCAAATTTTGTGTGAGCAAGTGACCTGAGGGCGCTAAGTCTGGGTGTCAGTTTCTTTTTAATGTTTGTGGTGTGCTGTTTGAATGTCATATGAGTATCATATGTTACTCCTAGGATTTTGGGTGTGTGTATGTGTTAGGGGTGTGTTGTTTATGGTGAGTTGAGGGATGTATTCGTGTTCTCCTGTCCAGCTTGTGAGCAGGGTTGCGGTGGATTTGGCTGGGGCTAGATTAAGTCTGTTTGGAGTGCACCAGCCATGTAGTGTGTTGAGATAGGGTTGAAGGAGATCTGTTGCTCTTTTTGGGTCATGGTGTGTGCATGTGAGTGTTACGTCATCTGCATAGGAGGCTAAGTTTATTTGGGGCGTATTGGGTGTAGTTATATCGTGCATGTACAGATTGAAGAGTGCGGGCGATAGGACGGATCCTTGTGGGACTCCGTTTGGAAAGTTTCTGATTTTAGATGACTGACCGGCAAAAGATACGTGTGCACATCTGCCTGCTAGGAAGTTGGCCAGCCACCTTTTTGTGTTGTTGTGCATGTTTGTGTTGTAGATTTTGTTTGTTAGATTGTGGCGGGGGATGGCATCGAAGGCTTTACTAATGTCGAGTGTGGCTAATAGTGATCTGTGTGGTGGTCTAGCTGAGTTGATGCCGTCAAAAGATCTTTGTGTAAGGTCTGTGAGAAGAGTGTTTGTGGAGTGCAGTGGCCTAAAGCCATGTTGTGTTGGAGCTAGGGGTAGGTCAGGTGTAATTAGTTGTAATACTAGGCATTCCATGACTTTGGAGGGGGAGCAAAGGAGTGTGATGGGGTGGTGCGAGGAGGGTAGCGTGGGGTCTTTGTTGGGTTTGGGGAATGTGATGATGATACCATGCTTCCAAATGTCTGGTATTGTGTTGTGTGAATAGCTGTAGTTTGATATGTTAGTGAGTGCTTGTATGCCTTGTGGTCCCAGGTGTCTGAGATGTATGTTGCTTATGTTGTCTAGGCCACAGGTGGGTGAGTGCTTGAGATTTTTGATGATATGCTTTGTCTGGTGATTGGTGAAGGGTGTATAGTCAGGGTCTGTGGGGAATTGTCTCTTACGTCGGATGACACGTCGGTCGTCTTTGTGAGGTTTTAGGTGGCTGATATGTGAGAAGTGATTGATAAGAGTGTTTGCTTGTTGTTTACATGAAGGAGTAGAGTCTGTTGTTGTGATTGCAGCATGTGATTGTGTTGTGTTGCTGTTGGAAAGTGTGATGCTGTTTAGTGTTTTGTAGAGTTTTTTGGGGTTTGTTTTGTGATCAAGTGTTTGTAGGAAGTTATTCCAATTTAGTTTTTGTTGTTCTTGTATTTTGTTGTTAGTTTGGGTGTTGAGTGCTTGAATTTGTTGTGTGATGTCTTGTGTGTGGGGTGCTGGGGAGTGTTTCAGTATGTCGCGTTGTCTGATGAGGTTTTGAATTTCTGGTGTGAAGTTGGGGTTGTGTCTTTTCCTGTTACCTCTTGGAATGTGTTTCTTGTCAGCGTTTTGGATAGTTTTATTGAGTATGTGTACAACATTGTTGATGTTAGTGATGGGTGTACTGTTTAGAGTTGTGAAGTGTTGTTCTGTCTCATTTGTGAATGCTTCCCAGTTAGCTCTTTTATAATTGGTGTATGTGTGTTTGTGGCTAGCTGGGGTGAGTCTGGTTTTGGTGGTGATAATGACCGGGAGGTGGTCAGAGCCTAATATTCTGACCACCCTCCAGGATGTTGTGGGGGCGAGTTCTGGGGAGCAAAAGGTGATGTCTGGAGATGATAGGTTATAGAGGGCTTGGTGAGGAATCTGGGTATGTTGATGGATGTCGTTAAGGATGATGAGGTTATCGGTTTGGTTTTGTAGTTCCAGCCCTCTGTCTGTGTCGGGGTTGTCGACAAACCAGGCCGACGTCTTGGCGTTGAAGTGCTTGGTGCTTCGTAGTAATACAGTAGTGCTTCGTAGTAATACAGTAGTGCTTCGTAGTAATACAGTAGTGCTTCGTAGTAATACAGTAGTGCTTCGTAGTCATGCAGTAGTGTTTCGTAGTAATACAGTAGTGCTTCGTAGTATTACAGTAGTGCTTCGTAGTAATACAGTAGTTTTGTAGTAATACAGTAGTGCTTCGTAGTAATACAGTAGTGCTTCGTAGTCATGCAGTAGTGTTTCGTAGTAATACAGTAGTGCTTCGTAGTATTACAGTAGTGCTTCGTAGTAATACAGTAGTTTTGTAGTAATACAGTAGTGCTTCGTAGTATTACAGTAGTGCTTCGTAGTAATACAGTAGTTTCGTAGTAATACAGTAGTGCTTCGTAGTAATACAGTAGTGCTTCGTAGTAATACAGTAGTGCTTCGTAGTCATGCAGTAGTGTTTCGTAGTAATACAGTAGTACTTCGTAGTAATACAGTAGTACTTCGTAGTAATACAGTAGTGCTTCGTAGTAATACAGTAGTGCTTCGTAGTAATACAGTAGTGCTTCATAGTAATACAGTAGTGCTTCATAGTATTACAGTAGTGCTTCATAGTGCTTTGTAGTGCTTCATAGTCATAGTAGTGTTTCGTAGTAATACAGTAGTGCTTCATAGTAATACACTAGTGATTCGTAGTAATACAGTAGTGTTTCGTAGTAATACAGTAGTGCTTCGTAGTAATACAGTAGTGTTTCGTAGTAATACAGTAGTGCTTCGTAGTAATACACTAGTGCTTCGTAGTAATACAGTAGTGCTTCGTAGTAATACAGTAGTGCTTCGTAGTGATACAGTAGTGCTTCGTAGTAATACAGTAGTGCTTCGTAGTAATACAGTAGTGCTTCGTAGTAATACAGTAGTGCTTCATAGTAATACAGTAGTGCTTCGTAGTGATACAGTAGTGCTTCGTAGTAATACAGTAGTGCTTCGTAGTAATACAGTAGTGCATCGTAGTGATACAGTAGTGCTTCGTAGTGATACAGTAGTGCTTCGTAGTGATACAGTAGTGCTTCGTAGTAATACAGTAGTGCTTCGTAGTAATACAGTAGTGCTTCGTAGTGATAAAGTAGTGCTTCGTAGTGATACAGTAGTGCTTTGTAATGATGCAGTAGTGCTTCGTAGTAATACAGTAGTGCTTCGTAGTAATACAGTAGTGCTTCGTAGTGATAAAGTAGTGCTTTGTAATGATGCAGTAGTGCTTCGTAGTAATACAGTAGTGCTTCGTAGTGATAAAGTAGTGCTTCGTAGTGATACAGTAGTGCTTTGTAATGATGCAGTAGTGCTTCGTAGTAATACAGTAGTGCTTCGTAGTAATACAGTAGTGCTTCGTAGTAAATACAGTAGTCATTATGTTTTTCTTTATGCAATTATAGATATATAATTGAGCTTTGCATATAACTTGTTTTTCAATAAATAATATACATAGTTTTGTAGTTGATGTCTAGAAAACTACAATCATAAATTCGTTTCCAGATATACAGTATACTTCCATAATTAGAAATAGGTGAAGTCCACGAATTGCTATGGGTGGGCTAGAGACTATATATGGCATCAGAGTGTACAATAGTCGGTTTGTTTACAGCTGACGGTAAATTGAATCCCTTATCAGCTTATCTGTCGATACCCAATGGACAAATATGAAATCCCTATGTTTGTGCCATATTACTGCCAGGTTATCTTCATTTAGGGAGGGGGGGGGGGGGTAATGTTTTGGTCGATTGTTACATGTATTTATTATTATTCTAGTTTCCTCCCTAGATCTCCATTTAAAAAAAAAAAAAAAAAACACACACACACACACACACACACAGGATCCCCCTCCTAAATTACAGGCTCGCTATAGCTCGCCAGCAAAAAATCGACACCTATATGACACGAAAACTCTTAATATTGACACAGAAAAGGGGTGAAAGGTCTTAAAATAGCCTAACTACTAGGGCAAAAGTCTTAAAATCTCAAAACAAATGGGGCTATAAATGAGGGAGAAGGGGGTCAAGAAAAGCGAAACATCTCCCCTTAACAGCATATTACGCTACATAATCTGCGTAATAGCTGAATAATCCTGATAAAGACATGACAATTTACCGAAGACTGGGAAATAATAACTATAGCCGGTATCACACGAGCGCTTTTTCCCTCACTTTGTTTCGTTAACACTGATCTGGCGGCTTCTGAAGTAATTTGTTTAAAATATTGTTGTCACCTAAAATAATTGAAACTTATAGAAATTGAAATAGTTTATTTTAGAAAGGCATATAGAATTAGACGAATGTCGGTAAAAAGGTTGGTAGGTAGGGCCAAGACGGAAGGTATGTTGTCATGTTGGTAGGTAGGTAGGTTGGTAAGTAAGTAGGTAGGTAAGTAAGTAGGTAGGTAGGTAGGGTTGTAAGTAGGTAGGTAGGTAGGTAGGTAGGTAGGTAGGTAGGTAGGTAGGTAGGTTGGTAAGTAAGTAGGTAGGTAAGTAAGTAGGTAGGTAGGTAGGGTTGTAAGTAGGTAGGTAGGTAGGTAGGTAGCTAAGGTAGGTATGTAGTGCCAAAACAGAAGGTACTGTATGTGGTCATATTGGTAGGCAAGTAAGAAGGTAGGTAAGTAGATAGGCAAGAAAGTAGGTAGGTAGGTATGTAGGGCCAGGACGGACGGAAGTTAGGCAGTCATGTTGGTCGGTAGGTAGATAAGAGGATTGGTAGGTAGGGTCGGAATGGAAGGTAGGTAAGTAGGTATGTAGGTACAGTAGGTAGGTACAGTAGGTAGGTAGGTAGGGCCAGAACGGAAAGTATGAAGTCATGTTGGTTGGTAGGTTCGTAGGTAGGTAGGTAGGGCCAGGACGGAAGGTATGTAGTTAGGTTGGTAGGTACAATAGGTATGTTTGTAGGTAGTTAGATAGGGCCAGAACGTAAAATATGTAGTCATGTAGGTAGGTAGGGCCAGGACGAAAAGTATGTATGTATGTATGTATGTATATACTGTATGTATGTATGTATGTATGTAGGTAGATAGGGTCGAAGGTAGGTAGGTAGAGCCAGTAGGTAGGTAGGTAGGTAGTCATGTTGGTAGGTAGGTAGGTAGAGCCAGGAAGGAAGGTAGTACTCAGCTAATGGCTCAATAAATTGTTAAAGGGGAAGACTGTGACTTTGATGGAAGACTGGGCTAAATGGAACTACACCAAAAACTAGATTGTTTATGGGGACACTGGTATAAAAAGTAATGGAAAACACACTTTTATATATATATATATATATATATATATATCCGAAAAAATTACAAATTTATCTTGAAAGGGGGGTTGTTTAAGCTTAATGGAGGTCTAGCGAGGAAACTCAAAAATATATTAATAAATAAATATATATACAAAAAACCAAGCACTACCCCTTTAATAACCCATTTTTACTTCTATATGTTAATATTTTAATTTTGGAGATTAACTTCATCACGACATAAAACAAATTCACTAACCACGAGAACGATAAGCTGCTGATTAGCCTATGCCGAGGTGAAATACTTGAATTTATACGTTTTAAATGTAAGTATATATTTCCATTGAAGGTATATACTATAAGTGAGTAGATATAACACACACACACACACACACACCAACGTCTCAACTGTTACTACCACAATCAGAACTATAACAACAATCAGAACTATAACAACAATCAGAACTATAACAACAATCAGAACTATAACAACAATCAGAACTATAACAACAATCAGAACTATAACAACAATCAGAACTATAACAACAATCAGAACTATAACAACAATCAGAAACAAATTATCAAATGTTCAAAAGACAAACTATACATAATTCCTCTTGATTTCTAAGTACATTTTCGTACACCGCCCTTATCACATCGACTACCACAATCATCACCATCATCACTGCCATAATCATCACTACAAGTCATCACTACTGTAATCTGTGTCTCTCACACACAAAACAACACCACCATCACAACTACTACCACGATCACCACCACCACCACCACCAACACCACTACTACCATAATAACCATCATCTTCACTAATGTCATGTGTGTGCCTACACATACACAAGACCCTCACTACACACACAAACACCATCATAATTGCTGTGATGTGTGTGCCTCTACGGGGCGCGCACACACACACCAAAAAAACACACCGACAGGCTCACAGGCAGACAGAAACGGTGATTACAATACTTCACCACCCCAAGGACGGGCTACGTAACAAACGTCACCAATCAAACCAAAGAGAACATAAACAACAGTAGCACCCCGACAAAATACCATCCTGAACTGTCACCGAGGAAAAAGACAGGCAGACAGATACCCCCCAGCAATACTGTTAAGTAGGGGACGGCAGAAGAGGCAGATAGACAGACGGAAGGACGGACAGACAGACAGACGGACAGGAGCGGGACAGGTCAACAAATTGGCCTGGTGACGGACAGGAGAGAGAGAGAGAGAGAGAGAGAGAGAGAGAGAGAGAGAGAGAGAGAGAGAGAGAGAGAGAGAGAGAGAGAGAGAGAGAGAGAGAGAGAGAGAGAGAGAGAGAGAGCTTCTGCTGTATTACCACATTCCAGAAACCAAGATTGACAGAACAACTGACAGGAGACTGAAGGCCAACACACACACACACACACTGCTACACACACACACACACACACACCAAACTCACTGCTACACCCACACTGCTACACACACAACACTCGCATATACCGGTATACACTTAATGTGTCTTAAGTTTTAAGTTTTAATTAATGCTATATTCATAATTATATATCATTGTTAAGTACGAAACGTATTCAAATCAATTGTAATCTTGTGAATTATTGAACAAATGATAAATCTACAATAGGAATGAATAATAGGCAGAGAGTCAGACGGGTGAATAATAGGCAGAGAGTCAGACGGGTGAATAATTGGCAGAGAGTCAGACGGGTGAATAATAGGCAGAGAGTCAGACGGGTGAATAATTGGCAGAAAGTCAGACGGGTGAATAATAGGCAGAGAGTCAGACGAGTGAATAATTGGCAGAGAGTCAGACGGGTGAATAATTGGCAGAGAGTCAGACGGGTGAATAATTGGCAGAGAGTCAGACGGGTGAATAATTGCTAAACCGCTATGGTAGGTGCATTAAAATTAACCCCTGCTGTACCGTAGGATACAGTAATAAAAGTCTCCCCCAGTCCCAAGCAATGTGGCCAAAATGGCAAGATAGAAGAACCTTCCACCTCAAGAGATGAAGGAATACTGGCTCTCTCAGCCTTCAGAAGTTCAGAGGGTTGGATATAAGCTGAGAAGTGTTGCCATATTGAGAGCAGTGCTCAAACGGTCGTGGTACCAGGCACAGCCTGATACAGGCAGTTACAAGGAAAGTACATAACTGACGGCTCCCAGCCGTCGCTGGTATTGGACGGGTTAAAGAGTGTGCTAACTCATGAACATGTTGGATAGATAGATAGATAGATAGATAGATAGATATATATATATATATATATATATATATATATATATATATATATATATATAGAGAGAGAGAGAGAGAGAGAGTGTGTGTGAGAGAGTAAGTGAGTGAATAGAGCGAAGAAAGGGGGAGAGTAGTCAGAGAGAGAGAGAGTGTGAGTGGTAGAGAGGGAGGTGTAATGTTGCCTTGACACTCCTAATGGGATTATCACCACCACCACCACAGCTATCAGTCCTCCACCACCACCACCACAGCTACCAGTCCTCCATCACCACCATCACGACAACCACCACCACCACAGCTATCAGTCCACCACCACCACAGATATCAGTCCACCACCACCACCACAGCTATCAGTCCTCCTCCACCATCACCACCACAGCTATCAGTCCTCCTCCACCTCCACCTCCACCACAGCTATCAGTCCTCCTCCACCACCACCACCACCTCCACAGCTATCGGTCCTCCACCACCACCACCACCACCACCACAGCTATCAGTCATATCACCACCACCACCACGAATATATATTTTCATAATGTAATGTAGATTATGAAATAAATATGGTTGATTGATCACCACCACCACCACTACCACCATGGCTCTCACCACCACCACCACCACCACCACCACCAAGTTCACCACCACCACCAAGAACCACCACGGCTGTCAGAATCACCATCACTTTTACCACCACCACCAATTCCAACCTCTTATGATCACCATTCACAACCACCAACTCCAACAACAACAAAACCTTCACTCTCAGTATCACCATCATTGGCACATTACCACTACTAAGGCCACCACCATCACATTACCACCACTATAATCACCAGATTACCCTCACAACACCACCAACACCATCACACCACGACCACCCTTACAACAACACCACACCACACCACCATAACACCACACCCCCACCACCCTCACATCACCACCACACGACACCACCATAACACCACACCCCCACCACACCACTCTCACATCACCACTACCACCATCACATCACACCACCATAACACTCTCACATCACCACTACCACCATCACATCACACCACCATAACACTCTCACACCACCACTACCACCATCACACCACATAACATCACCACACCACCATAACATCACCACCATCATCACCAACATTTCATCCCAGCAGCACTCCACTGATGATGTTTTTCCCTGTTGAATGACGCAATAACCAAGTAACGTGCTGCAATGCTTTTACTTTTTTCATGTTTTGGATGTGTGTGTGTGTGTGTGTGTGTGTGTGTGTGTGTGTGTGTGTGTGTGTGTGTGTGTGTGTGTGTGTGTGTGTGGGTGTGTGTGTGTGTGTGTGTGTGTGTGGGTGTGTGTGTGTGTGTGTGTGTGTGTGTGTGTGTGTGGGTGTGGATGTGTGTGTGCAGTTGGGTCTGAGTACATGATTAGATTGATATCCAGTATTCGATAAATGGATATAAAATCGTAGTCATGTACTAAACCTTTCACTGTGTTGATGGTGTTATGGTTAGAGTGTTTAAGATCTGTATGTGGTAACCCAGATTGAAATGAAATGAATGATGACATGCTTTCATTAATTTAATTGGGAGGTGTTTGGGGTTGGGAGTGAAATTAATCAATTATATTACACACATTCAGATACCGGTACATGTTTTAGAGGCGAGCGTGGTTTGAAGTGGAATATATTGGTCCTCTTCACCATTATTATTATTATCATTGTCATCATCATCATCATCATCATTTGTAATAAGTAACACCCCGTTCATAACATTAATCATCAATTACAAACCCCAATGTACTTGAATAAACTAATGGAAGCATATGGTCCTCCCGGGATTCGAACTCGGGACACCACACCCAGAACATAAGCACCTAAACCATTATACCACCAACTTGTACTGTTTTCATGTGTTTATTAATTGTTCATCCTAGCTACATAAACTCAGAAATGTTAGGTGTCAGTGTGGACTGTGGTTATCAGTGTTGTATATTCGTCCTCGTTAATATTACCTCCGCCAATGAAGTTGGACGGAAGTTGTTTTCGCCTCCATTTGTTTGCGTTTCTGTTTATTTGTAAAAAAGGTACTTCACAAAGTTATGAACCTATTTTCATGAAACTTGGTGGGTAGATAGGATATGCGCCAAGGAAGAGGTGATTCAGTTTAGGAGGCGATCCGGATCGTATCCCGGAACCCAGATCCAGAAGAAAAGTTAGGCTGATGGTATAAATGGTAAAGAACCAGCCAGCGTGGCCGAGTTGGTATATGTACAGTATATAATTATATTGTAGGTATCTGTATATCAACGTAAAATCTTATGTAGAACAGCTATTTTTAATGGAAATAAAGTGATTCTGATATGCTCTACCGAGTGACAATGCATACACATGTTCATATTTAGCTGCCATGGTTTGAATCTGGTACGGATGGCCGAATAAGTCGTGTCTCCGCTGTCATTCCGTTTTGCTCGTTGGGTGCTGTATTAATGTCTGTCAGATGTTGAATAGGGTGTGTAAAGATAGCAAAATGTTTGTATATCTCAATCGAAACGATGAATTAATGCTTAAATAGTGCTGATACCTATTATTGATCTAAATATACTTGGTGCTGCGAAATCACTTATTTGGGCAACTGTACAAATGTTTTCAAATAACTGACTGTAATTCAACGCCATAGCAAGTTAATCCATAGCATTAATGGATTAGTGAATGAACAACATTGCTACACAATTGATTTTGGCCCTTCATTTTGGCCATGTCACTCTTTCAACTCTCGTTTAGTTAGTTTGACCAATTTAAGACCTCTTGCCACATTTCTGTAAATTTTAAGACCTTTCACGTCATTTAGGTGTCGATTTCGTCCTAGCAAGCGTAAGCGAGCCTGCAATTTAGGAGGAACCGGCCTTCGGCCGGGAAATTTGTCTACGTAATAATGCACAACGTTATATCGATGGGGAGTCTTGGGGGTATTCCTTAAGCTCCACCGAGGTCTAGGGAGGAAACTAAATAAAATAATAAATGTAAATAGATAAACAATTAAAAAACAAATCTGCCCGTAATGGATAAGTGGATGACCAAACTCGCTACAGAAGCTCATAGATTCACCTTCAACACATAGATTCACCTTCAACACATAGATTCACCTTCAACACATAGATTCACCTTCAACACATGGATTCACCTTCAACACATGGATTCACCTTCAACACATGGATTCACCTTCAACACATGGATTCACCTTCAACACATGGATTCACCTTCAACACATGGATTCACCTTCAAGACATGGAAATATACCTGTAAGAACATTAAGGGCAGATTTCCACTCGGAGGGATTTTCTTTCTGGACCACTTTCTCCCTCGTGTTCAGCCCCATTGCTTTTGAGATTTTAAGAAGTTCTCCCCATGAGTTTGGCGATTTTAAGAACTTCCGCCCCATTTCTGTCATTTTTAAGACCTTTCGTGCCATTTAGCTGTCGATTTTTTTTCTGTCGAGCGATTGACTTACATCAATAATTACCAGTGTGATAGACGTACAAGATTAATTACTAGTGTACTTGACTTACAAACATCATTATCGTTGACTTCCAACATTAATGACTAATGTGATTGACTTACAACATTGGTCATATACAGGGTATATTAAGGGGAGGCAGTTGGTTTTAGAGTCCTCCTCCTCCCTCATGTTTAGCCCTATTAGTTATGAGATTTCAAGATATTCGCACCATTAGTTTGGCGATTCTCAGACATTTTGCCCCATTTCTTTGCCAATATTAAGACCTTTCGTTCCATTTAGGTGTCGATATTTTCCTAGCGAGCGATAGCGAGCCTGTATTTGAAGAGGAATCGGCCGGGACATTTTTCTATCGAAAAATTTACAAATTTATATCGAAGGGGGGTCTTGTGGGTGTTTTTTACATGTTTGAAAAGAGGTTCAGAAACAAAACTAAACCACCTCCTTAAACCATTGAGCCGAACCAGTAAATTATGCTGCACAATACCGTCTGAGCTCCCTTAAGTACTGCAATATACACTACATACCTAATCCAATAATTCTAGTCGTCCTTCCATACTGATAATCATGGCATGGATCCAAATTAATGTGCGTAACTGTAAATGTATGAACGTTTTAGGAAAATATAAATATTAAAAGAAATATATATGACAAAGATGTACATGTATTCCTGATGTAAACTAATATCAAATCCACTAATAACAACCCTTAACCCTTTTAATATAACGGGGGGGGGGTATAAAAGCCTGTGTGCATGGCGATCCTAACTTTCACAGGAGAGAGAGAGAGAGAGAGAGAGAGAGAGAGAGAGAGAGAGAGAGAGAGAGAGAGAGAGAGAGAGAGAGAGAGAGAGAGAGAGAGAATCACACATACATACATATATACACACACTCTCTCTCTCTCACATAGCCAAACACACACACACACACACATATATATATATATATATATATATATTCATGGGCTCGCACGAATGCACCCAAACACACACGCATGCTCGCACACGAACACGCAAAATCTATTCTCTCTCTCTCTCTCTCCCTGCCAAATGTACACATAACTGCCACCCGGCCATAAGCTCCCCTGTGTACACACCATCACACGCACACAGCCGCTCCTTGTGAGGCGGAGTTATGTAGGCAAACAACTCATTACACACACACAAACAGACACACACCACATCCTACACATATACTGCCACTTGTTCTTTACATTTACTGTGCGTATGTGCATGTGTATGTGATATATATATATATACTGTATATAAACAGAGAGAGAGAGAGAGAGAGAGAGAGAGAGAGAAGGAGGGAGGAGAGAGAAGGGACGAGAGGGGAGAGAGAGAGAGAGAGAGAGAGAGAGAGAGAGAGAGAGAGAGAGAGAGAGAGAGAGAGAGAGAGAGAGAGAGATACAGGCAGATAGATAACTCAATATATAAGTATATATGGAATGAGTGTGTATCCGGAGAAGTGTACATGTGTGTGTTCATATTATGTGCGTGTGTATGTATGTGTGTGTGCATGTGTAGGCTCCATTATATTTATATGAGGGTGTATTCGCGTGAGTACATGTGTATGTATTTTATTATGTGAGTACTTGTCCACCTGTGTGTGTGTGTGTGTGTGTGTGTGTGTGTGTGTGTGTGCCAACCTTTGAATCGTGTTGCACGTTAAATTCTCAAACACAAAAATGAAGGTAAGGCAAAACTCACCCAATAAAACATATAAGAAAAACAAAACTATTTCACAAACAAACACACACACACACAGACAGACACACACACCACAGTACATATAGAAAACCCCACAAACATTTACATCAATATCTCTTCATACAACAACATCAAATAGTCCCCCATATTCTGCCAATAATTCCTATCATCACTAACTCATCAAAATTCATTGTTATCCCCAGTTCCATTTTCTTCACTTTGCTCTGGTTCCGTTTTCTGTTATCTATTTCATTATAACTTTGTCCACCCTCCCTCCTCTTCTCCTCTTATCATTCTCTTCCCCTTCCATATAACTCTCTCTCTCTCTCTCTCTTTCTGCCTTTAATTCGCGAGTTTCTCTCACCGACAGCTTTCAGTCTGGCATTCTTTCACACTTCATTGGCTCTCAATCTCTCTCACTCATGAATTATCTCTTGCTCCCCCCCCCCCCCTCTCCCTCTCTCTCTCTCTCTCTCTCTCTCTCTCTCTCTCTCTCTAATGTTTCCCACCCCCCTAAACGAATCAATCCGTCACCCCGGCGCCGATTAGTGTCCACCCCATCAAAAAGTACGGAGGCACAAGACCGATGGAGGAAGAGGAAAGGAGGGAGGAAAAAGGGAAAGGAAGGAAGGAAAAGGGGAAATAAAGGAGGAACATAAGGACAGGAAGGAGGAGGAAAGGAAAGAAAGGAGGAGGAAAGGAAAGGAAGGAGGAAAATAGCAAAGGAAGGAGGGCAAACAGGAAAGGAAGGAGGAAAAACCGAAAGGAAGAGGAAGAGGAAAGGAAAGATGAAAAAGGAACGAAAGGAGGAAAAATGAAAGAAAGAGGAAAATAGGAAAGGAAGGAGGAAGAAAGGAGGACAAAATGAAAGAAAGGAGGACAAAAGTAAAGGAAGGAGGACAAAAGGAAAGGAAGGAGGAAAATAGGAAAGGAAGGAGGAAAAAAGGAAAGGAAGGAAGAAAAAAGGAAAGGAAGGAGGAAAAAAGGAACGGAAGGAGGAAAAAAGGAAAGGAAGGAAGAAAAAAGGAAAGGAAGGAGGAAAAAAGGAAAGGAAGGAGGGAAAAGGAAATGGAGAGATGAGTCCTACTCTCCCCTCTCCAACCTCTATCTCTTGTCTTCGTATCTACCCTCTCCACTTTTCTACCTCTATATCTCCCCTCTCCAATCTCCACCCGTGATCTTCCTTCTCCACCTCTGTATCTCCCCTCTCTAGTCCTACTTTCCCCTCTCCAATCTCCACCAATTCTCTCCACCTCTGTATCTCCCCTCTCTAGTCCTAATCTCCACTCTCCACCCCTGATCTTCCTTCTCCACCTCTGTATCTCCCCTCTCTAGTCCTACTCTCCCCTCTCCAATCTCCACCCCTCTGATCTTCCTTCTCCACCTCTGTATCTCCCCTCTCTAGTCCTACTCTCCACTCTCCACCCCTGATCTTCCTTCTCCACCTATGTATCTCCCCTCTAGTCCTACTCTCCCCTCTCCAATGTCCACCCTTAGTCTTCCTTCTCCACCTCCCTTCTCTATCCTTTCCACTTCTCCACCTCTGTATCTTCCCCTCTTTGGCTTCTACTCTCCCCTCTCCACCCTAGACCAGCCATATGCTACCTTCCACCTCCACACGTAACCCTTTCTATCTCTTATCCCTCGCCTTTCAATACCCTCTCCACCCCTTCTTCTCCCTCTCTCCTTCCCCACCTTCCCATTTTAACCCCCTCCTCTCTCTCCCCACCTTCCCATTGTTCAACCCCCTCCTTTTACATCACCACCGCCCTCATCTCCCCTCCCTCTCTCCCTCACCTTCCACTCCTTACTCTTACATCACCATTTCCACCTCCCTCTTTCCATCCCCCACCCTCTCTCCCTTTCTCCCCCTTCCCCTCTCCCCACCTCCTTGCCCGTCTCTACTCCCCCACTCCCTCGCCTTCCACGCCTTACTCCTTATATCACCATCCCCCTCCCCCCTCTCTCCCTTCCCCTCTCCCCCCCCCCCTCACCTTCCACTCCTTACTCTTACATCACCATTTCCCCCTCCCTCTCTCCCACCCTCTCCCCACCTCCCCCACCCTCTCAGCACCGTGAGCTAGCATATTTATCATTCCAGCACTCGTATGCCCGACTCGTAAATGTCATGGGCTGCGTTACGAGAAAACCTATTTATTTGTCCACCACTTTCACTTTCATATGTTTGTTTTTTTCAGCGGGTTCTTTTTCGTCTCGGATCGTAACTGTTTTCGTTCAGCTTTATGTGTGTGTGCGACTAATTTTTACAGCCGTGTGATTTGCCGCGTCAACACATTTGTATTCTTTTACTCACTTTTGTTTTTAGGATACTGTACACTTTTCCAGCTACCCCTATTTGCGCGTATATATTATATATTATTATTATGCCACCCTTTCCCACTATTCTTAATACATTTCTTATTTAATCAGTCTTTACTATTATATTTTGTCTACTACTTTAGTTCTGATTTATTTGTTTTATTTTATCGTTTTACGTATCTCAATGTTCACTTTGTATACTTTTACCTCCACCTTTTCAGAGTATTTTTTTCTCACAATTCTTACACACACACACACATATATATATATATATATATATATATATATATATTTTTTTTTTTTTTTTTTTTGGTATGCTTGATGGAGGTCTAGGGCGAAAACTAATACAACTAATCTTAATTTGTCTGCATCATAACTGTATTCGAAAATTCATGTTAGCCCATGTTTCCAAAATATAGGTTTACTATTGCCTTCAGAGTCTTTGTCCCTACGGCATTCTCTATATATGCATGCCCTATTCCTTTCCATAGATGTATCTTGCAACCATTGTCTTCGTCCTTGCTACTTTCAAAAATGTCTTCATGTTTCTTGTTTTAAGGTGGGTGACCGGCGTTTTTTTCTCTCCTTTTCTCTCTTTCTTTGGCTTGTATCCATTCGGTCCCATTCAGCTTACTTCCCTTAATTACAGGAATTAATATATTATTCTCATTAGTATTCCATCATTTTCCACCTCTCCATCTCTCCTCTTCAGTTATTAAGTCATCTTCTTCTTCATCATCATCATCATCATCATCATCATCTTCTTCTTCTTCTCTCACCTCTTCATGCCTTCCTCTTTCAATTTTTCCTCGCCCTTCTCCACTATCGTCTCCACCCACTCCTCCTCCTAACTCTCTCCTCTTCACTCCTTCTACCGATAACTCCTCCCCCTCCTCCCCTTCATCCTCTTCATCTTCCTCCTCCTCCTCCGCATCCGCTCATCATTCGACAGTATTTCTGAGCTAATCCAGGAGACGAGAGCGAGAGTCTCAAGAAAAGGACCGGAAGGGGGCAATTGCTTAGGGTTAAAGAGGAGTCCCGGGCGATACGTACTGAGAGAGAGAGATGAGCGAGAGAGAGAGAGAGAGACGGAGGGAGAGATTGAGATCGGCGAGAGAGAGAGCGAGATGAGGTGGAGACGAGCACGGAAGAGAGAGACGAGAGTAGTTTAGAAAGGAGAGCGCCGAAGCATAGAGTAGACGTGAAGAGAGATAGAGTTACAAGGAATAGTAGTATATCAGAACCCTGCTGTACACATTCCGAGCGAGATCCACGAAGTGGAATGACGAGAGAGACTGTTTACAGAGTGTGCAATCCAAATACTATTTTACTCTCTTCTTGAACTGCTCTACTGAAGAACTGTTTACCAACTTCGGAGGGAAGTTTATGTTCCAGGTTATGAATCAATCTATATGTGAACCCAAGTTTCACCAGGATACTAGTGCTGATACCTTTTCAATTCTAAATTTCTAGCCATGGATTGTGTGTTGTAGTCATATTGAGGCTAAACATTTGGCTATAATCCACAGTGTCACGCCATTAAAGTATTTTCCCTACTTTCAATGAGCTGCCCTCGTGCGGCGCGAGGCGCGAGAGAGAGAGAGAGAGGAGAGAGCGGAGAGCGATGAGAGAGATGGAAGTGGCGAAGGATCGTGGCCCCTGAGCATTGACCCCGATGTGACGAAGATGATGATAAGAAGAAGAAGAACACACGCAGGCATGACAAAAGAACAATGAACAAAGAACCTAAGGGTAAAAGAGGAGGGCGGGGTATATATGAATGAAAGAGGGGAAGAGGGCGAGATTCAAACTAAGTTTATAATGATTACCAGGTACACATACACACACATAATACAAAGAGAGAGAGAGAGAGAGAGAGAGAGAGAGAGAGCGAGAGAGAGAGAGAGAGAGAGAGAGAGAGAGAGCGAGAGCGAGAGAGAGAGAGAGAGAGGTAATATGAGGACAGTAAGTAATCACACACAAACACACACAGGGAGAGAGGGTAATGTGAGTCAGGCGGTAAATAATCACAGACAGACAGACAGACAGACAGACAGACAGACACACACACACACACACACAGGGAGAGAGGGTAATATGTGTAGGGCGGTAAGTAATGAGAGGAAAGAGGGGAGATCAGCTAACTTCATCACCGGTACAGTTCCCTCTACAAGTTCTGCTCCCCTCTGAGATATTTATGTGGAGGTAAATATAGCATAATACAATTTAGAGTGTAGTATCTTCTTTAACCCCTTCAGCACCATGACACCATATTACCTTAAATACAGGCTAAAATATATTATTACAAATGCAGCTTAAGAAGGACCTATGTTACTATCTATCTATCTATCTATCGCCTGACGCCATGATCCCCGAAGGGGTGGCCACGAACGAACCGTCCCCATGCACCTCTGTCCAACAGTTAGTCGCGCCCCTCTCCCCCCAACCAGCACCGCCTTTCGTTCATGTACTTCCTCAATCCATCTTTCCCCCCCTCATTCGGTCTCCTCTCCCTCTCTGTCCCTCCACCTCGCTCCTGTACTCTTGAGTCATTTCTCTTTCCATACGTTCCATATGGCCGAACCATCCACGTTGTTCCTTTTCACACTTCCAGCACATCTACCCTCCACACCACACCTCCTTCTTACTTCCTCATTAGTCTGTCTATCCCCCATGTAACTCCGCACGCACTCCTTAAGTAATTCATTTCCATGCTCTCACTCTTGGTCTGAGTCTCTCAACCAACGTCCCATGCTTCGCTTCCGTAAGTCCGTGTCGGGATTACCTCACTGTCATGCAGGGCCTTCTTCACTTCCATACTGACCACCCTATTTCTTGTTACTGCTTAGCGTTCCTACAACCCTCTTCCCCTGTTGTACCCTCTCCCGCACTTCTTCATCCATAGTCCCATCTTTACTCAACACACTGCCCAGATACTTAAAAGAGTTGACGATCTCCATAGCCTGACCGTTCAGCTTCACCTCACACTGTGACGTCACCCCTTTCGAAGACCATAACCTTGCTCTTCCCCGCATTTACCTTCAAATTCCGTTTTTCGCACACTGTTCCAAACTCATTTACCAGACCCTGCAACTCCCATTCATTATCACTCATCAGAACTGTATCGTCCTAATGTTACTAATACTATGTTACTAAGAGGGTTTATTAGTATCATATTTAGCCATTTGAGTCGCATAGGTAGGTTGCAAATTTAAAACAAATGGTAACCAGGTCTAATGGTAACCAGAATATGATGAATATTACGTACTGGTGGTGAAGGGGTCAGCAGTTTTATAAGAAGGTGAATTAACTACTGCATAACAAGGAACTCTCATAATTAAAAAATACTATACAGTACTTATAAATAATTAGATTATTCCTATACGTCCAGGATCCATATAGGCCTAATGTCCATTCCATTCACTTAAACATAACGCTATTCAGTGTGCAGTTGGGTCTGAGTACGGTACATGATTAAATTGATATCCAGTATTCGATAAATGGATATAAAATCGTAGTCATGTACTTAACCTTTAACTGTCTTGATGGTGTTAATGGTTAGAGTGTTTAAGATATGTATGTGGTAACCCAGGTTCGAATCTCAGGAGGATTACCGGTACATGCTTTCATTAATTTCATTGGGAGGTGTTAGGTGTTGGGAGTGAAATTAATAGATTAGTTTATTTGTTCATAAATAAAATCTCAGAGAGGAACCGAGCTTGGAACTGTAAATACACTCACTGAACATTGGTACACATACCTTAAGGGGAGGTCTCCACTTGAGGGATTTTTGTCTTGACCCCTTTTTCCCTCATGTTTAGCCCCATTGCTTTTGATATTATAAAACGTTTGCCCCATTAGTTTAGCGATTTTAAGAACTTTCACTCCATATTAAGACCTTTCGTGCAATTCAGGTGTCAATTTTATCCTGGCGAGCGATAGCGAGCCTGTAATTTAAGAGGAACCGGCCTTCGGCCGGGACATTTTTCTACCGAAAAATGTAAAAATTTAATTTATCTTGAAAGGGACTCGAGGGGGGTGTAATTTTAAGCTTGATGGAGGTCTAGGGAACAAACTAAATACCTTCCCTTAACACATACATGCACATATACCTTCACTCACACACACACAGATATACACAATACACACACAAACATACCTTCACTTACCATACACATACACACACCCACACACACACACACATAAGTAAGCTCGAGAAAATTCAGCGTGTGATCACAAGATGGGTGCCAGGGTTAAAAAACTTACAATATGAAGACCGGCTGTGTCACCTGGGGATTCCCTCACTTGAACAGTAGAAGGAGAGGGGAGGACATGATTAGCTTTAGTAGGTGTTGTTCACGGAAAGGAATTTATTGATCAACCACATTTTGTTTGGCCGCTGTGGGAGCAAATGACTAATAAACTGTTGAGGAGGAGAGCTAGGAAGGATGTTAGGAAGTTTGGTTTTCCAGATAGAATGGTTGAGAAGTGGAATAAGTTACCAAACGACCTAGTGTGTGCACAAAGTATTTTTAAAAGTATTATGATACTTTTAAAGGCTAACGGGACACTACGAGAGTAATCTCAATCCTGTAAAATACAATTAGGTAAATACACACACACACACACTATGATATGCAATAAACGCCCGTAAATATGTATGTGCACGACATGTATATAAGACTTCATGTATCGGTAACCTTATTCTAAACTACACAACTACACACACACACACACACACACACACATTCTAATCCACACAAATACCCACACATTCACTCACACCCACGTTAACCCTTCTCCCCTCTTTCCCAAAGTCATTAACAAGAAACTATGCACATCAATTTATAACCAGTGTCACACGAGCGAGCGCATTGCCGGCAATTTTCGACGAGCAAGTTTTGTCTCGTTCTACTTTGAAGTTCTTTCGCATTAGAATCGGAAACTAAATCGAAGGTAGATTAGGTTAGGTAGTATAATTATTATGGAACTTATATTTTGAAGCTGCCAGACTACCTACAATTGCCAGCAAATATTGACTGAGAAATTGCAGGTGTGACTCCACCTTCAATTACTGCAGCGTTCTTCATATCTTGACACAGATTCCAACAACAAATATAATATGATTCCACTAGAAATTCCTAATGTATGCTAATGTATGCGATTGTATATTACGCCGAATATCACAATCTCTGCAGCTACTACTTTATTGGAATACAACATAAATTATAAGAGCTCACCAATCAACAGAGAAACGAGGATCAAGAAAATTATATTAAGGGGGGTGACCTGCTTTTTGTTATTTCTGTCCTTTTCTCTCTTTCTCTGGCTTGTATCCATTCGGCCCCATTCAGCCAACTATTTTAAGACGTTTATCCCCATCTAGGTGTCGATTTCTTCCTGGCGAGCGGGCATTATATGAAGAAATCCGGCTTCGCCGGAGAAATTTAGCCTGCTGTCTAACAAAAATTAAAAATATGCTGGCTCACTACCGCTCACCAGTAAGAAATTAACACCTGGATGGGGATAAGCGTCTTAAAACAGTAGGCTGAATGGGTCCAAATGGATACAAGCCAGAGAAAGATATAAAAGGACAGAACAAAAACAGGTGACCCCCCTTAATACAGTGCAGTACATAATTGAGAACAGGTAGTATAACCTGAATGTGTAGGCATATGTAAGTATAGCTATACTTGCAGGAGGTACGGTCGCGCTAATAAGTCATGTCCCAGCTGTCATTACGTTTGGCTCGCTCCGTGTTGTATTAATGTCTGTCATATGTTGAATACGGTGGTTAAGTGTGGGAATAAGTTTGTATATTTCACTCGATATGAAGAAATGAAGCTTAGATATTGATGATACCAATTATTGATCAAAACATAATTGATGCCAAGACATCACTTATTAGCGCGACTGTACCGATGAAAATGTAAGATATCCGAAACTATCATTGTTACATTCCGACCCGTGTATATTTAGCCTACAGAATATTTGGTTGAAAATCTTAACCTCCGTAAACCTTGTTTTTACTCTGGATTCATAGATTTCACAGTAATACCTAACCTCTAAATTAAGTAACACCCCGTTCTTAACATTAATCCTCAATTACAAACCCTAATGCACTTGAATAAATTAATGAAATCACATGGTCCTCCCGGGATTCGAACTCGGAACACCACACCCAGAACATAATCATTTAAACCATTATACCACCAACACAATACAACACAGCCGGACCATAAAGGCTTCTTATACGCGTGTTTGCTGATAGTTTGTCTTGGCACCAGACTGTAAACAATAAAAAGTTATATAAGGTGAGAGTATCCTAGGTTCGAGTCCTTGGAGTACCACATGTATTCATTACTTTCATTGATTTTGATTTCATTTAGGTTTATTTGTAAATTAATTGGTGGGTTGGTGAACACAAATATGAATATAATGGGTAAACCAAATCAAGTAGGGCATATTGATAGTGATATATCTTTGATTATGTAATATACCTTTGAATCCTTATACTAAACCCTGTTCATTAAAGGTAGGCCAAAGTTCCCGACCCCTACCTCTCCTACTTGAAAATACTACTACTACTACTACTACTACTACTACTACTAATAATAATAATAATACTAATAATAATAAACTAGTGTAATCTATCTCTACTTCGAAATGTCATTAAGTGTTGTACTGTCGAATCGTTCAAAAACCGACTTGATAAATATCTCGTTGTTTACCCCCAATCAACTGATTTTACAAATGGATAACCTCCCAACATTTGTCTTACGTTGACCAGGTAGGTTAGATACAAGCAACCTCGTAAGGATCAATAGATATGTTGTTGCTTGTTTTCCTTGGTACTCCCATCCCCCCCCCATATATCTCTCTCTCTCTCTCTCTCACACACAAACACACATACACACACACTCACAAACACACACACACACACACACACACACACACACAAACAAACAAACAAACAAACACACGTGTCTGCTTACCCCGACGAAACCAATTTAAAAGCCTATCATAAATCATCACCCAAGGAAAACAAAAATATAAACTAAAATCGTGCTAGAAATCGTATCAGGAATCAGCAAAGGGCCGAAATCGCAGAAGGGGGCCGAACTGGTGAGAAAAAACAGTTCTTATTTATTGGCTGAGCAAAATGACCCTCTGTATTTTTCTAATGCGCTTTGTCTTTAGTTTTCCCAGTTTTATCTATCTATCTATCTATCTATCTATCTATCTCAAGATTTTTTTTATGTGCAGAATTCAGAGCCCACTTTACGTTAAGCAATATTTGTATGTTTTCAATGTTAGTATTATGTAACAGATGTACAATGTATCTCTTATATGAAATAAAACTATGACTGACTGACTGACTGCCTATCAATCAATCAATCAATCATATATTTATCTATTGGCTCAGCAAAATTACCCTTCTGTATTTTTCTAATGCACTTTGCCTTTCCTATCCCAGTTCTATATCACTCTTACAGCTTCACGTCTTCTATTTGCTATTCTTGTATCTATAAATTATATTCATCTTATGGATTACTTCAGTACATTGTCACGTTTATAAATATTTCGATCACTGGACGATTTTAGTTAGCTTAGGACGAACTTTTACAGTAGGCATCAGATTATTCCCAAGAGTGGCCAATACATCCCGAAGACTATTAGGTACACATAGTACTCCAAACAATCCCTCCCCCAATCTTGTTTGCAAATATCCAAGGCCTAAAAAATAGAACCACGAACAAAGTACCATTTATTAGGGGCCTGCTAGAAGAAGGAAACGCTATATTTGCGGCTCTCACAGAAACTCACATTAAAGATCAGGAAGATAGTGAGGTATGGATTCCTGGTTACAACCTACATAGGGCGGACAGAACGCATAGATCACATGGAGGTGTAGCCTTGTACATACATGACTCACTGATATGTACTGAATTCCTAAATAACAGTAATGAAGTGGTGGAAATACGGAGTTAAAATAGAATCCCTAAATTTAGCAGTTATTGTTACATACAGGCCTCCATACTCATCCCGAGAAGAATTCAAAACCCAGCTCAACAAAATAAAATCAGAAGTGGAAACCCTGGGGAATCCAACCCAACACCAAATATTATATGGCTAGGAGACTTTAACCTACCAAACATTAAATGGAGACAACTAGAAAACCAGTTAGTGGCAAATAACACCGGAGAAGCAAATACTAATACGAGAGAGCTTTTTGAACTTTGTGATTTTTTTAGTCTTACCCAACATATTGCTGAACCCACACGGGAAAACAATATCTTAGACCTGGTCTTCACTAACAACGACTCTCTAGTACACAGCATTAACATATCGGACACAACATACTCAGATCATAAATTAATTGAGATCAAAACAACCTTAGAAAGTGTACAGACAACCTCAGAATCGAGAACAAAAACCGGCCCCTTCAGTAAATTTAACTCCAATACCAAAACATTAGGTGGGAAGAGGTAAATCAAGAAATGGAGGAAATAGACTGGGAAGATTTAATGGATAACCTGACACCAGCAGAATGTCTAGTCTTAATAACAGAAACCATGACCCAAATCTGTCGCCACCATATACCTGCAAACAACAAAACGAAGAAGCAAACAAGATCGGGAAAGGAGGAGGCTGTACAGAAGAAGAAAATTACTCACACAAAGACGCACACATCAAAATCTACAGGATAGGCAAAAGGTCGAAATAGATAGAGAAATTGTGGAAATTGAACAAAGGCTAAGAATATCATATGAACTACAACATATGGAAGAGGAGAGGAAAGCTATTGCAGGTATAAAGGAAAATTCCAAATACTTCTTTTCATACGCCAAACAAAAGGCTAAAACAACATCAAACATCGGCCCACTGAGCAAAGGGGACGGCTCTTTCACAGGGGACAAAAAGGAAATGAGCGAACTCTTAAGCAGGCAGTATGAAATGGCATTCAGTGAGCCTGATGAAACAAAAGTCATCAGAGACCAAAATATATTTTTCATGGAAACCTCCCCCACGGAAACCCCTCAGATGCTGGATATTGATTTCGGTCCAAAAGACATAGAAGAGGCCATTTCCAACATGCCATCCCACTCGGCACCAGGCCCGGACTCATGGAATTCGATCCTAATGAAAAAATGTAAGGAAAACCTCTCAAAACCCCTGGCTATAATGTGGAGAAGGAGTTTAGACACTGGTGACATACCAGATAGCTTGAAAAATGCAATAATTGCCCCACTGTATAAAGGAGGGAGTAAAGCACTACCAACAAAACTACCGCCCGGTAGCTCTAACCTCTCACATCATTAAAGTTTTCGAGCGAGTCCTGCGAAGCAAAATTTCAACATTCATGGAGGCAAATGAACTACACAACACCCGTCAACATGGGTTTAGAGCGGGAAGATCATGTCTCTCACAACTTTTGGAACACTATGACAAAATTCTTAAAGCGCTAGAAGAAAAGAAAAACGTGGATGTCATTTACAACCGATTTTGCTAAGGCATTTGATAAATGTGACCATTGTATAATAGCCCACAAACTGAAAGCAAAAGGTATAACTGGGAAAATCGGACGGTGGATATACAATTTCCTCGTAAACCGAAAACAATCGGTAGCAGTAAACCAAGTCACTTCTGAGCCTTCGGATGTCAAAAGCTCAGTGCCCCAAGGAACAGTGCTAGCGCCCCTTCTGTTCCTCATACTAATTTGCGACATAGATACCAACACCAGACACAGTACGGTGTCGTCTTTTGCTGATGACACAAAATTAAGTAAGATAGTAAACACACAAGAGGACACGGCCCGACTGCAGGAAGACATGAATGTAGTGTTCCAGTGGACCAGGGAAAACAACATGCAATTCAATGAGGAAAAATTCCAATTAATACGTACGGAGATAATAATGGTGTTAAAGAAATTACAAATTACTTAACAGAATCTAACCACATAATAGAACGGAAAGACAGTGTGAAAGACCTTGGGGTATTAATGTCTGAAAATATGGGTTTCAAAGTACATAACCAGGTCAAAGTGGCGGCTGCGAAACGTCTAACGGGTTGGATTCTGCGTACTTTTAAAACACGCGGTGAATTGCCTATGATAACGCTCTTCAAATCTCTAGTGCTACCGCGGCTTGAATACTGTAGCGTATTAACATCCCCATACAAAGCATGTGAAATAAATGACGTAGAGAGTGTACAAAGAAATTTAACTTCACATATAAGTTCGATAAAACATCTACACTATTGGGAGCGTTTAAGAGCACTGAATCTGTACTCACTGGAACGTAGAAGAGAACGTTACCTAATAATATACACATGGAAAATCGCAGAGGGTTTAGTACCAAACCTACATACTCCGATAGTCATGAAATTCAGTGATAGGAGAGGCTGGGAATGCGAAATCCCCGGATGAATAACAGGGGTGCTATGGGCTCTCTGCGAGAGGGCTGGTTATCACACAGAGGCCCACGTCTCTTCAACAAACTCCCACGGCGAGTAAGAGACATGAGGGACATCTCGTTCGACAACTTCAAGAGAGCCCTAGATGTCGAACTGCAAAAAGTGCCAGACGAGCCCATCCTCGCAAGGGAGCGAGCTGTCGCTTCAAACAGTCTACTGCACCAAATCACCACCCATAACGAGGGGCGTCGCGCTCCTTGGTGCCGCTAGAGGAGCGGCGAACACATCCAAAGGTATCCAAAGGTAAGGTCTGGTGTTATTAAGAATATAGTAATCATATTCTAGCTATAGTCAATTCCAAGTAGGCCAATAATCGTAACTCAAAAAAGGGCTAGAGCAAATGGTCTGTCAATTTCCACACCTATTCCCTGGCTGACTCTTCCCAAATGGTAGAAATATGAACTCCCACATCCCCATCCACCACCATTCCCCCAACAATACCTCACATACCCCACTCTTCCACCACTGCCCTTCTACCCTTCCACCACCCCTCCACCAACCTCCACCTCCCTAATCCCCACCCACCACCATTCCCCCAACAATACCTCACACCCCCCCCCACTCTTCCACCACCCCTCCACCAACCGCTCCACCTCCCACCTCCCCATCCACCACCATTCCCCCAACAATACCTTACACCCCCACTCTTCCACCACCCTTCCACCACCCTCCCCCCCCTCCCCCCCCCACACTATTTTCCATCCCCACCTCCCACCATCTCCATCCAAACGTACCAAACACCTTCGCCCCCTACCCCTACCCACCCTCCCCCCCCCCCTTCCCCCCCCCCCCTCATCCAAGCACACACCCCACATACATCACTCTGATATTAATGTCCGGAAATAGACCCCGGCTTCGAACCTGAATTATCGACGACAGAAAGCTAAAAGAAAAATATATATTACGACCCAAAACTCGGGAGGTGTTTTATCATTCTCTCTCTCTCTCTCTCTCTCTCACACACAAACACACAAACACACACATCCTGCACTTGGATAGTAAACCCTGTGTGATTAATGCATCTATATAAATATCTCTCTCTCTCTCTCTCTCTCTCTCTCTCTCTCTCTCTCTCTCTCTCTCTCTCTCTCTCTCTCTCTCTCTTTCTTTAATGGACTCTACCAATTTACTGAAGGCTTTTTCCGTCCTTTCTTTTTATACTTCTGATACAACATGTTTTATTACTTGGAGAAAAAATACAGCTACCGGTACCTCTTAGCGTGGAGTTAATGGACAAAATACAGCTACCGGTACCTCTTAGCGTGGAGTTAATGGACAAAATACAGCTACCGGTACCTCTTAGCGTGGAGTTAATGGACAAAATACAGTTACCGTACCTCTTAGCGTGGAGTTGGAATGACAGCTAGTACCTTTAGCGTGGAGTAATGACAAAATACAGCTACCTACCTCTAGCCTTAATGGACAAAATACATACCGGTCTTAGCGTGGAGTTTGGACAAATACAGCTACCGGGTACCTCTTAGTTGAGTTAATGGCAAATACAGCTACCGGTATCTTAGCGTGGAGTTAATGGACAAAATACAGCTACCGGTACTCTTAGCGTGGAGTTAATGTACAAAATACAGCTACCGTACCTCTTAGCGTGGAGTTAATGGACAAAATACAGCTACCTATTAGCGTGGGAGTTAATGGACAAAATAACAGCTATACCTCTTAGTGAGTTATGGACAAAATACGCTACCGTTAGTCTTTGGAGTTAATGGCAAAATACAGCTACCGGTACCTTTGGATTTTAATGGACAAAAAATTTAACCTCTTAGCGTGGAGTTATGACAAAACAGCTACCGGTATTTAGCGTGGAGTTAAATGGACAAATAGACCGGACCTTTATTGGATTAATCAAATACAGCTGTCTTAGCGTGGAGTTAATGGACAAAATACGCTACCGGTACCTCTTAGCGTGGAGTTAATCCAAAAGCAGGTACCTCCTTAGCGTGGATTTAATGGACAAATATTATAATTAGCGTGGAGTTAATAAAACAGCTATGTCTTGGTGGGTTATAAAAATGTCGGTACCTCTTAGCGTGTTTGGACAAAATACAGCTACCGGTATCTTATGGAGTATGGACAAAATACAGTCCGGCTAGCGGAGTTAATGGACAAATACGCTGTACTCTTAGCGTGGAGTTAATGGACGAAACGTGATATCAGACATAATTTTCTGACTAGTGGCTGGATTTTTTTTTTTTTTTTTTGGTCTTTAATTAATGTATTAATTTATTTTTTAGTTTCCTCCCTAGACCTCCATCAAACTGTAAATAACACTCCCTAGACCCCCCCTTCAAGATAAATATGTACATTTTTCGGTAGAAAAATTTCCGGTTTCTCTTAAAATTACAGGCTTGCTATCGCTCGCCAGGAAAAAGCGAAACCTAAATGGCACGAAAGGTCTTGAAATTGACAACTATATGGGGTGAAAGGTGTTAACATTGCCAAACTAACGGGCCGAACATCATAAAATCTGTTTTTCTATTTTTTATTTTTTTTTATGATGATAAAATATTTTTAGTACTGGGAGAAAAAAATACAGCTACCGGTACCTCTTAGCGTGGGGGTAATGGGTGAAACGTTATATCAGACATAATTTTCTTTAAGGGGAGGGAGTTGGTTTTCCAGGACCCCCTTATTCCTCATGATTAGCCCCATTAGTTATGATATTTTAAGACGTTTGCTCCATAAGTTTGGCGATTTTAAGACATGTCGGCCCCAATTCTTTGTCAATATTAAGACACTTTGTGATATTTAGGTGTCAATTGTATTGATGTATGTGTCTGTAAATTAGTAGAAAGCGGCGTTCGGCTGGATTTTTTTTTTTTTTTTACCGGAATAAAAATATAACAATTTAATCTCGAAGGAGGGTTCTTCGGGGGTGCATTTTAAAGGTTGATATATATCAAGAGAGCGAACTTAAAACTGTATAAATATACAAATCAAATAATACAAATATAAAATATAATAAGTCCCCCGTAATTTCTATATCTGGCAATGATTAGTAGTTATTATTATGGAGATTATGCATATAAAACTCCATTGTTAGTATTGTATAGTATACTATGTCTTCCCTGTATGTGTACTCTGAACAATGGGTCCAACGACTTAGTATGGCGATTTAACTGTGTTGGTGGTGTAATGGTTTAGATGCTTATGTTCTGGGTGTGGTGTCCCGAGTTCGAATCCCGGGAGGACCATATGCTTTCATTAGTTTATTCAAGTACATTGGGGTTTGTAATGGATGATTAATGTTAAGAACGGGGTGTTCCTTTATGGGATGGAATATTACCTTCAAGTAGGATTTATCCACCTCCTAGAGACACACACACACACACCAGGGGTGTAAATGTAACGAAGTACATTTCCTCAAGTACAGTACTTAAGTATATTTTCTCAGTATCTACTTTTTAAAAAGTAGATTTTTTGTCCAGTACTTTTACTCTAACTTGAGTAGTATTTAGAAGAATTACTTGTACTTTTACTCCACTACATTTAATTTACTTCTTTTAATTTTGTGGAGTAAAACTTCAGCAAATTTCCTCACACACACACACACACACACACACACACACACACACACACACACACACACACACACACACACACATCATGCGCAGAAAGTTATGTATTCAATAATTGGTAGGCTACATGTCGTAAATTTGATTTGCCAGTTGATATCCAGATAGAAATGTTTAATAGTATGGTGTTACCGGTCATGAGCTATGTATCACAAATATGGGGCCAATTATATTGTAAGATAATTGGAATTATTACACATTATATTTTTAAAGCAAGTTGTGTGTGTACATAAGAGAACAAGTACGGATATGGTGTACGGAGAGCTTAGAGTCTACCTATTGGATATACATATTAAATGTCGGATGATTGGTACTGGGTGCGACTACTGTTAGGCAAAATACTAAATTGAGATACCTTATGTATAAGTGCTTGTTATTTTTAGATATGACTGGTATATATTCTTCTGCAAGGATAAGTTGCAATTAAAAAATATGTATTGACTGCGGAATGTCAGGTGTGTGATTATCACAACATATTGCTAATCCAGTAGGGTTAAAAAAGGCAATTGAATTTAGGTTGAAAGATCAATGGATTACTACTTAGAACAGTGACTTGTTAAACAAATCTATATATTAGTTATAAAGGTATATAAAGAAGTGAATGGGCTTGGGGACTATCTTTCGTAAGGCTTAGACGCAAAGGTAATCGCATACTGTGAGGTAACTACTACGAAACATAATAATAATTGCCATATAACCGCTGGGCCAGATAATCAGAATATTAGTATTTAAAAGTAAGAAAATCGTATCTTGTGGTGAATAACAAAAAAATGTTGTGAGAGCTGGGTGTATTTTCTTGTTGGCCGAACACCCCATGTACTGTGTTATATGTGTCCTCACACATGCTATATATTAGCTAGTTTGAAAAATCAGTATATTCTAAAGTTACTTTAGAGAGTAGGTAGACCCAACTCATTTCAAAGTAGCGTAGTTGTTGTGTGTTTGAGTCTTGTGCTAGATAACGGGCAGATAATGTTGAATGTGCTCACTAATGAAGTGGCAACATTATTTTGAGAGCTTAGTGTATGTTGGCACTTTTATATTAAACAAAAAATGTTTATAGATGTTTGGGAGATGTTGGTTTGTAGTATGTATTAAGGAACTGAACTTTTTGTTGTAAAAGTCTGAGCCTAATTATACAATTATTCTATGTTGGTTTGATGTCTCGTATTCGCCCATGCACACACCAAGAATGTACAACAAAATAAGAGCAGTTCCCGCCCACGCCAACACACACACATCACCCGACCTACCCAGTGGGTCCCGCACGTACCAAATGATAACACCACATGATCGCCCCCCAAAGCAATATGCATACGACACACTACAGCACACACACACATCATTTTGCAACACACCCATAGCTTGTGTTCTTTCTTTTCGCTCTGGGTCATTTCGTCTCCTGGGCACACATCGACCCCAACGGATGTTCCACACCAAGCTGCCCGCAGGTCTCACGATACTTCTCGTGCAACTAGTTCGGACACAACATGGCGAAAGCCAGTTCTCGTGGCAAGGCGGGGCCGCCGCCTCCCTTGGAACGCACACAACCCGGACTGGGAACACTATGGGTCAGGGATAGAGCGAGGTCGCGGGATTTGATTAAAAGGTACGACAGGGCTGGTGCGATGTAAAGATGGCGGGGGGGTGTGAGGGGAGGGGAGTAGAGCCGGTCATGAGCCCACTGACCATGGGTAAATTATGGGTAGAGGAGGCATTGCCGAGCGATAGGTGTTATCATTAGATGAGACAGAAGGTTTAAAGGGAGGGAGGGGTCATCAGGGATCCGCAGGGACTCGGGAGGGATATAGAGCGGCCGTGAGCGAGGAGAGGGGAGCGTAGGAGTTACATGACTATGAAGTATGAGTGAACGGGAAGGGATGGTGCGCAATCGTGGGCGTCGGCGAAAGAGACACGGGAGAGTGGAGTTAAGGGATGGCCTGACAGAGAAATGGAAGCCAGTAGGTACACAATAGAGGCCAGTGACACACTGCAGAAATAGGCGCTAACAAAACGAACGAATTGATGAAGCAGGAAAGGAAGGAAAGAGCGGAACCGCTTACGTATAATAACGGTACTCAGCACCCAGGGGGGCCGAAGAGACTAGACGTAAATCTAAGTACAATATCGGATTGGGAGCAGATAGGGACAAGGGAGGGGTACATGGGGGAGAGGAAGAGACACAAGGGATCAACAGACGAGGGCCAGGCCCAGTGGGAAGTACTAGATGTGTGGGCACAAGCGATCAGAAAAAAAAAATAAAAAACACAAAAAAACCGGAGGGTAGGGTAATGAGGAAGGAGAACCCATTAGAGTTAGGGGTCCGAGGACGAGCAACTATGGCCAAAGACAGAAAAGAGAGCTGATAAGAGATGAGAGAAAAGGAAGAAGAGAAGAAGCAGAGGAGAGGGGAGGGACAACAGAGACAGAGACAAGACAAGACAAGACAGAGACAGAAGAAAAAGAGCGAGAGAGAGAGAAAAGAAGACAGAACAAGACAGAGCAAGGGGTACAGACAAGACAGAACAGAGAGAGAAGAGAGAGAAGAAGAGAAGAAAAGGTTGTTGAATGGGGTGAATAAATAAGAAGAAGTTTTTGGTTTTAGTTTCCTGTGGCAGCCATGAGCGAAACCTACGTTGTTCGTGACCTACCTGGGAGGGGACAGTACAGTGTGTGGGGGTGTGGGGATCGTGATGTGGCCTAGGTCCGGGTGTGTTTAGAGGAATTGTGGGCGTCGGATAGACCAGGTAGGGAGTAGGTGGTGGTTTCTGTGGAGAGTGAGGGGTCAGTGTGCATAGTGGGTGGGTGTGCTGGCGGGGTATCGTTACCGCGTCCGCTCTCTCGCGATGCGTCGGTCGCCGCGCCGGCATGTCGCGGGTTGGACGCCAATGTTGTGTGGCCGCGGCTCGCCGCTCCTCGCCGGGTCCATGCCGCGGGGCGTCGCGCGGTCACGCGCAAACACTCCCGTGCGGCTTCCGGCTCGCTCTCGCTCGCGCTGCTCTCTCGTCGGGGGTGGCTAGTACGGCGCCCGAAGAGGTAACACGGGCGGAGCCATGAACACGGCACAGGAAAGTCAAATAGATTGGGGGTACGGACTGCCCAGATGGCGGTCGAGGGGGCCGAAAGAACGCTAAAGATAGAGGAAAAAGAAAGAATAGGTAGAAAAAAGGATGAGAGGAGAGAGAAGCTGGAGAAGAGAGAGAGAGAGAGAGAGATGGTGAACATGGATGAGGTGCATGATGACAATAATAATAATTTAAAAAATAGTTAAACACACACACACACGCACGCACGCACACACGCACACACACACACACACACACACACACACACAAAGGGGAGGTGTGTGGCGGAGTGGTCTTGCCACTGGACTGGTAATCCAATGGACCCGGGTTCGAATCCCAATATGTCAATGGGAAGATATTATTGGGATGGAATTTGTGCTGTACCTAGTATCAGTGCATTACCACACCACACCGAAATGCCAAAAAAAATACCCTCATTGTTCCCTGATTAAATAGCATTGTATGAATATTCCCATATTCAAAAATATGCTACAGGGGGGCAATGCCTAGTGCGTTAATTGCTCAATAGGTGGCGTTCTGAAAGTGAGGGTCCGAGCCTGGGGGATGAGACTGTGAAGCGCAGAGGCGAGGCGGCTTCAGAGATGGAGTTGCTTCGAGCTGTGAAGCTTCGCATGTCTCACTCCCTAGACTGGAGCAAAACCTCACGGGCCTCACCGTGTTCAGCGGTAGAGTGTAAAGGCTATCAGCCTATGCCCGAGAGGGAGTAGTTGGAATATAGAAGGGAAAAAAAAAAAAAAACACACACACACACACACACACAAACATACATACGACCACGGGCTGACAGGAAAAGTTTCTCTCTCTTTAAAAAAAAAAAAAAAAAAAGTATATGCCGGTATATATATATACCGTATATATACAGTATATACCGTATATACTTTCCCTGGCCGTGAAGGCTAGGTGTGGACGGACCAGTCTCGGAGGACCCAAAAAGTCTCCTGTCCAAGTCCTACTCCCTCGGGGGTATGTAGGCGCCCTCGTTAGCAGCCAGGATCAGTCTGTTGATCCCTTAGGATAAGATCTAGGCTAAGTCTGTGTATCTTGAGCCTCATTGGCTGCCCGGCTCGAAGCAAACTGAATATTATATTTTATTATCACCACCACCATCCCTGGACTTGTCCCTACCTGGCTCTGATGCTGATGTCGTCACAATTCACACTCACCTGTAGGGTAAAATGGAAGTATTAAATATAAAATAACACATACCTGTATATACAGTACATATACCGAAAAGAAAGTAAAAGTAGGCCAACATTACATTACGTATATATATATATATATATATATATATATATATATATATATATATATATATATATATATTAAAATAGTGACTGAATAGGTATCTGTATATCCGGGAAATTTTTACCCATGAATATCTTGAAATGTCATTGATTATTATATTCGCTAGGAGTAGAATTAATCCTATTTTTTGGATACAATTTACATAAATACATAAATAGGTGACAGGGGAGCAATAGGCTTACTGAGGAATTCCTGGCTAATATATGTAGTTCGATCGATTAGTGCATTATATAACCATTAGCATTATGTTAGACGTGGAATAACCTTTTGTCGATCATGTTTTCAGTCTCACAAGTTATATACAGTATATACTATATATATATATATATATATATATATTCTTTTGTTTCACGTTAAAATTGTCAACCCGAGAGATTTTTTCTGTTCCCCGTAAATAAATAGTTTGACAGGGGCGTCTTATCTATTATGTTCTCTCTCTTCCTTTCTGTCCTTGCTTTTGCTTGACAATCTTTCATTCCAGACACTGAACATTATATACCAGTCATAGCTTTTGAGAGAAAATATTGTTCTACCTGCATTACACATGTTGCATAAAACAAGCAACACATTAGACTTTCTCGGTGTAAAGCAAGTGTGTGTGTGTGTGTGTGTGTGTGTGTGTGTGTGTGTGTGTGTGTGTGTGTGTGTGTGTGTGTGTGTGTGTGTGTGTGTGTTCGTGTAAACTGAGATTACCCCGAAATATCTAGCAAACTCAGCGTGCGCCCGACAAAAAAAAAATGAGACGGTTTTTAAAAATATCACCATCTTTCAATCCTTATCCTCTTTCAATCAAACACACAGTAGATTTCAATCTTCCCCAGCTCATCCCCCCCCCCCCCCCCACCACCACCACTACAGCATTTTTCCATCACCCAACAATCACACTGCAGTCATTATTGAAGGGTGCCTGAGGAAAAACTGCAGCAGCGTACGGTGGCTCAAATAAGTCATGTCTTAGCTGTCATTACGTTTGTCTCGCTCTGTGCTATATTAATGTATGTCAGATGTTGAACAGGGTGGATTAGTGTAGGATCATGTTTTTATATCTCACTCGAAACGAATAATTCAAGTTTTAGATATTACTGATACCAATTATTGATCAATACATACTAGGTGCCAAGACATCACTTATTAGCCCGACTGTACATACCCGAGACACCGAGGGACTTATACAGAGAAATGTATTAAACAATACATTGAGAGCAGATGGGAAGGGTGCATATCAGGACCGGAAACCTAAAATATTTACAATTAGGATAGGAGGAGGAGGAGGAAGAGGAAAAAGAGGAAGAGGAGGAAAAGGAGGAGGAAGAGAAAGTGAGACAGAAAAATTAACAAATATAAGATTGGAATTAATATATTGGGATATATATATATATATATATATATATATATATATATATATATATATATATATATATATATATATATATATACACGGGAAAAAAAGTTGGTGTAAAATAGGACTATTAATTAACCCTTTCAGGATCCGATTACGCATTTATTTTGTGTTTCCGGCTATCATTAGACGAATTTATTCAGATCAAGAAGGGTATACGGAAGTCAGAGGGTAAAATGAGATTGTATTTACCCTTATAAGTCCCACATATCCTTCCTAAACTGTATGCAATCGTCTAATGCTAGCTAACCCGTCAAAATGCGCCATAATCTTGAAAGGGTTAATATGGCAAGTCTGCGCATGCGTCTGGTGACTTATTGATAAGAGAGATCAAATCAAACCCTGAATAACCCGTACTGTACCGGTGACATCCTTTTTAATTATATTCTGGCAATGATTAGACGATTTTATTCAGCTTAGGAAGGAACATCTAGCCATAATAAGCCTTCAAACTATCTCAACCAACCCTTTGAACTACCACTGATCCTTCCTAAGCTTGCATAATATCGTCTAAATATAGCTAGAATAAAATACATATTTAAAGGAATAACTTTATCTAACAAACACATACCAGGATAATATTGATAAAATCTAGTGGTTCATATAGTAGTCTCTTAGCCAGGGGGTCGAACCGGAGCAATTTTGTTTGAAGACTTTGATGAATATGAAAAGGAATACAAGACAATTAACATGAAATAATATTGTTTTGGGCATTGTTATCACTTCCAAAGACATTACTTGAACTATAAACCAAAATTATGTCTTTGCATATACAATAATAGATACTAAATATAATAGATTTTTTTTTTTTTTTTTTTGACACCTTGCCTCCATTCTGGGTGGTGGGGGTTCGAGTCTCCTTCAATCATATTATAGTCAATTTATTATAACTATAGGCCAGAAACTGTGACCTCTATCCTCTGTAACTCAAAAAGGAGTAGAGCAAATGGGCTGTAACTTTCCACACCTATTCCCTGTCAGACCCTTCCCAAATGGTAGAAATCGAGTCTCCTTCAATCATATTATAGTCTATTCATTATCATTTGGCCAGAAACAGTGACCTCTATCCTCTGTAACTCAAAAAGCGTTAAGGGGAGATTTCCACTTATTTTTTTCTTTTCCCCCTTCTCCCTCATGTTTAGCCCCATTGCTTTTGAGATTTTAAGACGTTCGCCCCATTAGTTTGGTGATTTTAAGAACTTTCACCTCATTTATGCCACTTTTAAGACCTTTAGTGCCATTTAGCTGTCGATTTTTTCCTGGCGAGCGATAGCGAGCCTGTAATTTAAGAGGAACCGGCTTTCAGCCGGGACATTTTTCTACCGAAAAATGTACAAATTTATCTTGAAAGGGGGTCAAGGGGGTGAAAATTTATGATTGCTGAAGGAGTAGGAAACAAACTAAAAACCTCCCCTTAAGTTGGCGTTCCCTACATTATTCCAACTGTACCCTTTCTCGAATCTGTTCTCTTTTTCCTTCTGAGCTTCTCCTCCTCCCCTTCCTCTTCTTCTTCTTCTTCTTCAATGCTAAATATATATACAAACGCTACAATAACCTCAAAAAAGCGTCGAATCAGTTAGTGTTAAGAATAAATGAGAGAGAGAGAGAGAGAGAGAGAGAGAGAGAGAGAGAGAGAGAGAGAGAGAGAGAGAGAGAGAGAGAGAGAGAGAGAGAGAATTAATTAAGGCACGATAATAATTTTCCGGCGTGTAATAATGATAATAATAATGGCTGTCGCTGCGTCCTTGGAGTCCTGGGTTCGAGTCCCAGGCTGTCACTTTTAATTTGGGACTGATTAATTGAGGGGTCGATGGAGGAGGTTGTGGAAGAAGAGGTGGAAGAGGAGGAGGTGTAGAAGTGTAGGTGGTGGAGGAGAAGGTGGTAGTGGTGTTAGGAAGTGGAAAGGAAGAGGAAGGTGGAAGAGAAGGAGGTTGAGGAAGTGTAGGTGGAGGAGGGTCTGTGTAGGTGGAGGAGGAGGTAAGTGTTAGTGGAGGAGGAAGAAGGGTAGGTGGTGGAGGAGGAGGTGGTAGTGGTGGGATGAAGTGGAAAGGAAGTGTAGGTGGAAGAGGAGGTGGTAGGTAGTGAAAAGGAGTAGGAGGAGGAGGAACTGTAGGTAGAGGAGGAGGAAGAGTAGGTGGAGGAGGAAGAGTAGATGGTGGAGGAGGAGGTGGTAGTGGTGTTAGGAAGTGGAAGGAGGAGGAGGAAGTGGTAGTGTAGGGAGGAAGTGCAAAGGAAGAGGAGGAGGAGGAAGTGGTAGGTAGTGGAAAGGAGGAGGAAGTGTAAGTGGAGGAGAAGGCGGTTGTGGTGGGAGGAAGTGGAAGGAGGAGGTGAAGAACAGTTAAGGAAGAAGACGAAGACAAGACGAAGACGAAGACGAAGACGAAGACGAAGAAGAAGAAGAAGAAGGAGACAGGGGAAGAAGAGGTGGTGGTAATCAGTGCCGTGGCGAGAACAACCCTTTGAAGGTTATGACGCGTTTTGGCAAATTATGTTGGCTATTATTAGACGATTTTATACAGCTTAGGAAGGATCTGTGCGGATTATGAGGAAAACGACTATCTCAATCAACCCTCATACTTCCATATACCCTTCCTAATCTGAATATAATCGTCTACAAATAGCGAGAAAATGGAGACTTAATGCGCCATCAGATCTTTTAAGTGTTAACAAACAAAGACCTGTTCGTAAATATAAATTAGTGAGAGTATGGATAGATTATGGATAGATTAAGATTGATATTGTTTGGCGAAGGGTGTGTAAAGGCCCAAAGGTTACAGGAAATAAAAGAAGGGCCCAAAGGAAAAATATACGTCTAGACAAGTGGACAAAAAGAAGAAAGTGAAGAACATTGGCGAAAACACGGTGGACATGACTGGCTGACACGCAGGTGGACAAGACGCGACACAGAAGAGGACTTGGGGAATACAGGAGGAAGAGGAGAAGGAGATATACAAAGAACAAAGGAATACAAAGGACTTACAAACTGCAACAGATCTATTAGTCCTTACGGGGCAGTTTAGGTTTCTACCATGCAGTATGGGAAAACTGATAATGTATTTTCGATACGATAGGATAAATGGATGTTAATTAGTCGTCTATGCTCATCTACTGTACATCTAAAATCTTGGAGAGAGAGAAAAAAACATAGTTTCAGCTATGGGGAAAAAGCATGCAGAAATTATATTTGTATTGCAATTTGTGGTATTTCTTCACTACAAGTTGGGGGTATTCTGAAATAGTGTTAATTGAGAGTTAGTGGTCAAGTATTTATCTAGACGGTTCGTGAAAGTCTCAACTGTATCACAGTTCACAATGTTTGAAAGCAGTCTGTTCCAAACGTTCACAACATGATTGAAGAAGTGTTTTGCTTCAATAGAATGAAAGGGCTTTCCTATAATATAATAACCCTTCCTTATAGTAGAGTTTGATCGGTCGATAGTAAAGTAATCACTTACATTTAGGTTGCTGAATCCCTTGACATTTTTTGAAACCTCTATTAGATCACCTCTACATTTGCGTTTGGTTAGGCTTAACAAATTTAGTTAAGTTAGACGGTCCTCGTATAGTTTGTTACGCAATCTGGGTATCATTTTTGTGACCAGCGTTTCAGAGGAGAAGACAGAGGCAGAAAAGCAAGAGGAGCAAAAGAAGGAGAAAGAGATGGAAGAAGAACAGGAGGAGAAAGAAGAGGAGGGAAAGAAAGAGGAAGAAAAACAAGGAGAAGAAGAAGGAGATAGAGCTGGAAGAAGAACAGGGGGAGAAAGAAGAGGAAGAGAATAAAGAGGAAGACAAATAAGAGTTAAGGAAGAGGAGGAGAAGAAGCCCGGAAACAGAGGAACAAAAGAGTGCTTACCAGCCCACCATAAAAAATACCATACAAGAGAGTCACAAGTAGGGAAAAGACAAAGGGCCAAGATTATAGAGTTTTGTATTTTTTGTTTTAAGACATTGTTTGACGGGTTGAGAGAAGAGACTAACCCTTTCAGGAACGTGGGGACTTTTCTTTGTTATTTTTGAGACCACTAGACGATTTTACACAGCTTAGAAATTGTTGACGGGTTGAGATAAGGCGCCAACCCTTTCAGTAACGTGGGGCTTCTTCTTTGTTATTCTTGCTACCACTAGACGATTTTACACAGTTTAGAAGGGACCTCTATCAAAGGGGTGAACTTGAAGAAGCAGAAGAAGAAGAAGAAGAAGCACCAGCACCGTAAATGCGAATAAACAGGATGATAAAATAAGAAGACAAAAGAATAACAAGAACACCACTCCCAACTACAACGGCAAAAACAAAGAAAACTTCACTAACAACACCACTAACAACAAAGACAACAACAACAACAAACAATGAAGACAACAGCAACAACAACAACGCCGCCACCACCGCCACTACCCATAACATAAACAACAAACTCACCACCACCACCAACAACAACTCCACCGCCACCACAACCAACAACACCGCCGCTACCCCCACCATAAAAAACACCAACACCACCACCACCACCAACAACAACCCTACCATCACCACCACCATCAACAACAACACCACCACCACCAACAACAACAACAACACCACCACTTACCTAAAACCACTTACCTAAAAGCAGTGCAAGACTGCATACCATCGAAAATACGGCGTCCAGGCCATAATAATAAGCCCAAATGGTGGAATAAAGATATTTCAAACTGCCTGCTTGCTAAAAAATTTGCTAATGATAGATTAAAATCCTCACAAAATGACGAAGAACGGGTGAAATTTGTAGAGCTACGACGCAAAGCCAAAAAGTTAATTAAGCAAAGTAAAAAGACCTTAGAGTTACATATTGCGAATCAAAGTAAAACAAACCCGAAAGAATTCTATAGTTATATCAGAAAGAAAAAAGTAGTTACTTCAACTGTTGGACCGTTAGTCGATGAAAAAGGAGAATACACCAAAGACGAAGTACAAATGAGTAATGCCCTCAATACCTTCTTTGCATCAGTTTTTACAACAGAAGACCTCAGTGATATCCCTACACCATCGCCGATTCAGATTGATAATTCAGATGTTCTAAGCAATATCACCGTTACAGAGAGAGAAGTATTGAATTGTTTAGATAAACTCAAGGTAAATAAAACGCCAGGACCTGATACAATCTCGCCTAGAGTTCTAAAGGAAGCAAAGAATGAGCTCTCCAAACCACTGACATTACTATTCAATAAATCCTTGAAGTCTGGAACTATGCCTGATCAGTGGAAGCTAGCCAACGTAACACCGATATTCAAAAAAGGCAGCAAATCCCTACCCAGTAACTATCGTCCAATTAGCTTAACCTCAGTTGTATGTAAAATGCTAGAAACGGTCATACGAGACAGACTCGTAAATCACTTAGAGGAAAATAACATACTTAAAGATACTCAACACGGCTTTCGTAAAAAACGTTCCTGTTTAACAAACCTCTTAGACTTCTTCCACGATATCCTCAACCTCTACGATGAGAGTAAAGCTGTAGATATTATTTACCTTGATTTTCAAAAGGCCTTTGACAAAGTTCCCCACAAACGTTTACTGCTAAAACTAAAAGCGCATGGAATACAAGACGGTGTGTTGAAATGGATAGAAAATTGGCTCAGCAAACAGAAAGCAAAGGGTAGTCATAAACGGTAAGGCATCTAAATGGACCAATGTAAGTAGCGGGGTACCCCAGGGATCGGTACTAGGACCAATTCTCTTTCTAATTTACATCAACGACATAGATGAGGGTCTCACCTGCACAATCTCAAAATTTGCTGACGATACAAAAATTGCAAATAGCGTACTCTCAAAAGAACAAGTTGACGATATGCAACACAATCTAGATAAATTGTCATGTTGGGCCCAAATTTGGCAAATGAGTTTCAATGCGGATAAATGTAAAGTACTACATGTCGGATACCTAAATGAGAAAGCAAACTATTCGATGAATGGCACTCAGCTTAAGAATGTAAACAGAGAAACTGATCTGGGAGTAACAATATCGAGTAACCTAAAACCGAGTCAACAATGTTCAGAAGTTGTTAAGAAGGCAAACAAAATAATTGGCTTTATAGGCAGGTCATTTGAGCATAAATCCAAAGAAGTTATCCTAACCCTTTACAATTCCTTAGTCCGCCCTCTTCTGGAATACTGCGTTCAATCCTGGTGCCCTTATTACCAAAAAGATATAAACAAGCTAGAACGAGTTCAACGTAGAGTTACCAAAATGATACCTAGCCTAAAGAACAAACCATACGAAGAGCGTCTTAGAGAACTAAATCTATTTCCTTTAACCCAGCGCAGATTAAGAGGCGACTTAATTCAAGTGTTCAAAATCATCAAAGGCATCGACAATATGAACTGTAGTAAGTACTTCACTATCGACCAATCTAATTACACGCGGGGAAACGGTTGCAAAATTATTGGTAAATCTTTTAACTCGCACGAATCTAAGAATTTCTTCTTCAATCGAGTTGTCAACTTGTGGAATGGGCTTCCCCGAGACGTTATAGACTGCAGCACCGTTGATTCATTTAAATTCCGCCTAGACAAATATCTCGCATCAAACCCGCGACTGACTGCGTTTGTAAATGAATAACTTTATCCTCCCCTCAGTTACTAACCCCTATGTCCCCCCCTATGTCCCCTACATTACGAGACAGACTCGTAAATCACTTAGAGGAAAATAACATACTTAAAGATACTCAACACGGCTTTCGTAAAAAACGTTCCTGTTTAACAAACCTCTTAGACTTCTTCCACGATATCCTCAACCTCTACGATGAGAGTAAAGCTGTAGATATTATATACCTTGATTTTCAAAAGGCCTTTGACAAAGTTCCCCATAAACGTTTACTGCTAAAACTAAAAGCGCATGGAATACAAGACGGTGTGTTGAAATGGATAGAAAATTGGCTCAGCAACAGAAAGCAAAGGGTAGTCATAAACGGTAAGGCATCTAAATGGACCAATGTAAGTAGCGGGGTACCCCAGGGATCGGTACTAGGACCAATTCTCTTTCTAATTTACATCAACGACATAGATGAGGGTCTCACCTGCACAATCTCAAAATTTGCTGACGATACAAAAATTGCAAATAGCGTACTCTCAAAAGAACAAGTTGACGATATGCAACACAATCTAGATAAATTGTCATGTTGGGCCCAAATTTGGCAAATGAGTTTCAATGCGGATAAATGTAAAGTACTACATGTCGGATACCTAAATGAGAAAGCAAACTATTCGATGAATGGCACTCAGCTTAAGAATGTAAACAGAGAAACTGATCTGGGAGTAACAATATCGAGTAACCTAAAACCGAGTCAACAATGTTCAGAAGTTGTTAAGAAGGCAAACAAAATAATTGGCTTTATAGGCAGGTCATTTGAGCATAAATCCAAAGAAGTTATCCTAACCCTTTACAATTCCTTAGTCCGCCCTCTTCTGGAATACTGCGTTCAATCCTGGTGCCCTTATTACCAAAAAGATATAAACAAGCTAGAACGAGTTCAACGTAGAGTTACCAAAATGATACCTAGCCTAAAGAACAAACCATACGAAGAGCGTCTTAGAGAATTAAATCTATTTCCTTTAACCCAGCGCAGATTAAGAGGCGACTTAATTCAAGTGTTCAAAATCATCAAAGGCATCGACAATATGAACTGCAGTAAGTACTTCACTATCGACCAATCTAATTACACGCGGGGAAACGGTTGCAAAATTATTGGTAAATCTTTTAACTCGCACGAATCTAAGAATTTCTTCTTCAATCGAGTTGTCAACTTGTGGAATGGGCTTCCCCGAGACGTTATAGACTGCAGCACCGTTGATTCATTTAAATTCCGCCTAGACAAATATCTCGCATCAAACCCGCGACTGACTGCGTTTGTAAATGAATAACTTTATCCTCCCCTCAGTTACTAACCCATATGTCCCCTACTAACTTCCTAGTCCTGCCACGTTAGTGGCAGGGCAGTAGTTCCCTTTCCAATGTTCCCTTACCCACTCTAAACCACTGTTTGGACACTTGATCCTCAGTGTTTTGGAGGACAAGCAACCTAGAAGGGTCACTAGAGCTGTTGTTGTTGCTTGATTTCCTTTGTACTCCTTTGTACACCACACCCCCCACCACCAACGCCACCACCACCACCACCCACCCCCACAACCACCACACCACCAACACACCCTACCACCAACAACACCACGTCACACAACACCGTCACAACCACACCCCACAACACCACCACCACACCACCACCCCACCACCACCACACACACCCCCACCACCACCCCCCCCCCCCCACCCCCCCCCCACCACACCACCACCAACAACAACAACAACCCAGCCGAGGGAAAACGGTGAACATTAACGTAGGGGGGCCTCCTCTAGACGATGGCCCGGAATGGAGATTAACGAGACACTTTCATACATCATTAAAGGGGGGGTCTGCCACAAATTAAATAAGGCTGTTGTTGGTGTGAGCCTTTGTTATACACTTGTTCAGGAAGCTCATATACATATACAATATACAGTATATGCATAAATACATACAATTCTTAACATACATATATCATGCATGTCTCATTAAGGGGGGTCATCGTTTTTTTGTTAAACTTGCTCTCCTTTTCTCTCTTTCCCTGGCTTGTATCCATTCGGCCCCATTCAGCCAACTTTTTAAAGACGTTTATCCCCATCCAGGTGTCGATTTCTTTCTGGCGAGCGATAGCCAGCCAGCATTGTATTGAGGAATCCGGCTTCGCCGGAGAAATTTTTCTATCGAAAAATTTACAAATTTAGCTTGCTGTCAAAACAATAATATATATATGCTTGCTCGTTACCACTCGCCAGGAAAATATTGACACACTTGGATGGGGGTAAACGTTTTAAAATAGTAGGCTGAATGGGGTGAATGGATACAAGCCAAAAAGAGAGGGAGATAAAGAGAACAAAATAGCGAGGTGGGCTCCCTTAAGTGTAGTACCGGTACCAGAAATTAAATAATGCTGTTGTTGGTGTGAGTCTTTGTTATACACTTGTTCAGGAAGCTCATATACATACATAATATATATGCAAACATACTTACAATTCTTAACATACAGTACATACTGTATACCATGCATATCTCATTGAGGGTAGTGCCAGCAATTAAATAATGTTGATGGTAGGACTGGAACTTTTTTTATATATATACCGGTATATATATATATATATATATATATATATATATATATATATATATATATATATATATATATATAATATATTATATACCGGTATATATATATATATATATATATATATATATATTTATATTTATTATATTATATACCGGTATATATATATATATATATATATATATATATATATATATATATATATATATATATACCGGTATATATATATATATATATATATATATATATATATATATATATATATATATATATACAGTATATACAATTTTACGCACATATACATTATTAAAGGTGGTGCCAGAAGTTAAAATAAGGGTGTTGTTAAGAGATGCTTTGTTTGTACACTCGGATACCATAGTCTCCAGCCCACTCATAACAATTCCTGGACCCCAGGTGTTTTTCTTGGTGCAATTATATCTTGATTGATTTTTGGATAGAACTTGCTTTTCAAAAAATAACGTAAATAGTTTTATAGTTGATGTATAGAACACTATATATATATATAGTTTTATAGTTGATGTATAGAACACTATATACAGTATATATAAATTCGTTTCCAGAGATATAATTCCATAATTTGAAATATGTGAAGTCCACGAATATTTATGAGTGGACTAGAGATTATGGTATCCGAGTGTACCGTGTAGTTCAAGGGTCTGGTTCACATACATACTGACATAACATACGTACATAACACACTCGTCCTTATACATACATACATACATACATACATACATACATACATACATACATACATACATAATATATACTGTACATCATTAACCCGTACAGTACTAGTGACGTCTTTTTTATTTAACTTCAGCTATATTCAGACGATTCTATATAGCTTAGGAAGGATGTATGGTAGCTGAAACGATGCATTAAGATAGTCTGTAGCCTTTTTATTGGTAGAGGTCCCTCCTAAGCTGAATAAAATCGTCTAATAGTTGCCAGAATACGATGAAAAAGACGTCACTGGTACAGAAGGGGTTAATGGTAGTGTCATGACAGCAGTTAAACAAGGGTGTTGATGAGGTGGTGATTTGTTACACACGCTGTTACGAGGGCACAATATTAGGTCCATACTTTAGTTAATACACAACCACACAATACACACTATGTAACTAGATGAACAATTTCATATATATATATATATATATATGGCAACATACACATATTATCTGACTTATAATATCTATGCCACGGCTTCAATTCTACTATATTTGGGAATAACACCCCCCCCCCCCCCCACACACACACACACACACACACACACCTTGCCTCTAACACACACAAATATAAACTAGCCGCGGGGGCCAAATTTAATTAGTGTCTTTTAATTAGAAATATGCTAATCGGAGTCCCTCAAACTGGGGGTACATTTGATTGGCTGGAGAGGGGGAGGCGAGGGTGGAGGGGGTGGAGTAGGGAGTGGAGGGGGGGGGGAGGAAATTGGGGGACTTGGAAAAAAAGGACTCTAGGGAAAAATGAATCGAGTAAAAAAGAAGGCTAAAAGGTTAGTAAAAATATAGCTTTCCCTAGACGCACACACCTACACACACACACACACACACACACAGATGAAATGGAGATGTGAAGAAATACAGTTTTCCATATATAAGTGTTAATATGTGGAATCAGTTGGATGATGAAGTGGTGGGTGCGGGGAATATCCACATTTGTTAAGCCAAATTAGATAACAGAATCTTGGAAAGCGGGACAATACGAGCCTAAAAACTCAAATCTTGTATACTACAATTAGGTGAGTACACACACACACACACACACACACACACACACACACACACACACACACACACACACACACTATGATATGAGTTATTATATGTGTGTGCGTGTATGTATGTCTATGTACAGTCCCAATCAATAGTTCGCTGACAATCTTGCTCATACACCGTCTATTACCAAGTTACCATCACTTTTCACGTGTTCCTAATAGCCTGCGACTATTTGTAAATCTTTACTAAAAATAATATTAATAAAAAAGAGCAAAATATAGCTGAAAATACTAATAAATATAATTGAAAATACTAATAAAATCAAAGTACGCTACTCTTGTACTACAAAACCCGCTTTATTGCAACCTATAAAATATAATGGCCAGAAATTACGATCATAAATATTGCGGGATATTCTATAATCGAACGCCAATAAATACCAACAAAAACATAGTTCTGATGCTGAGGCTATTTACTAATCAATAAGTTAATATATAGGCTATAAATTCAATACGTTATAAGCTCTAAATATCTCAGAATGATGGCGCTTCTATACATGGTTTAAGGGAAAGTATTTGCTTTAGATTCCTCGTTAGACGTTCAGCAAACTTACAAAAGATACCCCCAAGAACCCCTTCCAGATCAATTTGTACATTATGTGTAGAAAATTTCCTTCCTCCTAAATTGAAGGCTCGCTATCGCTCGCCGCCGGAATAATATCACACCTAATTGGCACGAAAGGTGACCAAGAAATAGGGCGAAAGGTCAAGGTCTTAACATCACAAACTAATTTGGCGAACGTCTTAAAATCTCAAAGCATAAGGGGCTAAATGTAAGGGAGAAGGGGGTCCAGAAAAACGCACCCTTCATAGTTTGAGTTAATCTAGAGTATCTTATTATTTGATTATATATAGTTATCTACAGTACGTGTGGAGAGTGAGCAGAGTGAGTTCTTTGACCTGAATGTTGGGTTGAAACAGGGGTCTGTGATGTCCCCGTGGTTGTTTACTGTATATATGGATGGAGTCATGAAAAAAATACTAGGAAGAGCAGTGGCTGTTGGTGTATCGCTGAAAAGGGAGGGTAATGATTGGAAGCTGTCTATACTGCTGTTTGCGGATGATACAGTTCTGAAGAGCGATAATGAATGGGAGTTGCAGGGTCTGGTAAATGAGTTTGGAACAGTGTGCGAAAAACGGAATTTGAATGTAAATGCGGGGAAGAGCAAGGTTATGGTCTTCGAAAGGGGTGAAGTCACAGAGTGTGAGGTGAAGTTGAACGGTCAGGCTATGGAGATCGTCAGCTCTTTTAAGTATCTGTGCAGTATGTTGAGTAAAGATGGGACTATGGGTGAAGAAGTGCGGGAGAGGGTACAACAGGGGAAGAGGGTTGTAGGAATGCTGAAAGCAGTAACAAGAAATAGGGTGGTTAGTATGGAAGTGAAGAAGTCCTTGCATGACAGTGTGGTAATCCCGACACTGACTTACAGAAGCGAAGCATGGACGTTTGAGAAGAGACTCAGACCAAGAGTGAGAGGGGTGGAAATGAGTTACTTGAGAAATGCGTGCGGAGTTACATGGAGGGATAGACAGACCGAATGAGAAGTAAGAAGGAGATGTGGTGTAGAGGTAGATGTGCTGGAAAGTGTGAAAAAGAACACCTTGAGATAGTTCGGCCATATGGAACGTATGGGAAGCGAGAGAATGACTAAGAAGGTGAAGGTGAAGAAGGAGAATGACTAACGAGAGTGAGGTGGAAGGACAGAGAGGGAGAGGTAGACCAAAAGAGAGGTGGAAGGATGGAGTGAGGAAGTATATGGATGAAGGCGGTGCTGGTTGGGAGGAAGGGCGTCGACTGCCTGGGGACAAAGGTGCATGGGGGCGGTTCGTTCGTGGCCACCCCTTCGGGGATCACGGCGTCAGGCAATAGATAGATAGATAGATCTACTATGCCAAATACAACGTATTTATTATATATTAATTCATATTAATCGATTCTATTGACGATAGGAAGAGTATTACGATATATTATAAGAAAGGCAGTATATTATCTACCATTAATTAAAAATACAAGAATATAAAATACACTTTTAAGCCTAGAGTGCAATTTAGGATAGTCTCTCGCAATGACATAACATAGGAACAGGAATATTGATATAAATAACACTCAATTAACACAATCATTCACAGGGCATTTTTTATTTTTTATTATAGTTAATACCGGTACTAGACGTTTCTATACAGCTTCGAAAAGACTTACAGTATAGCAATCAACGGGGTGAACTAGATCTCAATTAACCCTTTGATGTCCACAGATAATTTATAAACCAAATATAATCGTCTAATAATTTCGCCAGCATAAAATCTAGTATGCCAATACACCAAATTATTAAAACAAATATTCTGAATACGAAGAAACCCACTAGCATAAAGCATAAGCTGTCTATCAAACAGGCAATTTGAATTAAGCTTCTGGCAATTCAAAAAATAAAAGAAAGCTCAACGAAAAAACAAAACAAATAATCTAAAGTGTAAACAAAAAACCTCCCAGCTGATGCAATAAGAAAAGGTATATACACACCAAACAAGAACACAATCTAGCTAACCAAAAACAAATTTATTAAGGGGGTATAATGTAGTGGTAATTTATTAAGGGGGTATAATGTAGTGGTAATTTATTAAGGGGGTATAATGTAGTGGTAATTTATTAAGGGGGTATAATGTAGTGGTAATTTTTTGGTCTATATATTTAATTATTTATCAATGTTTTAGTTTCCTCGCTAGATCTCCATCAAACTTAAGTAAACACCCCCTTGACTCCCCTTCAAGATAAATTTGTACATTTTTCGGTAGAAAAATATCCCGGCGGCTCCTCCTAAAATGAAAAGCTCGCCATCGGTCGCCAGGATATAATCGATACCTAAATGGCTCGAAAGGTCTTAATATTGACAAAGAAATGGGGCAAAAGGTCTCAAAATTGCCAAACAAATGGAAAAAAACGTCTTAAAATCTCAAAACTAATGGGGCTTAACACGAGGGAGTAGGGAGTCCAGACAAACTAACCATCCCCCCTTTAGCTTCTGACAATAAGTCAAATAGGACCTAAAATAAATAAACTTCCATCTGAGGCAACATCAATGGGTATACTGTACAGGCTTATACACAATACAGATAACTAAAGCTAAGTTAATATAGCTTTCGGCAATAAAAAACCCAAAAGCTCAAAAGAAAATATACCATGCAAAAGAAAACAAATAAATACATAAATAAATATAACTAACTAACCAAAGACAAACACATTAACCTTCAAGCAATTAAATCCCAAAAGCCTAAAGAAAAATAAATAAATAAACTAAACTGTCAAAAACAATAGCAATAGTAATGATAAAAATAATAATAATAATACTAATACTAATAATAATAATACTAATAATAATATAATATTAATGAAACAATAGCAAAACAGAAACAAGGAAGGAAAACACTATAAAATAAAAATCTAGATAACAAAAGCCAAATATGTTAAACTGTCTGCAATAAAAATACAAGATAATAATACAGAATAAACAAATAAAATTACGAGAAGCAAGGTCCGGCTTCCTTGTCACAACTCCTCCATTCCCTTTGTGGCTAAAAGAGAGAATAAAAAAATATACATATATAAATAAATATAAAATTAATAGAACAAGTAATAAAAATAATCTGACAAACCAAGGGCGATTTCATCAAGTTTCTGGTAATAAAAACGAGAAAACTAAAATACAAATAAAATGTACATAAGTTAACAAAACTACACATTGGAAAGTGAACACCAGCACAAGAACAATTGTACATACCAAAAACAATTATATTAAGCTTAGGACAATAGAAAACGCTTAAATAAATACGAAATAACATACAATATATACATATTATATATGTATATACGGTATATATATACAGTATATACATATAAATATATATATACATATATATACCGGGTATATATATATATATATATATATATATATATATATATATATATATATATATATACACACACACACACACACACACACACACACACACACACTTGAACTTGATGCAAGGTTAAGCTACAGACAATAAAAGCTCATAATCTCAAAGTAAAACAACATAAAACGTACAACATACCAACACAAATACCAAATAAACTCGAGGCAAGGTTTGGCTATCTGTCGCCACTTCTACCTATCTATCTATCTATTGCCTGACGCCGTGATCCCCGAAGGGGTGGCCACGAACGAACCGCCCCCATGCACCTCTGTCCCCAGTCAGTCGACGCCCCTCCCCCCAACCAGCACCGCCTTCGTTCATGTAGTTCCTCACTCCATCCTTCCACCTCATATTCGGTCTACCTCTCCCTCTCTGTCCCTCCACCTCGCTCTCGTACACCCTCTTAGTCATTCTCTCACTTTCCATACGTTCCATATGGCCGAACCATCTCAAGTTGTTCCTTTTCACACTTTCCAGCACATCTACCTCCACACCACACCTCCTTCTTACTTCCTCATTAGTCTGTCTATCCCTCCATGTAACTCCGCACGCACTCCTTAAGTAATTCATTTCCACTGCTCTCACTCTTGGTCTGAGTCTCTCAACCAACGTCCATGCTTCGCTTCCGTAAGTCAGTGTCGGGATTACCACACTGTCATGCAAGGACTTCTTCACTTCCATACTGACCACCCTATTTCTTGTTACTGCTTTTAGCGTTCCTACAACCCTCTTCCCCTGTTGTACCCTCTCCCGCACTTCTTCATCCATAGTCCCATCTTTACTCAACACACTGCACAGATACTTAAAAGAGTTGACGATCTCCATAGCCTGACCATTCAGCTTCACCTCACACTCTGTGACTTCACCCCTTTCGAAGACCATAACCTTGCTCTTCCCCGTATTTACCTTCAAATTCCGTTTTTAGCACACTGTTCCAAACTCATTTACCAGACCCTGCAACTCCCATTCATTATCACTCATCAGAACTGTATCATCCGCAAACAGCAGTATAGGTAGCTTCCACTCAATTCCCTCCCTTTTCAGCGATACACCAAAATCCACTGCTCTTGAGAGGATTTCTTTCATGACTCCATCCATATATACAGTAAACAACCACAGGGACATCACACACCCCTGTTTCAAACCAACATTCAGGTCAAAGAACTCGCTCTGCTCACTCTCCACACGTACTGCCGCCTTTGCACCCTCATACATGCTCTTCACTGCTTTCAGCAACTTGCCCTCTACTCCGTATATTCTAAGTACTTTCCACAAACCTTCTCTATCCACTCTGTCATAGGCCTTCTCCAAGTCCATAAAAGCAACATACACCTTTTGTTTCTTCTCCAGATACTTCTCCACAATACAATTCAGGGTAAAAATCTGATCTACACATCCTCTTCCCTTCCTAAAACCTCCCTGCTCGTCGCCTATCCATTTCTCCGTTCTCACTCTCACTCTCTCAATCACTACCCTACTGTATACCTTCCCTACTACGCTTAGAAGACATATTCCCAACCACTCTCTATATGCTTTCTTCTTTTCTTCCACAGCTATTCTTACCTCTTCTGTCCACCATGCTGTACCTTTCACTCCCCTCCCTCTTCTCCTCACTCCACACACCTCCTCACATGCTGCACATATCTCATCCTTAAACACCTTGCTCATCTCCTCCACTTCCTCCATAACTTCCAGGTCGAACCAACCTAGTCGTCTTTCCACTGCTCTCCTGTACTCCTCCCTGACTTCCTCCTCCTGCAACCTCTCCACCCTCCTCACCATTCCACCCTCCTCTCGCCTCCCTCCAGCTCTCCTCACCCACTTCTTTTGTATCCTAACCTTAGCTACCACTACATAATGATCAGACAGACTCCCTAATACCTCTATACACCCTAGCATCCATCACAGATTTCTTCATTCGTTCATCCACACATACATAATCAATCAATGACTTTCGTTCCACCACTGTCTTATCCTTCATCGTCAACATCCGTTTCCACGTGTACCTGTGGATCATTCTGTGTCGGAAGAAGGTGTTGGCTATCCACAGCCTCCTCCCCACACATACGTCCACAAGTGCACTACCATTCCCATTCCCCTCTGATGGTACCCCCCACCCTCCCACCACTCCCTCAACTTTCCTATCACCCACCTTACCATTCATATCCCCAATCAGAAATATTCTTTCGTTCTTGTCAAACTTCTCCAGGCACGCCTCCACATTCATCCAGAACTCCTCTTTCTTTCTTTCAAGTATATCCTCTGTCGGGGCATACACGCATACAATCACCCACGTTTGTATTCCTACTTTCATTCTCACCCACACAATTCTTGAACCCACAGACCCATACTCTCTTACACATTCCTTCCATTTGCTACTTACAAACAAACATGCACCTTCTCTCGCTGTTCCTTCACTCACTCGAGCACACACACCCATTCCACACTCCCACTCTCTCACATCTGAACCTTTCCATTTGGTCTCTGTCATTCCACATACATCCAGCCTGGCATTCACTAACACTTCCAGAATCTCTCTCTCTTTTGTGCCATCATTCATGCCACTAACATTCCACGTAGCCATTCTCAGAATGTCCGAAGGCATGTCCTTAGTCGGTCGTGGTTCGTCAACGTTGGTTCCGTCCGCATCCGAGGCTGTTCATTCGTTTTTCTTTGCTTAGATATTTTTTCCGGGTGGGGGTTGCAAGCCCACCGACCCAACCTCTTTAGTCGCCTCTTACGACAGGCAGAATGCACGTGGGGCATATTCTATTCCCTAACCCCCAGGGGGGGTTAAAGACAATTATATTAAGCTTAGGACAATAGAAAACGCTTAAATAAATACGAAATAACATACAATATATACATATATATATGTATATACAGTATATATATACAGTATATACATATAAATATATAAATATATATATATACATATATATACCGGGTATATATACTGTATAATATATATATATAGATATATAATATATATATATATATATATATATAATACAGTATATATAATATATATATATATATATATATATATATATATATATATATACAGCATACACACACACACACACACACACACACACACACTTGAACTTGAGGCAAGGTTAAGCTAGACAATAAAAGCTCATAATCTCAAAGTAAAACAACATAAAACGTACAACATACCAACACAAATACCAAATAAACTCGAGGCAAGGTTTGGCTATCTGTCGCCACTTCTCCTTTCCTTTTATGGATTAAAAAAAATAATATCACTAATCATATAACAAGACAAATCTGACTAACCAGAGGTGATTGTATTAAGCTTCCAGCAATAAAGACAAAAATGCTAAAAGAAAATGCAAACAAACTGTACAAAATAAAAGAATAAAATAAAAAAGGTAGCTAAGTGTAAACGTCAAAATATAAATAAGCTAACTAACCAAACCCAAATTTATTAAGCTCCTGACAACATATAAAAAAGCTTAACAAAAACTGAGTAAACCCATAAAATACCAACACAAACAGCAAATAAACATGAAGCAAGGTTTGACTCCCTTGTCGCCACTTCTCCATTCCTTTTGTGACGAAAAACAACAACAGCAAACTAATCACTTGTCATATAATAAAACAAAAAATGACTAACCAAAAGCGATTATATTAAGTTTCTAGCCATACACACAAAAATGCTAAAAGAAAAAGAAAACAAAATGTACAAAATAAAAAAAATAACAAGGTAGCTAAGTCAACACCAAAATACAAAAAACTTGTTAATCAAAGACAAAGAAAAGAAGAGAAAGAGAAACAAAAAAAGTTGACCCACCTTAACAAAAACCGAATAAAACCTACAAAACAACAATAAAATACCAACACAAACCCCAAATAAACATGAAGCAAAGTCTGGCTCCCTTGTCGCCACTTCTCCATTCCTTGTGTGGCGAAAA
>CM064579.1:51600430-51650430 GCA_032716605.1 Paralithodes platypus | reverse complement strand
GTGTCCTTGGAACTACGGAGATAAGACTTGGCATGAGTACTCTGGGGGTCCCAGGGATGGTTTCTAGCAAAATAAAATAAAATAAAACAAAATAAAATAAAATAAAATAAATAAATATATACCGGTAATCAAAATAAATAAATAAAATTATAATGTAAAACTTGCAAAAGAAACAAACCAAAACAGGGACGACACACTTTATAGGCAAAATAACTTATCAAAATTGCTGTGGAAATAACGCTTTAGCAAAATAAATTTTTGAAATAAAAGAACACAAAACCACCACATAACATGAGCAAGTTAATATGTTTCCCAAACAAACAAATCCCACATATAACAACGCACTATTGTCACGTTCAATAAAAAATACAATCAATCATAATAAAAAAAATAAAAATAAATCACACTCCCCCTATAGTTTGCGTGTGAGGGAAAGTTCAAGGAAAAACAAAAATCAAAATATTTGGTAATATACTCAACGCTAATGAATTACAATGTACCAGTTCCAACTTTATTCCGTGATACATTGAGATGATAGACCAGCAATTTAAGATACCGGGGAATGTGGAAACACCTCTTTTAGGATTAAGGGGAGATTTACATTTATTTGCACATTTACGTATTTATTATTTTTTAGTTTCCTTCCTAGACCTCCATCAAACTTTGATAAAATACCCCCAAGACCCCGTTTACGAGATAAGAGATTCAATCACTTACCTAGATATGTAAAAAAAAACACACACACACACACACACACACACACACACACACACACACACACACACACAATATATATAGTATATAACATACACACACACATTCTCACCCACCCACCCCAACAGAATAATCCTCTTACCCACAAATCCACACACAAAATACAATGCACGAGTATCTACCAAGACAAAAACACATGCACAATATTCCTTTAACACACAAATCCACACACAAACACATACACACCACATGCAAACACACACACATGCAAACACACACACAACAACGCACAAACACAGATACCTCGAGTTTATACCAAGGCGAGAACAAAACAAAATACGGACGCCCAGCAATTTCAGTAAAGTAGCAACACAGCACACCTCATAACCCGGCATCAATCACCCCCCCCCCCCCTCCCCACCCTAACAACCCCCGGACCCGGAACAGCAGCAGGGGGGGGGGGGGGGGGGGGGGGGGGAGGAGGTTCAACTCGTCTCTGCCATGATTTCGGTCCATTATACTATTACGGTGAAATATATTGTAGCATCAACCATTACCTTCAACCATTACCTAGTTCATGGTGTGGTGGTGGTTTGGGTGGGTTGGTTGGTTGGTTGACTGATTGGTTAGTTGTTTGACTGGTTGATGAATATGGAAGGTGTGGGTGAATATAGCATCAACCATTATGTTATCTACGGCCTGGTGGTGGGTTGATTGGTTGGTTGGATGAATTGTGGATGAGCAGAGAGGGTATTGGATGATAAAGAAGTGTGGTTAAATATAGGATCAACCATTACCTTGCCGATGGCCTGGTGATTGGTTTAAGGTTGATGGCTGGTGACAGATGAATGACAACGAAATATATATACAGTATATTAGTTTCCTATGTGTACGAAGGAGACAAAAGGCAGGCTGCCTGTAAGGAGTGTCTCCCCAAAGCCAAATGAGTGACAGGGCCAAATTCAAGAGACGTTTGGGGTCAAAATGCCTGGACACACGAAGTTTAAAGCAGTTTAAGTCATAGGATGAAGGAAAGATTGATTGAGGGAGAGAGTATATCTTTTAAATTACCTTCAATATTCCTTAAGCACTTGACCGATTTGACACTTAAATCCTTTCAGTCTTGGTGAGTGTTGCGATGTGTGTTTATTCTCCGATATAATGTCAATCCCGTGTACGAGGAATGCTGAAGGAAACTGGACACGATGATCGAGAAGAACTGATTGCACTATTCAGGGTATAATAATAGTTTTTCAAAACAGTTCGAACACAATTTTCAAGTTTTATTCAACAAATGTAAGATATACTGTGAAATACTGTACAATGTATCTGTAATGGATGCCTAGTAAATAAAACTTTACATTATGTGTTCAAAATATATATATACAGTATATCTGTTTCTATATCATGTACCAGTTCTTTTACAGTGTACGTGTCATATTATACCAGTTTTCTTACAGTCTACGTTTTCTATTATATACACACACACACACACACACATACAGTATATGAGCGTAGGGCGGCAAGTAACTGGCCACTTAAGTGACTGGTGACGAACTGCATAATGACTGTAGGGCGAGTTATATTTCCGGAGAAGCGGATATCCTTTATTAACAGTATCAACACCACTACACACACACAACACCCTGGTGACGTACATGTCCTCGCCCACTACAAGCAGTCATAGATACACTCACACACACACACTCGGGTTAGCCGAGTGGTCTTAAGGCGCTGTGCACTGACCGCAAGGTCGAGGGTTCGAGTCCTCCATCGTGGTCCCTCCCTAGCCAAGCAGCTCAACTATCAACTTGTGTTATACCTACACGCACTTCTCATCAGTTCACATGCATATGTTCTGTGGTGGGAACTAGGCACCTCACGGTAGCATGTGACCTCTTAGTTAAGGTAGAATAAGCATTGTAATGTACCTAGGAGTATATAAACTAGATGTTCAGCCTAACTGCTGCAAATGAACAATAAACCGGAAAAAAAAAATATATATACGGTATATATATATAATTATATATAATTATATATTATTTACACAAACGCATACAACGTCCGTCAGTCAGTTAATACAAAAATTTACCCCCTCTCTCATCCCACCCCTTTCACACACACACACATCAACCCCCCACCCCCTCCCCGCACACACATCAACCCCCCAGCCCCATCCACACACACACATCAACCCCCCACCCCCTCCCCGCACACACATCAACCCCCCAGCCCCATCCACACACACACATCAAACCCCCACCCCCCTCCACACACACATCAACCCCCACCCCCCTCCACACACACACACCAACCCCCCAGCCCCATCCACACACACACATCAACCCCCCCCCCTACCCCTTCCACACACACACATCAACCCCCCAGCCCCATCCACACACACACATCAACCCACCTACCCATCCACAAACACACATCAACCCCCCCATCCACACATACACATCACCCCCCCCCCCCCCACACACACTAATTACCAAACAAGTTAGTCACCCCTGGTAATCATTTCTCCACTATTATCTTACATCACACTATACTATCTTGGGCACGCCTTGCATTAACCCTTTCAAGATACGATGACGCACTTCTGTTGTCATCTGGCTATTATTAGACGATTAGGAAGCATGTATGAATGTCAGAGGGTTAATTGAGGTGGTCTTTTCCGCGCTTAATTTCCGCAGATATTTTTTTAATTTTTTATTTTTTTGCTGAATAAAATCGTGTAATGATCGCCAGAATCAACTGTCAAAGCGTGGCATAATGTTCAATGGGCTAAGTACTTCTTATTCAGCCTTTGTTATTGAAAGCCCCACCCAAAAAAAAAACATAAAATAACAAAAAATAACGCGCACAGAAGCAAATACACACAAAACACACAACGTCAGCCCCCCCTACAAACACACTCACTCTCTCTCTCTCTCTCTCTCTCTCTCTCTCTCTCTCTCTCTCTCTCTCTCTCTCTCTCTCTCTCTCACACACACACACATCAATCAGCCAACTCACTCTCCCCTCACACCAACTCTCACATATTCATCTATTCGGAAGCAACCATTTGCCAGTCCATTCGCTTCCTCCTTCAATCTATAGCCTCTCTCGCTCTCTCTCTCTCTCTGTATCTTTCTATCTATCTATCCATCTATCTAAGGTATATATCTATATATCTATTATATATCTATATATCTATATATCTATATATCTATCTATCCATCTATCTAAGGTATATATATATATATATATATATATATATATATATATATATATATATATATATATATATATATATATATACTTCCATACCTATGTATATATCTTTGTATCATTACTACCTACCCATCTACCTTCCATCTACAGTATCTTTTTCTTTAAATACGCCCACATATACCCCCAAATAAACCCGTTTTGCCCCCCTCTTACCTCCCCATCCCCCCCTTTACCTCACCCACCCCACCACACCACAAACACACAAACAAACACAGCGGAACACACCAACTATTCCAACTATTGACATACACAAACGTTGACGAGCCCCCCGGCCCCCCCCCCCCCCCCCCGCCCCCCACACCGCCGCCAGCTGCTGCGGCTCCGTCAACGTTTCCGGTGTACAGTAGCGTTCAGAAATTGTGTAGCCCGTGCTCATAACTTCAACACACACACACACGGGCGCGCACAAACACACTAATACAAACACATACAATTAGACACTCACAGTAATACGCGCATATACAGTATAAATATATATTTATATATAATAATAATAATAAAAAAGGTAAATCACAACACTCACATAGCGTACCGGTAACTAATATATATCAAAATATATAAAATACAAAACAAAACTAAAACATTGAAAGACAAAGAGAGAGACAGGAAGGAAGACTGATAAACGCTGAGGATAAAATATACGTCAACAAAAAGTGAGTGAGAAGAGTGAATAACAGGATGACAGACAAGTGAGGGTGATAAGAGTGATAGATGAGTGAGAGTGGTAAGCGTGATAGATGAGTGAGTGTGGCAAGAGTGAATAACAATATGACAGACAAGTGAGTGTGATAATAGTGATAGATGAGTGAGAGTGATAAGAGTGAATAACAGGATGACAGACAAGTGAGGGTGATAAGAGTGATAGATGAGTGAGTGTGGTAAGAGTGAATAACAATATGACAGACAAGTGAGTGTGATAATAGTGATAGATGAGTGAGAGTGATAAGAATGAATAACAATATGATAGATAAGTGAGTGGTAAGAGTGATAAAATAAGTGAGTGATAAGTGACAGATAAGTGAGGGTGATAAGAGTGAATAACAATATAACAAGCAAGTAAGGGTAATAAGAGTGATAAGCGAGTGATTAGAGTGAATAACATGATGATAGACAAGTGAGTGATAAGAGTGATAAATAATTGAGGATGATAGGAGCGAATAACAGGATGAATAACATGCTAACAGGCAAGTGAGAGTGATAAGAGTGATAGATGAGTGAGTAGTAAGAGTGATGAGTAAGGGTGACAAGAGTGAATAACAGGATAACACACACATAAACAATACGAACAGATTGATAACCAAAATATACAGGCGAAAGTTTAAAGAATAATGGGTGAAAACAAATAGACAATGAGGAAGAGGGAAAGTATAACAAAGGAAGATAAAGCAAAATAAAAAAAATAAAATATATACCGGTAATAATAATAATAATAATAATAATAATAATAACAATACCCGGTAATAATAAAATAATAATACTAACAATAATATTAAAGAAACAACCCAGACTTTGAAAACAAACCTTCAATAACACCAAGATAAAATCGTGTGTTCAAAACTTTCTCCCACTCTTTAAGGACAACACCTAAAAAACTAAAGTCAGCAGTCCCAAATTTGATAATGCCAGATGATGTTACGCCCCCCTCAGCCCCCCACTCATAGCCTAGTGTACGGGGGGAGGGGGGTTCTTAAGGCTTGAGAAGGGAAGAAAGACCCCTGGGGGGGGGGGGGGGCCCTTCCACCTAAATTAGCCCCCCCTTCCACCTAAATTATTTTTGTTGGGTAGTTGTGGCGGAAGTTGTGTTTGTCTTGGCCGGTGGATGTTGGTAGTGGTCGGGTGTGTGTGTGAGGGAGAGAGAGGTATGTGAAAGAGGGAGAGAGATAGAGTGTGTGTGAGGGAGAGAGGTATGTGAAAGAGGGTGGTGGTGTCAGTGTGTATGTGAGGGGAAGGTTGAGGAATGAGGTGGTGATATGTGTTTAAGAGAGATGTGTATGTGTGTGTGTGTGTGTGTGTGTGTGTTAAGCCGGTATCACACGAGCACTTTTTCCCTCAACATTTATACTTAACACTGGTCTGGCAGCTTATGAGATAAACATTTGATATTTTTCTGTTACCTAAGTTCATCTATCATCGGTCTAATTTCCGATACCTACCTATATGGAGTTCGACACTCTTGCTAGTGGCACCGAAGAGCGCACCGCCCTTCGTTGTTGTTTGAGAATTGGTGCAGCAGACTATTCGAAGAGGTGGAGCGCACCCTTGTGAAGATGGGCTCATTCGGCACTTTTTATAGTTCGACATCGAGAGCTCTCTTGAAGCTGTCTAACGAGACACCTCTCATGTATCTCACTCGCCGCGGGAGTTTGTTGAAGAGACGTGCTCCTCTATGTGATAACCAGCCCTCTCGCAGAGAGCCCATAGCCCCCCGATTTATCATCTTGGGGATCTCGCATTCCCAGCCTCTCCTATCATTGAATTTCATTGCTATTGGTGTATGTAGATTTGGTACAAAACCCTCTGCGATTTTCCACGTATATATTATTAAGTATCGTTCCCATCTACGTTCCAACGAATATAGTTTGAGTGATTTTAAGCGATCCCAATAGTGTAACTGTTTTACGGAGTTTATATGTGAGGTGAAGTTCCTTTGTACACTTTCTAAGTCATTAATTTCACCTAATTTGTATGGGAATGTTAATACGTTACAGTATTCTAGCCGCGGTAGCACCAGGGATTTTAAGAGTGTTATCATAGGAAATACACCGCGAGTTCTAAATGTGCAAAATACTCCATAAATGTTGCCAGAAAAATGTTGACTATAAAAACTCTCGTGTGATATCGGCTTTAGGTGGTTTGTGGTGGGTTCGAGTGTGAGGGAGAAAGGTGCATATGTGTGAGTGTGGACGGGGAGGTTGTGGTGGTGACGTGTGTGTGAAGGGTGACGAGGGGGGTGAGGTATGGCTTTAGAATTATGCATAGACAGGTGTATGATGTAATTTCAAATGTAGAGTGCAAAACATACTTTTTAACACACATATACACCCACTCACTCCCTCCCTCGTAAATATAGATAGATATATAGATAGATAGATAGATATATAGATGGATGGATAGATATATAGATAGGTAGATGGATGGATGGGTAGGTAGATATACATAAAGATAAATATAAAGATAGATAGATAAACAGCTCGACAGAAAAATAGCTATATATCTCTACTAAGAAAAACAATACCACAATCCCTAGGCCTCTTCTTTTTTTCATATCATATTTTTTTGTTTTCAATTACCAGTAGGCTCGCCACCAGTACTAAGCCATCCTCCAGAGCCCAAGGGGAACCACTGACCACAACACCTACCCTAGGAAAAAAATAAAGAATAAAAATAGATATAAAAATAAATAAAAAATAAAAAAGGACGTGAAGGTATCGTATATTTTGAGATGGATGGTATGTTATATATTGTTTTCTAAGTAGTGATTATATTGTGTCATTTATTATTAAGTTTATTTATTTACTTATTATATATAATATATATATATATATATATATATATATATATATATAATATATCTATATATTATATATATATATATATATATATATATGAGAGAGAGTATATATATATATATATATATATATATATATATATATATATATATATATATATATATACCGGTATATATATTTTTTTTAAAGTTATGATTCTATTGTGTCATTTATTATTAGGTTTATTAAGGCTACTAATTTATTATATTTACTTATTTATATATTCATTCATCTATTTTCTCTTATTTACAGGTACTTGTAGGTATCGTTTATATTGAGATGGATGGCATTGTACCGTATATATTTGTTGTAAGTTATGATTCTATTGTGTCATATATTATTAGGTTAATTAATTAATGTATATATTTATTTATTTTCTCTTAACAACAGGTACGTGAAAGTATCGTGCATTTTGAGATTGATGGTATTATATTTAGGTTTTTTTTCGAAGGTTTTCTTCTAGTTTGATTGTATTCATTTACTGATATTTTATTATTTTATTATGTTTTTATCTTTAATTTACAAAGAGATCTTACAAAGAGAATATGTGAGTCAGGTACAAGGGGAGATAGAAGGGCAGAAAGACCCCCATTGAGATGGAGAGACTGTGTAAGAAAGGCTTTGGATGATAGAGGAATGACTATAGATCAGGCAGGGGAAGTGGTGGTGGACAGGAGTGAATGGAGAATGCTTGTGAATAGTTGAGTGAACACGTGGTCATTTGGAGTAAGGGGTCGGGCCCAAGTTGGACTAGATAATAGTCCATCAGGCGCCTGGCCCGGGGAGACGATTAATATGAAGGGTGTGCCTGGAAGTGTGGTGGGAGGGCTTGTGGCTTTGGCTCCGCTGCATGTCTGCCTGCCGAGATCGGAACCTCTCCGGGTGGTCAGGGGCCGGGGGAGTGCTGGAGCGACCTTGGTAACCCTGGTCTCTGGGTCTTCTCCTGGGTGACCTGGATGTGTGAGAGTTTGTGTTTTTTATCTGTGTTTATTTTTTGTTTTATGTTGTTTTTGTGTTTTCCCTGTTCTTGCTCTGTCTTGAGTCGGCTACCCCCAAAATGGGGATTGGGCCTGAGCATATAGATAGATAGATAGATAGATCTTTAATTTTTATTTATATATTTATTTTTATTTGCTAATGTATGTATTTATATTTGTATATATATATATATATATAGGCCTATATATTTTTATCCATCAAAAGCTCACATAAGTTCGGTAATTTCTGTTAAATATCGATGTCTACGGCTCCAATTTCTTATAGCCCGAACTCGCAAGTGGTTAATTATGCTTATGTACAGTAGTCGTCATAAATACTCGCACACCTAATGACACACACATGATCATTAACTAAAGAATCTTAGCTATGTGAGTTTGTGGGTTTAAATAGTATATCAAAATAATTCGCTAATATATCATTAAATCCCCCCACCCAAAAAAAACAAAAATAATAACAAATAAAATAAAATAAAATAAATTAATTAATAAATAAATAATAAAACAAATCGTGTCCACAGCTGTACAGACTACACAAATATATGGCTTACAAATACATGGTACTTTTATATATATACAAACACATACAAATACATATAAACACCCATATACACACATACATAAGGAAACGTACAGTACATACGCACATAAGCAAACACATCCATACATACACATACACATACACACACACACACACACACACACACACACAAGAACAACATAAACACTACCCACATATTATATATGCAGGTGTTTATGCATTATTAATTCACTTCTGGTTCCTCCCAACATTTTTTTCTGTCAAGTTAGTGGGAACTCTTAAATACCTAAATATGTACGCGAATTTCAAGTTGTTTACATATTCCTCCATGTGTGTATATATGTATGTATGTATGTAATGTATGTACCGGTATGTATGTATGTATGTATGTGTGTATGCTTGTTTGTTTATGTATTTATGTTGTATTGCATGCGAGTGCATATGTAAGTACGTATGCACACTATGTTTGTATGTATATGTACATGTGTGAATATACACATTCTTATATGAATTATATATGTATGTATATAAGGAAATATGTATGCTTGCATGTATGTATGTATTCTGCTGTACCCTTCTCTGCTACACTCTCTACTACAATTGTTGTCGTTAAGGAGATATTATTATTTATTAATGTATGTATTAATGTATGTATTAATGTATGTATTCATCATTATTTATTAATGTATGTATTCATCATTATTTATTAATGTATGTATTCATCATTATTTATTAATGTATGTATTCATCATTATTTATTAATGTATGTATTCATCATTATTTATTAATGTATGTATTCATCATTATTAATGTATGTATTCATCATTATTTATTAATGTATGTATTCATCATTATTTATTAATGTATGTATTCATCATTATTTATTAATGTATGTATTCATCATTATTTATTAATGTATGTATTCATCATTATTAATGTATGTATTCATCATTATTTATTAATGTATGTATTCATCATTATTTATTAATGTATGTATTCATCATTATTTATTAATGTATGTATTCATCTAATGTATGTATTCATTATTATTATTATTTAATGTATGTATTCATTATTATTAATATTTAATGTATGTATTCATTATTATTATTATTTAATGTATGTATTCATCATTATTAATGTATGTATTCATCATTATTAATGTATGTATTCATCATTATTTTGGCTTTGTTTCCTCCCTAAACCTCCATTAAGCTTAAAAAATAAAATAAAATAAAACTCAAGACCCCCCCCCCCCCCTTTCAAGATAAATTTGTGCCGAAAAATACCCCAGTCAAAGGCCGGTTGCTTCTAAATTGCATGCTCGTTGTCGCTCGCCGGGAAAGAATCGACACCTAAATGGTACGAAAATACTTAAAAACACCAAACTAATAGGGCGAATGACTAAAAATATCAAAACTAAGGGGCCAAACATGAGGGAGAAAGGGGTCCTGAACACCCTTAACCCCTTCTGTTCCGGCGACGTTATTATAATGTTATACTGGCTACTAATGGACGATGATATTCAGTTTAAGAAGGGGCTCCAGCAATTAACAGGCTTTGAACTATCTTAATTAACCCACTTTACTACGACAGATCCTTCTTAAGCTGCACAAAATCGTCTAAAAACTGCATAGCCAGAAAAAAAGAAAAAAAAAACGCCGCCGCTACAGAAGGGGTTAACCTCATTTCCGTGTTCTTTTCTCTCTTTATATTATCTTTATATTATCTTTAAATTGCCAGATCTTATTGTTTCGGGGTTTGAGAGAGAGAGAGAGAGAGAGAGAGTGTGAGTGAATGAGTGAGCTCAAATTTGTTAGAGAGAGAGAGAGAGAGAGAGAGAGAGAGAGAGAGAGAGAGAGAGAGAGAGAGAGAGAGAGAGAGAGAGAGAGAGAGAGAGAGAGAGAGAGAGAGAGAGAGAGAGAGAGAGAGAGAGAGAGAGAGAGAGAGAGAGAGAGAGAGAGAGCAGGATATTTATGGGCCAGTCGGGAGAGAGATGCAGAAACAATCCGGAAGGTGAATGAGAAAATGTCAGTGAGAGAAAGACACGTGTTACTTTAGACGGGAAGAGGGCTATGTATCTCTCTTTCTCTCTCTCAACGAATTTTAGCTCACTCATTCACTCACTCTCACTCTCTCTCTTTCCTCTCTCTGTAACAAATTTTAGCTCACTCACTCACTCTCTCTCTCTCTAACTAATTTATTCTAACTCACTCTCACTCACTCACTCACTCACTCTCCCTCTCACTCTCTCTCTCTCCCACACTAAATTTGTCCGGGCTCTCCTTCATCCTCGCACCTTTTCTCTCGTTTCACTTCATTTTAGCTCTCACAAATTTCAATTATCGCGGCGCCTCCTCTCCTAACTATTCGTCTACAATCTTTGTGGGGATAAGGGGCGCCGATAAAGAGGCCAGGACGAGACAGGAGACGGGGGAGGGGGAGGATTAAGTACAAGGTGCCGAAATATATATTATACATAATTTATTTTTATTTTTTATTTTGCGCTACATAAGATTATTAGAAGGTATGACACAGCGAGCACGGTGTATTTTGTAAGTTCACCTAACATATTCATTCAATATGTCATTATATTGAGTTCTGTGTCTTGTGCAGTTTGTACATACATATGCATACATACATACACACATATGTTTATTAATATATATATATATATATATATATATATATATATATATATATATATATATATATATATATATATATATTATATATATATATACAGTATAAGCGCCCATGAATTTACACTTTCTCCTCCACAATGCAGAACTTCTGCTTATCAGAATTCATTTATCCCCAGAGCTACTACTCTTTGGAATTCACTTCCCTCGAATTGCTTTCCACAAACTTACAATCAACAAATGTTTAAATCCAGTTGTTACAAACATTTTATGAATGGAGGATGCCTTTAGGCACATGGACCTTTTTGTTTTATCTGTGTTTTTCCTTCCTCCATTCATTGTCTCTTAAAAAAAAAAAAAAAAAAAATATACTGTACAATCATACTGTAGTATTCATTATATCATCTTCAAAATATATTTCACATCATATTGCATGTTAATAGCATACATAATCCAAAACCATGAATATATGTATATAAATATATCTTTGCCATCCCAGAATCAATCAGCCTTTGCATATGAGTGACCAGCCTGCGAGCCTATCCAAACATAGCTAGCGACCAGTGGATGTCAGAGAACCCGACAACTCCAATGGTACACTATTTCACCCAGTAGATATCAACTATTGCCAAACCATTAGATATATATAGATAGATAGGTAGATAGATAGATAGATAGAATTATATAGATTTAGATAGATATATAGATATAGCTAAAATAGGTATATACTGTACAACCTATATTTGCACATTATTTGGTAGAAAAAATATCTCGGCCGAAAGTCAATATCTCCTAAATGACAGGCACGCTATCGCTCGCCCCAGTAAAACAAAATCGATTCCTGAAAGAGATGAAGCGTCTTACAATCACCAAGCTAATGAGGTGAAACGTCTTATAATCTTCAAACTAATGGAGTGAAACAGGGAGGGTCCAAAAAGAGCCCCATCGCATCATATAGCTTTAATATATAGAAGCCTAAACCACCACACATTCATATACCACAACACTGTATATCCATTACAACACACATAACATTGGATAAAAAACACCATCTGAGGAAGAGCACTTTATTGACAACGTTTCGCAGATAGCTTCATCAGGTCACTGGTCACAGGTCTGCGAAACGTTGTCAATAAAGTGCTCTTCCTCAGATGGTGTTTTTTATCCATTCTGTCTACTTTTCAAGTACCACTCAACACCCATAACATTACAACAACAATCCCTGACCACCATAACAGCCTATACAGTACACCATAACAATAAATATACCCTTCATAAACAATAACAACACCACCTACAACAACCATAACAACACCTACAACACTATATCCATTACAACACACATAACATTGACAATAACAATCCCTGACCACCATAACAGCCTATACAGTACACCATAACAATAAATATACCCTTCATAAACAATAACAACAACACCTACAACAATAATAACAACACCTACAACACTATATCCATTACAACACACATAACATTGACAATAACAATCCCTCACCACCATAACAGCCTATACAGTACACCATAACAATAAATATACCCTTCATAAACAATAGCAACAACACCTACAACAACCATAACAACACCTACAACACTATATCCATTACAACACACATAACATTGACAATAACAATCCCTGACCACCATAACAGCCTATACAGTACACCATAACAATAAATATAACCTTCATAAACAACAACAACAACACCACCAACCATAACAACACCTACAACACTCTATATAACCATTACAACACCCATAACATTGACAATAACAATCCCTCACCACCATAACAGCCTATACAGTACACCATAACAATAAATATAACCTTCATAAACAACAACAACAACACCTACAACAACCATAACAACACCTACAACACTATATCCATTACAACACACATAACATTGACAATAACAATCCCTCACCACCATAACAGCCTATATAGTACACCATAACAATAAATATACCCTTCATAAACAATAACAACAACACCTACAACAATAATAACAACACCTACAACACTATATCCATTACAACACACATAACATTGACAATAACAATCCCTCACCACCATAACAGCCTATACAGTACACCATAACAATAACTATACCCTTCATAAACAATAACAATAACAGCATTACCTAAGACTTAACCCTTTCAATACATTTCGAGCAATGTATTTTAATTTATCCCCTAAGCTAACCAAAAACTTTCCCAGATTTCCTTCAAACTAAAAAATTCTCAACGAGACCCCCTTTCAGTTTAATGTGTACCGGTACATTTTTCAAGACAAATTTCCAGGCCGAAGGCCAATTTCTTCTAAGCTACAGACTCGCTATCGCTCGCCAGAAAAAAAGACACCTGTATGGGGTGAAGTACCTTATTATCGCCAAACTAATGGGATGCAACATCTTAAAATCGCCAAACTCATGGAACGAAACAGGCGATGTCCAAAAAGACCTCCCACGGCCCAAATTGGGTTAAAGGGATTAAATTTGACTCTAGTGGAATTAGGGGTCCAACCCCCCCCCCCCCCCTTAATGTTGAGAACCGCGTCGATATTTATATACACGCCATTTAACCCTTAGCAAATGCGATGACGCATATTTTTTGTTTTCTGGTTATTATTGGACGATCGGATCATAATACACACACACACACACACACACACACACACACACACACACACACACACACACACCTATCAAGAGTAATACGGAAACTGAATTGATAAACTGATATTAAGAAAAGTTACTATTAATGATAAGCAACACTGTCGATAATAGCAAAGAACACGAAAACAGAAAAAGACTGAATATAAACACCATTTGAGGAGGAGCACTTCATTGACAACGTTTCGCATATAGCTTCATCAGGCCAATGACATACACCATTTTCTAAGTTTATTTCTATCAAGAGCAGATTAAGTATAGGGGAATAGGTGATATAGAGAAGTACAATGGAAAATTAATAGGTGATATAGAGAAGTACAATGGAAAATTAATATATAAAAATTTAATTATCAACGACAAAAACGGCAAGTCCTCCACGAAAAAACAACAAGATAAATTGAAAAGGAAAAGATAAAATTAGTCGAGAATAAAAGTATGGAAAACGATATTAACTCCTTGAGGATTATGACGCATCTTGACAGTATATTCTGGCTATTATTTAGCGATTTTATTTAGATTAGGAAGGGTGTATGTAAGTTAGAAGGTTAATTGAGATAGTCTTTAGCCTTTTAGTCCCCACATATCCTTCCTAAGCTATATACAATCGTCTAATGATTGTCCAATTAAACTGTCAAAACGCGTCATGATCCTCAAGGAGCTAGCACAAATATTTTAAAAAGTCCTAGATTAGCCTTTTTATCTTTGATTCTGACTGAAATTCGATGATTATATGCAGTTTAAGAAAGACATATTACTAGAAGTGTTTATTTAGATCGTATTTACCCATTTGAGTCGAAAAGGTAGATAACAAATAGAAGAAAATCGTCTAAAGGTAAATAAAATATGATGAGAAATACGTAATGGTGGTGAAGGGATAAATGTGAAATATATAATGTTGGAAAATAAACAATGAATACAATAATTAATTCAAACATTCCCGACTAATGAGGGAGCCTTTAATCTTGTATTCCATTAATCAAATATATCACACCAAGAATTTCCGAGGACAATTAGCACGGTTCTCATCTTTCATTTTTGGGTAATTTGAGAATGACGAAAAATGGGTCAGGACAGATTTGCAGTGGGCAATTTTGAGTTCGAGCATCATGTAAAGGGAAATTTTCTTTATTACCGGTACTATTATTATTATTATTATTATTATTAGTAGTAGTAGTAGTAGTAGTAGTAGTAGTAGTTTCCTCCTTAGACTTCCATCAAGCTTTAAGATAATACCCCCAAGAATGACAAAATTATATATTTTTCAGTACAAAAATTTCCCCTACCGAAAGCTGGTTTCTCCTAAATGTCATGCTCGTTATCGCTTGCCATGAAAACATCGATACCTACCTGTATATGGCACGATATAACTGGGACGAACGGTCTTAATTTCGCTAACTTTATGGGATGAATGTCTTGAAATCTCAAATCTAATGTTCGTAAACTTGACGGAGAAGGGGGTCAAGAAAAAACAAACACCTCTTTTACCCAAGTGCTGAAGGATCTGAGATACACTGTATACAACCTAGTATTGTCACGTGATCTTCGAGCAACGTAAGATTTAGTCAGTTACTTACTCTGTACAAATGTGAATCGGTCATAGTCTGTCTCTCTCTCTCTCTCTCTGTACCAGACATGTTATCTTTACATTATATACATATATAAAATTATACACACAGTATAATTATACTGTATTTAATTTTTGTATCACCCTATCTATCCATAAATTTATCAGCAGTAGGTACAACACACTTGCACAACACCAGAACATACCTGTGTACGCTGATTAATGCCAAGAGTCACCCGTCGGATGCCGTACCTGGGAAGACAAAAAACAAGTTGAATTAGACCGGGGTTAATAAATGGAAAAAAGAGGAACGGTTTGAATATCTAGATGCAACTTACACAGTGCACTAAAAACATAATTATACAAATCATGTGTGAAAATTATACAAATCCACAATTAGGAACCAGCCCTTAAGTTAGGTTAGGTAGGGGGGGGGAGGTAGAGGGGTAGGGGGGGGGGGGGGGTAGGGAGGGGAGGGGAGGGTAGGGTGATAGGGGGGGGGGGTAGGAAGGAAGGGGGAAAGAGAGGAAGGAAGGAAGGGGGAAAGAGAGGAAGGAAGGAAGGGGGAAAGAGAGGAAGGAAGGAAGGGGGAAAGAGAGGAAGGAAGGAAGGGGGAAAGAGAGGAAGGAAGGAAGGGGGAAAGAGAGGAAGGAAGGAAGGGGGAAGGAGAGGAAGGAAGGAAGGGGGAAGGAGAGGAAGGAAGGAAGGGGGAAGGAGAGGAAGGAGGAAGGAGAGGAAGGAAGAAAGAGGGAAGGAGAGGAAGGGGGAAAGAGAGGAAGGAAGGAAGGGGGAAAGAGAGGAAGGAAGGAAGAGGGAAGGAGAGGAAGGTGGTAAGAGAGGAGGGTAGGAAGGAAGAGAGGAAGGGAGGAAGGAAGGAAGGGGGAAGGAGAGGAAGGAAGGAAGGGGGAAGGAGAGGAAGGAAGGAAGGGGGAAGGAGAGGAAGGGGGAAGGAGAGGAAGGAAGAAAGGGGGAAGGAGAGGAAGGAAGAAAGGGGGAAGGAGAGGAAGGAAGGAAGGGGGAAGGAGAGGAAGGGGGAAGGAAGGAAGGAAGGAAGGGGAAAGGAGAGAAAGGAGAGGAAGGGGGAAGGAGAGGAAGGAAGGAAGGGGGAATCAGAGGCAGTACGGGGGGAGGAGAGGCAGGCAAGAAAATGTTAAAACCCTACACTTCAAAACCAAGCAAGATCGAAATGACGCCCACGATGACATAATAAACCATTTACAATTATTCATACGGCCACAAATAAAGCACACATAACAATGCCTTCACGAACTTACCTAGAGGTATACGGAAAGCAAAGTAGGGTTGAGTCTATTGTCACGTAGTCTCCCTCGATCTCTCCCCCACTGGCCATGTAGATATCACGACTCCATTAACACTCTTCCAACGATTTCGGACATCTCCAATCCTTCCCAGTCTTCATAATTAAGCAAGCACGCACACAATACCGCGAGTAACACACAATAATAACACATTATCCGCACAAAACCGCGAGAAAACACGAGAACAATACAGTATCCATGCAGAGGCCGGCGAAGATGGACGGTGTGGGTGGCCAAGTGAGCTGTGTGAAGGTGGGGGGAGAGGAGAGGGAGTGAGGGATGCCAACATTACAGTACTATATACCATCTAATGACTAACTCCGTACCAGGACTGTAAATGATCTAATTAAACAACAATATTACAGAAGAGTACAATAATATGATATATATTTTGCATCTTAAAACGTGTCTGTGATGTCGTACATATACACATTATGCACTAGGTATTATAGGAGTGAATTACGAGAATGTTGGCACCCCTGTTCAGCTGGGCATGCACACAACAACAACCAAGCTTATGTTACTCTCTCATCCTTTAAAGGCGCAAATTAAAGGCCACGGGATAGAGCTCTTTGACCAGTAAAGGACCTATTACACAAACATAGGAACCTTTCACCAAATTTAAAGTTCCTTCTTTGTATATTTGTTGTATTAAATGTATTGCGGAATAATAAGACTTAAATATATAACTCGGCACCTGCAGCCTAGCCAGATGCGCGCTTTCGTTTCCATCTACACTAGTCACTTTTCACAATCCTTCATTTACGAGCTTGAAATACTCCGCATGATGACCTATATGACCAAAGCTTGACCGATTGATAACGAAACGCAGTGGTGGTTGGGAAAATGGGTCGGGAAACGTAAGAGAACACGAAATACACTTGTACGTTGATGGCTAAACTAAGATAATTGGTAAAAACATACATACTCTTATACCGTAGTGTGCTTGATTGACTACCTGCAAGATTAACCCCTTTAGCATGATGATGCCCATGTTATCTATTCGTTTTTAAGACGTGTTATGCAGTTTACGAAGGACCTGTGCTACTCAGAGGGTTTATTAAGTTAGCATTTACCCCTTTGAGTCCAAGAGGTAGATTATAAGCTAAAGAAAATCATCCAATGGAAACCAGAATATGATTGAAACCAAGTCATCGTACTGAAGCGGTTAAGATGAAGGGTGGGGGGGGGGGGGGGAATATTCTGGATCCTCTTCTCCCTCATAATTAGTCCCATTTGAGATATTAAGACATTCGCCCAAATTTTGTTGACGATTTTAAGACCTTTAGTGACATTTATATATTAATTTTGTTCCTGCCGAGCGATAGCCAGCCTTCAATTTAGGTGGGCGGCCGGCCCATTTGTGTACCGAAAACAATAACACACACAATAATAATAAATAAATAAAATCTCCCCTTGAAGAAGACACTTATGGAAATACCAAGCTTACACTTTTTGTCCAGATTACCTTTCCGTTTACTCTTGTTATTATTGTGTGTGAATTTGTGTTTTGTCTGTGTTTGTTCGTTGTTTTATGTTGTGTTTTGTGTTTTCCCTGTTCTTGCTCTGTCTTGAGGCGGCCACCCCAAAGAAAAAAAGAAAATAATAAAATATAATTACATAGAAAATACAAAATAATAATAGGAACAATGGGGTTGGGCCTGAGCATATACTGTAGATAGATAGATAGATTATTATGTGAGACTAATGGGACGGTAATTGGATGCTATTGATTTATTACCTTTTTTGAAGATCGGAACTACATTTGCAATCTTCCAAGCTTCTGGAACTAAACCGGTTTCTAATGACTTGTTAAATAGAAATGTTAATGGGTAACTTAACTCATCTCTGCATTCTTTTAATACTCTAGCATATACCTCATCCAGATCAGGCGATTACTGAGGTTTCAGTCTGTCAATTTCCTTAAGCACATCATGTCTACTTATAGTAACCGTACTTAACCTATTTTCTATACTAGCCTATACAGTATACTAGGGGTGGGGAGCGTCCTATACAGTATACCAGGGGTGGGGAGCGTCCTATACAGTATACCAGGGGTGGGGAGCGTCCTATACAGTATACTAGGGGTGGGGAGCGTCCTATACAGTATACCAGGGGTGGGGAGCGTCCTATACAGTATACCAGGGGTGGGGAGCGTCCTATACAGTATACCAGGGGTGGGGAGCGTCCTATACAGTATACTAGGGGTGGGGAGCGTCCTATACAGTATACCAGGGGTGGGGAGCATCCTATACAGTATACCAGGGGTGGGGAGCGTCCTATACAGTATACCAGGGGTGGGGAGCGTCCTATACAGTATACCAGGGTGGGGAGCGTCCTATACAGTATACTAGGGGTGGGGAGCGTCCTATACAGTATACCAGGGGTGGGGAGCGTCCTATACAGTATACTAGGGGTGGGGAGCGTCCTATACAGTATACCAGGGGTGGGGAGCGTCCTATACAGTATACCAGGGGTGGGGAGCGTCCGGCCCCCGGGACCATTTGATCAGGCCCACAAGGCAATATATGAGTAAGCTGAAGTGTGCTCATTTCCATGCTATTTAATACGTTTTAAACAGTTATTTTAGTCTCTGAAGATTAAATCGAAAATTACAGACTACTGTACTTGTGTTAATAGCCACACTATCATACAAGAATAATACAAATACAAAAACAAAATAAACAAGTAATAATCAACCCCTGGGCCTTGACAATCATGACGCACTTTGGCAATTTATTCTGGCTATCATGATGAAATGATTTTATACAGCTTCCAAAGGATCTGTGGGTATTTTATATGACTATCTCATTTAACTTTCTAATTTTCATTCCCCCTTCTTAATCTTGTCTATCATTGTCAAGTGCGGTGGCTGAGTCGCGGGAACATGTTCAGCGTTGCAGCGTTACAAACTGCAATTGATGGAGATGAAGAAAAAAACTCTCATGAAACTTAGTGATAGCAAGTGGCTTTGTGATCTAGCATTCATGTTTTACGTTACCAATTATTTCTCAGAACTGAACGTCAAGCTTCAAGGCCCCAATCAGCTTCCTGGCTCACGGCATTCAAATGTGAAATAATTTGATGCTAAATTAAAGCTGTGGAAAATGCAACTCGAAAGGAATAACACTATGCACTTTCCCACTTTGCAAACAGAAAAGCCTTCTACAACATCGGATTATGCTGGTGAATGTGCAAAACTAATTGAGGCATTTAATGACAGATTCAAGGACGTGAAAAGTAAACAGCAGGAGTTGAACATCTGTGCTACATCGTTTAATGTGGAATAAATTGATGTGCCTGATAACCTGCAACACAAAATAATTCAGCTGCAAAGTGATGATGAGCTAAAAGTTAGGTACGATAATCACCCATTCCTTGAGTTCTATAGATGGTACATACACGCTGATGATTTTCCTAATTTGAGGAGGCATGCACTGACATTTACATCTGTGTTTGGAACCACTAACTGCTGTGAGCAATTTTTTTTTTTTTTTTTTTTTTTTTTTTTTTCAAAATTTACCCTCTTAAAGAGTCGACTGCTTTCCAAACTGACTAACACAATCCTGGAAAACCAGCTGCGAGTAGCAAGAGCATCAACACCAGCTGACATAACACGCCTCGCCAAAGAGAAGGAGTTCCAACCATTACATTAGGGGTGACTTAATGTTTGACCAGTAAAAGCAGGCTGATTTTTAAGTTGATAATTTTGAATGGCCCTCGAATGATGTCATACATGTCCAACTGGCCCTTGATAGGAAAAAGGTTCCCCATCCCTGCTATATACCTTACGGACTTGTGGAAACTGTGCCAAATTTTCATTAGTGAAAACGTAACAAATTTGATTATTTAATGTACCGGTACTGCACATTTCTAAGTAATTTTCTGTAATTTCTCCTATCGAAGTTTTAAGGGGACCAATTACATCTTTAACCTTGGATTTATATAGTTGGTAAAAAGCTTTAGGATTATTTTTTGAGTCATTTGCATATAGTCATTTGCTATATTGCTTATAGCATAATAATATCCATGTGTCAGTTATTTCCTTAAGTATGTTATCATTCCCCTCCAAATTTACTTATGTTGATTAATGCAAGCAAAACTCTTTATAACTCCTTCATGACAAGTATATCTATATAATTTTGTTTATTCTTTTTTTGGACTGTTTCAGGGGAATTACAATCAATCATATACTGTATAATTCAGTCATCAGTAGAACTAAGTAGATATTAGAACTCATCTCACTTGGCTAAATTACTCGACTCGTCGATTAGGCTAGGTGAAGGTATCGAGAGATAATGGACACCCAGACCGATGTACTGTATATGATGCTAGCCCAAAAAAAAAAAAAAAAAAAAAAAAAAAAAAAAAAAAAAAAAAAAAATGCACTTCATATAATGTTGACTATCGGATGTCAATGTATTACATACCGGTATGTCCACGTTAAACTCTTAACCTCCTATTTTTGTATTGTTATTAACTACAATAAACTACTTTAAGAGCTTGTTCATAATCAAAGACATTTACTAGATTGCCTTGTTTCCTTACAAGTTACAACTGTAATATACACATTCTTATACAGTGCATCTAACTCGAACTTCAAATTATCTGACTATTAAGCGATGTGAAGTTGACTGTAAATAACAACAAAATGGGTTGGAAAGTATACATCTACAATACATATACCGATATTTGAAACACGAAATTAATGATATACAACAATTCATATGAAATAATCATATGACAGGACAACCTATCACAATTTTGTCTTTCATACTACAGATCAATACAACTTGAAAGACAGCAAAACGTTTCAATAAGTATTTTGGCTTATGTGTGTACGGTAGGCTGACTGTAACAAGTGTCTCCCCCAAAGCCAAAAGAGTGACAGAGAGCCAAATTCAATGCCTGGACACACGGAATATAAAGCAGTTTAAGTCATAGTATGAAGGAAATATTAATTAAGGGAGAGAGTTTGTTGAGCAGAAGAAAGGCCGAGAAAATGTGCTAATTCTTGGGTTGGAGAGCTGGACAGAATATAAGTGGGACTGTGTTGAACGGCGGGTGCCTCACACTCGCAGCAGGAGAGTGCACTGAGAGTGCTTTGAAGAACACTGATTGTTGCAATACTGATAGAAGAGTGAAACATTTCACAAACTTTGCTTGTCAACTGGTCAACACATCACGAAAATGACCGTGATAACTAAAATGCATAAATTGAAAGATTACTGAGCATAAAATCCAAAAAAGAGAATAAGCAATGTTCTTGTTAGTATTTCAATAAATTAAGATTGATAATAATTATGTAGGACTTTTGAGGTTAGAGTATTTGACATAAAATGTATACAGGAATCAGTGCACAGGTAAAGACTATTTCCGGAAATTTTCGATCGACAGTTATGTTTGTGGCAGCACTATGAGGCGCTATTATGTATATAATTGACAACTATACTGAGTTTGAATGATATAATACCATGATCTACATTCTAATAATAACATATATATACTGTAGAAGCTTCCAAAATTAACATTAGATATTCCAGAATATAGTTGCCCAGAAAAGTGGCCGGGGAAAGGTGAACGAGTTAATCCTATATAATTATTATACCTTCTCCTACTCTAATCCTTCTAATCGGTCACGTCATTAGTCTCCTCACACACTAAAACACAGGACATTCCTAGTTGTACAATGCTTCACTAGTATTGTTATATATTTTGTATGATTTGCTCCTTGAATATGAGCTATATATACTCTCTCTCTCTCTCTCTTTCTCTCTCTCTCTCTCTCTCTCTCTCTCTCTCTCTCTCTCTCTCTCTCTCTCTCTCTCTCTCATATGGAAGTCTTATATACTGAATGGGTCAGACAATGTGGATTAAAACAAAATGCTTAGCCTCAACATTACACAGAGTTAGTAATATGAATATGATGAAAAGTTAACCAATTAATCTGAAGATATTTAAACTAAGTTAAGTCCGGAAATGAGATAACACAAATTATTCACAGCATTATTTTATTATGAATGGACAACATTTTGTTGTCAACATAATACACACAATTTGCATCCTTTAGAAGCCAGTTTAGAGTGTGGGAGGCTAACAAACTTCAAAGTGTGGGCGAAAAGACTTCAAGGTGTGGGCTAACGAACTTCATTGTTTGGGCTAACAAATTCCTAGTGTGGGCGAAAAGATACGCGGGCGAAAAGACTTGTGGGTGAATAGACCGTAAACCCCTATCATATCTTAAATTATTTAATATACGGTACGGTACCGAATGAAATAGTTCGGTTGCATTATTTTATTTTACTAACTATTATGCGATCTTATTCAAATTAGGAAGGACGTCTATCAGTTATAGTGCTACAAACCATCTCAATGAACCTTAGCTAACATGACCCTTCCTAAGCAGTACAAAGCCGTCTAAATATATTTGAAATATAAAACACACATTACCGGTACTGCAATATATATATATATATATATATATATATATATATATATATATATATATATATATATATATATATATATATATATATCGTTTATAGTGTATATATAATACGTGTAGGCATAATATGTGTGTCAAAATAAACGAAAACTTTCACCTGTAGTGGATAGAGAGCAATTTTTATCTCTATCTTTACTGCATAGATGAGAGAGAGAGAGAGAGAGTACCCGTGATCGCTGTACAGGACAGTAGATGTGGCAACGTGTGGTATTGAGATGCCTTGGTATTGAATTGGCTTGGTATTGAGCTGGTATGGTGATGAAACCGACTGGTGAAGAAAAGGTCTGATCATGAGATGGCATGGTGTTGAGGTGACTCGTCTTGTTTGTGTGGTGAGATGGCATGGTGTTGAGATGTCCTGATACCCAACACACCATCCCACCTCCACCGTTTTCTATAGCCCTACCACTGCTCACACCCCCTCTCCCAGCTCTCCTACAACCCTCTCCTAGCTCCTGTGGCTTCATGATCCGTAGCTTATTCAGTAATCCGTTGAGCTGTTGTAAGCAGATAATCAGGTTGTAATGGTGATATGTTGGCATCCCTTTATCATCAGGTCTCGCATCAAGCTCATCATCATCAGTTCTTCCAGTCCGCCTACTTCTTTTTCTAGTCCTCGAGAAGACAGCATCAGCCACGTTCATGCCCTAATCTCTATTTTCCCACGTTGCTTCATCTCTGTGTCTTGAATTACCTTGGTGAATAATACATAGTTCACATATATTATTATAGATGTAACAGCTTAATTTAGATATTCGAAAGTGGTCCTCAAATCCTTGCCCTTCTTTTCAGGATATCTTCTCCACGAAATGTCTTTTCTCAGAATATACAAATCGTTTTTTTTTTTCGTTTTTTCGTGAGAATAAAATCAGTTAATGTCAATTAATGTATCAGGGGGAAAGTCCTTCTTAGCCTAGTTCATAAAACATAGAACTTTAGGCTAAATGACGATCTGTTCCTACATGATTGTGTGTTGTTGGCAACTCTTTATACGTCACTGGTTACCATGGTAACATTGTCGGGAATAGGGTAATGATCCCACAGTTTAGGTCCAATAGGGCATTTGAATTTGGCGGTATCGTATCGCATGTACGATTTCGGCTAGTTCTTTGTGTATTGTAGTTTATTATTAAGTGTAGGTTAAATATTAACTGTAATGTATACATATCTACATCAGCTCTAGATGTATCATGAAACCAATTTATGGGTTATAATTATTATGAGCCGGCAGCCATATGTAATTTCGCGAAGCGATCGGACGCCGGCCCTTTAGTCTCTCAATCAACACCATACAGCCAACAACTCCCCCCCGGCTCTGACTCAACCCATAGTTCACCATGTGCTACAATTATTAATCTATATCAACAGTCCTACATCACCAGTCCTCTAAGCTAAGTTCATTGTATCGATATTGTATTATGTGAACATTCCTACATGTCATGCAATTGAATTAGCCGTGTGTGGGGGACTGGATTACACCCATCGAATACTTCGTTGGTAATTATATTATAACTATTTGTTGGGATATTTTCATGTACCAGTGATATGCAATTTAACTTCTTTATCTAAATTCCCGACAAACATGCAAGAAAACGGGAAGAGATAACGGAGCCATCCCTTACACCGTACTAAATAATCGGTCACCATTATTACTGTCATTTATCAAACTAGCCACTCTGATACCCAGACACAGTTACTGAGATAAACACAGGGAATTAGAACCCTGGCGAACCACTTTGATCCACCCACCGCCATGTTTACTTGATCAAAACACAGCCCGTGGAACTGCCCTAGATAAAATCCTTGGTAGCACAACACTTAATCACTAACACACCGAACAAGTCACATTTCTCGCTTCACTAGGCCTTCGTAGACATACATCGGTAGTAGAAACTTTCAGAGCGAACATTTGATAGAATTACCGAAATATTAGAAGACTTGGACAAATTTAGCCCTTCTCAGCTGCGCATGCGTGGTAGAATAAACGAGGTGTCAGCGACTATGGAGAAAATTACGGCCCACTTATATGGCAATAGTTCCAGCTGATTGACTTGTGCGACCATGATTACTAGAACCTTTGTTATGAATAAAGAATTACTATAAGACGAGACATTGAACACAGTCGCAATAGCCAATCAGCTCGAATTATTGACATATACTGTAGGTGGGTCGTTCTTTTCTAAGAGTCGCCGAAACGAGTTAAGTAGTAGTATTGGTGGGAGTGGGATGGGTGAGGTTGTATGGGGGTGGTGGTGGAGTTTGGAGTGGTATAGGTGGGGTTTATGGGGGTGATGGTGGAAGGGGGGGGGGGGGATGGTAGGGGGGAGATAGGTGGGCTTGTATGGTAGGGAGGTGAGGAGGGCTGGCATCGTACCCCCCAAAAATCCACCTCTCCTGCCCACAAAAGAGCCTTCCATGTGGACCTCCCTGTGTGGTGTGGGCGGGTATGTTGGCAATGTGAGGCCGCCCTATCCCCCACACACCCACACCCCCACACGCCCACCCTACACTGTCTCCCAAGTGATTTATGTCACCCTTATCTCCCTGCAACTCCCTCTCTTTCTCCTTGGTCAGCCCTCCTTCTTTCCCGTTTTCTTTCTTCTAGTATTTTTTAGTTGCTATATTTTTCTCATTCTCCTTTCCTTGCGATTTTCTTTCCTGTGCGTTTTCTTTTATTGTTTATCATTTTCCTTTCTTTACGGTTTTCATTTCTTTTCGATATACTTTAGTGTTAAACTTTCATTTCTTCCGGTTTCTTTCTTTCCTTCTTTTTTTTTTCTTTTTTTTTGCTCTCATTCTCCTTTCCTTTCTTTTCGTTATTATTATTTTCTTGTGTTTCATTTTCCTTTCTTCCGGTTTTTCTTTTCGCTATTTCTTTTACTTTATTTTCTCGTTCTCCCTCCCGCACGGGTTTCCTTTCTTTTGGTTATTTTATTTTTCTTAGTGGTTCATGTTCCGTCATTTCGGGTTTCTTCCTTTTCGCCTGTTCTGGGATTCTCGCTACTTGTTTCCAGCCTTCCTTCCTTCCGTCTTCGTTTATATTCATATTTTCTCCAGAGTCTTCTATCTATCTATCTATTGCCGGACGCCTTACTCCCCTTACGAGGGTGGCCCATACATATATGCCAAAAGCAGATCCGTCACTCATACTCACTCACACACACACACACACAAATATATACAGTATATATACATATTGTATATACAGTACATAGTGCAAGGCACATGGCACACACATACACACCATACACATAGCACACACATACACAGCATACACATACATACACATAGCACACACATACACAGCATACACATAGCGCACACACACAGCACACAGCATACACATACACACAGCATACACATAGCACACACACACAGCGCGCGCGCGCGCACACACACACACACACACACGTGGATTCCCCTTGACGAACAAGTAACTGAGTAACACAGCAAACACACACACACACACAGGGAATGGGCCGGCCGCAAAAGTCTATAAACCCTGTGATTAAACCCACACTAACACCCATGTTCACCAATAACTGGGACAAACACACTCACACACACATACACACACAAGTCCACACACATACACACACACACACAGTAAACCAACCTCTGCAGCATCCGTGTACACAAACAACTGGGACACACACATGCACACAGTAAGCCAACCTCTGCAGCATCAGTGTACACTAATAACTGGGACACACACACGCACACACAGTAAACCAACCTCTGCAGCATCAGTGTACACTAATAACTGGGACACGCACGCACACAGTAAACCAACCTCTGCAGCATCAGTGTACACTAATAACTGGGACACGCACACACACAGTAAACCAACCTCTGCAGCATCAGTGTACACCAATAATATCTGGAATTACACAAAACTAGGCATACGCATATCTCACCATCACCACCACCACCTTTCCCCCAAATCACCACCACCACCACCATGTCTCCATACAATACGACCACCATCCCCCATAATATTATAACCCCCACAGCGACCACTACTAACATCCCTACTCCACCCTCACCCCCTCCAACGCTTCCTCTTCACTATCACCCCCCCTCCTCCCACCTACCACCACCATCCCTCTCCTCCATACAATACGACCACCATCACCTTCATATTACGACCACCATACATTCATATTACGTCCTCCAGAACGACCACCAGCACACCAACTTTTACGACACCCATCACCACCACTACTATAACTCCACCCTCCTCCACCACCACCAACACCCCCAAAACCCTCACTACCACACCACACCCACTACCCAACCCCACCTCCATCTCCACCAAAACCTACACCACACACCACTAACCTCCTCCCCCTCCCCACCACTAACCCCCTCCACCCTTACGGGAGCCCACCTCGCTGTTTTTCTCTTTCTCTCCCTCTCTCTTTGGCTTGTATCCATTCGGCCCCATTCAGCCTACTGTTTGAAGACGTTTATCCCCATCCAGGTGTCAATATTTTCCTGGCGAGCGGTAGCGAGCCAGCATATATAATTTTTTGTTTTGACAGCAAGCTAAACTTGTACATTTTTCGATAGAAAAATGTCTCCGGCGAAGCCGGATTTCTCCATACAATGCTGGCTCGCTATAGCTCGCCAGGAAGAAATCGACACCTGGATGGGGATAAACGTCTTAAAACAGTTGGCTGAATGGGGCTGAATGGATACAAGTCAGGGAAAAAGAGAAAAGGAGAGAAAGATAAAAAAAAACGGTGACCCCCCCTTGCCCTACCCCCTCCTCCATACATAACGACCACCATCCCCTTCAATATTACGACCACCACCACTACCACTAGCCCCCTCACTATCACCACTACTCCCCCCCCACCCACCCCTCCCCCATACATGACGACCACCATCCCCTTCAATATTACGACCACCACCACTACCACTAGCCCCCCCTCAATCACCACTACACCCCCACCCCCTACCCACCCCCACCCCTCCCCCATACATGACGACCACCATCCCCTTCAATATTACGACCACCACCACTACCACTAGACCCCTCACTATCACCACTACTCTCCCCCCCCTACCCACCCCCACCCCCATACATGACGACCACCATCCCCTTCAATATTACGACCACCAACACTACCACTAGCCCCCTCACTATCACCACTACTCCCCCCCCCACCCCCACCCCTCCCCCATACATGACGACCACCATCACCTTCAATATTACGACCACCACCACTACCACTAGCCCCTCACTATCACCACTACTCCCCCATCCCCACCCCTCCCCCATACATGACGACCACCATCCCCTTCAATATTACGACCACCACCACCACCACTACCACTAGCCCCCTCACTATCACCACTACTCCCCCCACCCCCTACCCACCCCCACCCCTCCCTCATACATGACGTCCACCATCCCCTTCAATATTACGACCACCACCACCACCACTACCACTACTCCCCCCCCCCCCCCCCCCCCCTCCCCATACATGACGACCACCATCACCTTCAATATTACGACCTCCCCAACGACCACCACCCCTACCATTAGCCCCCTCCCTATCACTACTACTCCCCCCCCTACCCCTCCCCCATACATGACGACCACCATCACCTTCAATATTACGACCTCCCCAACGACCACCACCACTACCACTAGCCCCCTCACTATCACCACTACTCCCCCCCCCCCCCCCCCCCCCCCTCCCCCATACATGACGACCACCATCCCCTTCAATATTACGACCTCCCCAACGACCACCACCACTAGCCCCCTCACTATCACCACTACTCCCCCCCCACCCCTCCCCCATACATGACGACCACCATCGCCTTCAATATTACGACCTCCCCAACGACCACCACCAGCAGCACACACACCGCCTTTTACGAGCCCCCATCATCGCCGCGACAACCATTACCCCATCCACAACGACGCTATGGTCAACACAACGTCAACATCTACTCGGCAGAGGCATTAAAGGGACGTTCGGTTATAGCTACAAAGATTGATAGCTTGGGTACTTGGAGGGTCTTGATGGATAGATGGATAGACATATAGAGACAGATAGATAGATAGATTATAGATAGATTATAGATAGATTATAGATAGATAGATAGATAGATAAATAGATAGATAGAGATATATATATATAGACAGACAGAGAGGCATACAGACAGACAGACATTTAGATATCTAGACAATGGTAGAGATTGATAAACAGATAGGTTGACAGACAGATGGATACAGAGATAGAGAACACATAAACCTACACACGGAAAAAAAAATACATATAAGGCAGCACACACACACACACACACACACACACACACAATAACAAGTGTAGAGTCCCATATCAAACACAAACACATTACACTGATCCAATCTAATCATAAAATCGTAATAAAAACAATTACACACACACACACACACACACACAATTACACGAATACACAATACCAATTGTAATAAACCCATACCAATCACACACACACACACACAGTTACACGAATACACACTATACCAATTTTAATAAACCCGTATCAATCACACAACCCCCTCACTCCCACCCACTATAATCACACCACCATCACACCATTTCAACACCCCCATACAAGCCTACAAACGCGTACACATACTTACACACACACACACGTACATGAATACACAATAACAATGTTAACACCCATCAAACACACACACATCCATCACTATCACCCACTAATATTATACAAGCAGATAAAAAACACACACAAAATCCGTAATTATTAAGAGAGCCCACCTCGCTTTTTGTTCTCTTTCTCTCTCTCTCTCTCTCCCTCTCTCTATGGCTTGTATCCATTCGGCCCCATTCAGCCTACTGTTTTAAGACGTTTACCCCCATCCAAGTGTCAAATTTTCCGCGAGCCAGCATATATGTCTTTGTTTTGACAGCAATATAAATTTGTACATTTTTCTATCGAAAAATGTCTCCGGCGAAGCCGGAATTTCTCCATACAATGCTGGCTCGCTATCGCTCGGCAGGAGAAATCGACACCTGGATCCGGATAAACGTCTTAAAACAGTTGGCTGAATGGGGCCGAATGGATACAAGCCAGGGAAAGAGACAAAAAGGAGAGAAAGATCAAACAAAGCCGGTGACCCCCCTTAAACAAACATAATTACACTCACACCCAAAATTACTGTACATGACAATACAATAACAATTACTGTACATGACAATACAATAACAATTACTGTACATGACAATACAATAACAATTACTGTACATGACAATACAATAACAATTACTGTACATGACAATACAATAACAATTACTGTACATGACAATACAATAACAATTACTGTCCATGACAATACAATAACAATTACTGTACATGACAATACAATAACAATTACTGTACATGACAATACAATAACAATTACTGTACATGACAATACAATAACAATTACTGTACATGACAATACAATAACAATTACTGTACATGACAATACAATAACAATTACTGTACATGACAATACAATAACAATTACTGTACATGACAATACAATAACAATTACTGTACATGACAATACAATAACAATTACTGTACATGACAATACAATAACAATTACTGTACATGACAATACAATAACAATTACTGTACATGACAATACAATAACAATTACTGTACATGACAATACAATAACAATTTTAACACCCATAACCAACTTACAGACCCATGACTATCACCCACTATAATCATACCACCATTATGGGAAGATATGGGTCGGTTTTCTGGTCCCCCCCTTCTTCTTCATGTTTAGCCCCATTAGTTTTGAAAATATAAGACGTTCGGCCCATTAGCTTGACAAGTTTAACATCTTTCACCCCATTTCGTTGCCAATTTTAAGACCTTTCGTGTCATTTAGGTGTCGATTTTATCCTGGCGAGCGAGAGCGAGCCTGTAAAAATAAGAGGAATCGGCCTTCGGCCGAGAAATTTGTCTACCAAACAATGTACAAATTTATCTTGAAGGGGGTCTAGAGGGTGTTATGTTTTAAGCTTGATGGTGGTCTTGCGAGGAAAATAAATAATACATGAATAATAAATAATTAGACCAACAAAATAGCCACTATCCCCATAAATCATGTCAGTATCACCTACACACTTACACACACGTACACATTATTGCACACACACACACTTACATACTTACACAATACCAATTTTAACCCCTTCTGTACCGGCGACGTCTTTTGTATTTCAGTCTAGCTATATTTAGATCATTTTTCTGCAGCTTAAGAAGGAGCTGTGGTAGTGAAAAGGGTTAAGCGATACAGTTGGAAGCGTGTTAATTGCTGGAGGTCCTTCTTAAACTGAACATGATCGTTTAATAGTTGCCGGGATATAATGAAAAGGACGTCACCGGTACTGAAGGAGTTCAGGGAGCCCACCTCGCTTTTTTCTCTCTTTCTTTCTCTCTCTCGCTTTGGCCCCATTCAGCTTACTGTTTTAAGACGTTTACCCCCATCCAGATGTCAATTTTTTTTTGGCGAGCGGGAGCGAGCCAGCATATATATATTTTTGTTTTAACAGCAAGCTAAATTGGTACATTTTTCGATAGAAAAATCTCTCCGGCGAAGCCGGATTTCTCCATATAATACTGGCTCGCTATCGCTCGCCAGGAAGAAATCGACACCTGGACGGGGATAAACGTCTTAAAACAGTTGGCTGAATGGGGCCGAATGAATACAAGCCAGGGAAAGAGAGAAAAGGAGAGAAATCTAAACAAAAAAAGCCGGTGACCCCCTTTAAAGGCCCCAAACCCACACACAAGCCTGACCACTCCTACCCACCATAGTGTCCCCCCCCCCCCCCCCCCTTCTCCCTCATGTTTAGTTCCATTAGTTTTCAGATTTTAAGATGTTCGACCCATGAGTTGGGCGATTTTAGAGCTTTCTCCTCCATTTTTTTTTTTCAATATTAAGACCTTTCGTGCTGTTTAGGTGTCAATTATAATCCTGGCGAGCGATACTGAGCCTGTACTTGGAGAAACAGGCTTTCGGCCGGGACATTTTTCTACCGAAAAATATACAAATTTATCTAGAATATTGGGAATTATTTTTGAGCTTGATGGGAGGTCTAGGGAGGAAACTAAATATATAATAATATATAAATAAATCGACCAATAAATATACCCTCCGCCCCTCAAACCCTTTCAATATCACCACGTCCCGTTTCTATAACATCCTTCAATAATAATAATAATAATAATAATTATAATACTAATAATAATAATAATGATCTATCTATCTATCTATTGCCTGATGCCGTGATCCCCGAAGGTGTGGCCACGAACGAACCACCCCCATGCACCTCTGTCCCCAGTCAGTCGACGCCCCTCCCCCCAACCAGCACCGCCTTCGTTCATGTACTTCCTCACTCCATCCTTCCACCTCTCATTCGGTCTACTCTCCCTCTCTGTCCCTCCACCTCGCTCTCGTACACCCTCTTAGTCATTATCTCGCTTTCCATACGTTCCATATGGCCGAACCATCTCAAGTTGTTCCTTTTCACACTTTCCAGCACATCTACCTCCACACCACACCTCCTTCTTCTTACTTCCTCATTAGTCTGTCTATCCCTCCATGTAACTCCGCACGCACTTCTTAATAATAATAATAATAATAATAATAATAATAATAATAATAATAATAATGAACATGCCGGACTCCCCGATTACCGCTATTGGCCAACGCATGTATAGTTATATTCGCACCATAACTTCATTTATCGCCCATATTACCATTAAGGGGAGATGGGCTTATTTACCGTAGTTGCTCATTCATGTATTTGTTTTTTCTAGTTTCCTCGCTAGACCTCCATCAAACTTAAGAACACATCCATTAGAACCCCTTTTATGTATTTGTTTCTAGTTTCCTCCCTAGACCTCCACCAAGCTTAAGAAAACATCCATTAGAACCCTTTTCTAGATTAATTTGTAAATTTTTCGGTAAAAGGATGTCCTGGCCAAAGGCCGTTTCTTCCAAAATTACAGGCTCACTATCGTTCGCCAGGATAAAAATCGACACCTAAATAGCACGAAAGGTCTTTATATTGTCAAAGAAATGAGACGAAAGGTCTTACAATCGACAAACTCATGGGGCAAACATCTTCAAATCTGAAAACTAGTGGGGATAAACATGAGGGAGAAGGGGATCTAGAAAAACGACCTACCTCCCCTTAATTAACTAATGCGTTCATTATCGCGGGACGCTGAAATTGGTAGGTATCGAAGCCGTTATGTTCTGCCTATATTATTCAGACATTAATTTCACCTATTCCTTTATTATTATTATTATTATTATTATTATTATTATTATTATTACCTCTCTCTCTCTCTCTTATGTTCTTCTTCTTATTATTATTATTACTTTATATTATTAGTATACAGTAAGCGAGGTAAGAAATATGTTTTAAACTTTTTGCAATGCTTACCCACTCCCATTAATTCATCCATCCATAAGACATTCTCTCTCTCTCTCTTTGTCTCATTTCCCCTCACCTTCACGTACGCCCCATTTAATACCGGCCTCATAAGCCTTCTCAAAGTTCTCCACACTATACAACTTCTGAAGCCACTCCTACTCTCTCTCTCTCTCTCTCTCTCACACACACACACACACACACACATCTCACGTAGACACTTAATTTCGCTTAGCCTTAAAATTGATCAGGAGTATACTTTTATACTTTTATAATCTCGGTTCCCCTTCAAGACAAAACATAAATAAATAAATAATCCAAACAAAAAACTGTTGTCAGTTTCCTCATCTGCCTTACTTTCCATAATATTTCCAGTTAGATTTAACCTTCAAATGTAGTAGTCGCTCCCTAGGCTGCCTGGCCGAACCGCCCCGACCTTCAAATGTTATTATTGTTACAGTATTAATATGATCCTAATTAATAATGTGTATTTATTTTATATTGTAGTCATTTAACCTGATTCTTTAGATAAGTTATCTTAAGTTATCTTAAGTGTTAACACATTGTATATTGTCGTGGGGACTAACATAATTTGAGACAATATATATATATATCATTTAACTGATAACTTGACATATATTCCTGAAAACGCACAGCTACAGTATATATCAAGTATATTATATACTGTATATACCACCACCACCACCACCACCACCATCACCGCCTCCACCACGACCACGATCTCTTCCTCGTCCATCGACCACCACCACCACCACGACCTCCACCCACAACCACCACCACTCCTTCCCCACCCCCACCACCACCACCACCACTCCTCTCCCTCCACCACCACCACTTCCACCCTCTCCACATTATATAAAAGCGAACCCAACTTACTCTCCTCCACCGGCCATAACTTAGCAAGGCAAGGGGCTAACTTGACCTGGTTATAAAATAAAGGAAAAGGAAATGTTATCTCTATGTCCCCCGCCACAAGGTCTAGTTTTAAGCTCCAGCGTCGGCAAGAAGGGTGGATTTTAAATTACAGGAATCTAACCTCTATTTCCTCTTGTTTTAAGACCCAATTTCTCGATCCCCCGCCAGTAAGAAGGGTGGATTTTAAATTATGAGATTATGAGCTCTCGATCCCCTTACATTACGGTCCATTTTCCAATCAATCGTCCATAAGGAGTGGAATAAAAATAACCTCTATCTCCCCATACCGTAAGACCCATTTTGTCGATCAATCAAACAAGGGCAAGATGGGTGGATTGTAAATACAGGGAAAATAGCCTCTATCGTCCCCTGCTATAAGACCCATTTCCGATCGGCAAGAAGGGGGTGTATTTTAAATCAGTCACGCTTCGGATATAACTTCAATTATTTGGCAGTAACGCTAATGGCTCGTCAAAATACAGTACAATAACTTACACCGGAAGTTACAAGGAACGCAATCAGGCTGCCGAGTTACCTGAAATTAAGGGGGGATGGGCCGGTTTTCTGGACCACTTTCTCCCTCATGTTTAGCCCCATTAGTTTTCAGATGCTAAGATGTTTGCCCCATTAGTTAGTCGATTTTAAGACCTTTCGCCCCATTTCGTCGTCAATATTTAGACCTTTCGTGCTATTTAGCTGTCGATTTTTTCCCTGGCGAACAATAGTGAGCCTGTAATGTTGGAAGAAACGGCAAAATTTTTCTACCGAAAAATGTACATGCTTCCCTGACACTCATATCACACACACACACACACATCTCACTTATTCACACACACACACACACACACACACTCGTACACTGCAACTTACACATACAAACTAAACACAATGACAATTAGCAACCCCCCCCCTTTCTGAAGAAGAAGAAGAAGTTGACACGGTTTTGTGGGATCTGCTGCAAGGTTTGGACAGAGAAAAGGTACAGGCGGTGAAACGAAAGACAGTAGTAGTGACAGTGGTATGGCTTAGGTTGTTTCTTTTCCTTGCGGTCTATATGCGTTTACATGTGAGAAACCAGCCTCACAAACACTATACTGGCTCCAGAATGGCTCGAACCTATGCTGCACCACAGACCGGGACAAGGCACACAGCACTATTAGATGACAATATATATTTCATTCTAACTACCTCATGATTTCATCCAACTTAAGGGGAGACAGACCGTTTTTCTGGACCCCCTTCTCTCTAATGTTTAGCCCCACTAGTTTTGAAATTTTAAGACGTTGGTTCCATTAGTTTGTGGATTTTATGACCTTTCACCCCATTTCTTTGTCAATATTAGGACCCTTCGTGCCATTTAGGTGTCGATTTATTTCCTGGCGAGCGTTAGCGACCCTGTAATTTTAGGAGGAATCGGCCTTTGGCCGGGACATTTTTCTACCGAAAACTTTACAAATCTATCTTGAAGGGGAGTCTAGGGGGTGTTTTTCTAAGCTTGATGGAGGTCTAGGGAGGAAACTAACAATATATGAATAAATTAATTAATAAACCAAACAAACAGCCGCAAGGACCTGTCAATTAAACCACTCCACAGCTACTACCCCTCTAGTACCTATAGTTCATTCATTATAAGTAGGCAAAATATGTTGACCTTTAACCTCTAAAACTCCTAAATGACTAGAGTAATCCGGCTAATATTTATACCATTTACAACTAATTTGCTCTAGCCCTTTTTGAATTACAGAGGTTAGGGGTCACGATTTCTGGCCGACCTATAGTGAGTGGATTATAGTACATCTCTCTCTCTCTGAAAGAACCTTCACCTTTGTTGTCCTCGTCTTAAACCCAGTACGGTAGCAATGTTAGCTAGTTTGTTATATTATAATTTATTCATGCATATATTTAGTTATTCATTTATTTATGTAGTATATTTTATCTTTAATTAATGTGTTTATCAACTCTGCGTAAGCAGAGTTTGGTATCGCCCCCCCCCCCCCCCCCCCCCCCCCCGTATAGTGGGTACCACACGAAAAAAATGTCTGTCGTCGTCGTCCGTCTGTCTCGGAACTCCTCCTAGACCGTTGGACGGATTTTCACCAAATTTCACACAAACATTTGTTGCGTGAATGCAAAAGTCAGTCAAAAAAGATTTTTTGAATTTATGCAATAGTTATGATATTAGGTCCAAAATATGGTTTTGCCCCCCCCCCCCCACCTCCCGGACCCCCCCCCCCCCCCCCCCCCCCAAACCCCCCCCCCCCCCCCCCCAGCAATGATGGCGTTCTGGGAGCGAAAACATCTCGCTACGCATTTGCTAGGTTAAGTTAGTTTAGTTGGCATTATAAGTGATGGTAGTAATATTTGGATTTATGGTGATAGTAGTGATAATGGTTATAATTGTAGTGATGATGGTTGTAGTTGTATTGATGATGATGACAGTAGTGATGATGAGGACAGTAGTAGATGTGATGGTGACAGTAGTAGTAATGATGGTCATAAAAGTAGTGATGATGGTGACAAGTAATGATGATAGTTGTAGTGATAATAATGACAGTAGTGTTGATGGTAGTGACGATGGTGTGAGTATTAATGATGATGGCGAGTAGTAGTGAGGATGGTGAAATTTGTAGTGATGATGATGATAGTTGTGGTGATGAAGTTCATAGTAATGGTGATGATGGCAGTAGTAGTGATGATGGTGACATTAGAATAAATTATGGTAATATTTGTGACAGTAGTAATGATGATGGTTATAGTAGTAGTGATGATGTTAACAGTAGTAATGATGATTGTAAGATGGTGGTGATGATATTAGTAATGATGGTTGATAGTTGTAGTATCAATGATGATAGTAGTGATTAAGATGCTAGTGACAATGGAAAGTGATTATGGTGAGAGTAGTAGTGATAATTGTAATTGTAGTAGTGATGATGATCATAGTAATGGTGATGATGACAGTACTCGTGATGATTGTGGCAGTTGTAGTGATGATGGCAGTAGTAGTGATTGTGTTGATTGTGATTGATGATGGTATTAGTAGTGAGGATGGTAACCCATCGCAGAGTTGGGTATGCCGTTTTGATTTTGGGCAAAACGGCACGTCTACTTTATTTATTATTTTATTTATTTTATTCTATTTTTTATTTGGGGCCACACTGCCAACTAGGAACTGTGAGGTCTATGTAGTCCGTGTATCTATGTAACTCTCTCTCTCTCTCTCTCTCTCCCCCCCCCCCCCCCCCCCGCTGCCCTAACGAGTAATCCAGTAAAACCCGCGACCATGGCCCTATTATCACCCACTCACGAGATTGAGACATCATCCCCGCTCATCCTGGCTCTTACATCAAACGCCCCCCCACCCCCCCCCCCCCCCTATTAACAGCGTACCGTAATGTGGCCGACGTCTTGGGGGTTATTAGGCTATTTTGTTGTCATTATTATTGAGGGTAGCATAGGGTAGTCAGCATGGAAGTAAAAAAGTCCTTCCATGCCAGTGTGGCAATCCAGACATTGACTTATGGGAGCAAAGCATGGACGTTGGTGAAGAGACTCAAACCAAGAGTGAGAGGGGTGGAAATGAGTTACTTGAGAAATGCGTGCGGAGTTACATGGAGGGGCACAGTGCGTCCTTGTATTGAGCATTGTTCACATGTGTGGGGAGGATCCTCTCACACCGCACTCCTAGACAAAGTAAAAAGTTAAGCCTTCCGTATCATTGACTCCCGTCCACTCACCAACTCTCTGCAATCTCTCTCTTCGCCGCAATATTGCATCTCTCTCGCTATTCTATCGCTAAAAAAATAATCAATGTTCCTCAGAGCTTTCCCAGTGTATATACGGGTACTCTACGTAGTAGCCATCTTGCAACACAATCCCACCCCTACTCTGTGCAACTCTGCAACCCAAGAGTGAAACGTTACTCTGTCTTTTTCCTATTCAACTGCTGAGCTCTGGAACTCTCTCGCAGAATCAGTCTTTCCCTCTTCGTATGACTTAGATTGCTTCAAACTCCGTGTGTCCAGGCATTTTGGCTCGAACGTCCCTTGATGTTGGCCCTGTCACTCTTTCAACTCTTGGGGAGGCACTCACTACAGGCAGTTCTGCCTTTTGTCTCCCTCACTCACATAGAAACAAAAAATGGTAGAAATACTAGCTCGATTACCGTACTCTAGTCGTTTGTGAGTTATAGAGGTTAATATTCAAGACTTTTGGCCTACTCATTTGAAACAGGGTATAGCCGTACAGTTGCGGTCAGATACATAAGGACGGAGTGTTTGGAAGCTAACTATTATGGTACACTGGCGAACTATTCTGACAAACCACTTGAACCCCTCACTCACCATAGTACTGGGATTTGGTTCACTTTCTGGTCGACTTTGTCATTTATTTATTATTTTTCTAGTTTCTGCCCTAGACCTCCATCAAAGTTTAAAAAGGATCCTCTTCAAGATATATTTGTAAATTTTTCGATAGAAAAATGTCCCGCCGCCTCCTAAATTACAGGCTCGCCAGGAAAAATCGACACGTAAGTGACACGAACCGTCTTAAAATTGGCAAAGAAAAGGGGCAGAAGGTCTAAAAAACGCCAAACTAATGGGCCAAACGTCATAAAATCTGAAAACTAATGGGGCTAAACATGAGGAAAGCTAATAATGATACACTGGTGCATTATTCTGCTAAACCCCTTGAACACCCCACACACACACACCATATTACTGGGATTCATTAGTTAAAGGGAGATGGGCAGTTTTCCTGACCCCCCCCCCTTCTCCCCCAAGTTTAGCCCCATTAGTTGTGAGATATTAAGACGTTCGCTTTTTAGTTTGGCGATTTTAAGATATTTCGCCTAATTTTCTGTCAATGTTAAGCCCTTTTGTGCCATTTTGGTGTCGATTTGTTCCTGGTGAGCGATAGCGAGCCTGTAATTTTGGAGGATCCGGCCTTTGGCCGGGACATTATTCTACCGAAAAAATGTACACATTTATATCGAAGGGGGGTATTGGGGGTATCTTTTTAAAGATTGATGGGGGTCTGGGAAGCAAACTGAAAAATCTTCCCTTAACGCTCGCCTTATTGTTGTTGTTGTTGATGTTTTTATTTTATTTGTTCTTGTTATTATCATTGTATCAGTGAAGGAACTGCGCTTTACCCCGGGCCACCCCCTTCCATTTGTGTCCCACGCCATCTCTGAATTAGGCTGGGGCTGAGGGGCGGGTCACGTGACTTAGCTTCAGGCGCATTCACACGAGGACTATTTTCCGGCAATTTTCGATTCGCACCCTTATTTTGACAACACTTAGAGACTATTTTGCACTTATATTAGCAACTAGAGCGAAGGTAGGTTAGCATAGGTGGAGTAATTCATATGGGAGGATTATTACTCAGGCGGCCAGATCACAGTTAAGGAATACAAATGCTGGGAATAATCGCTCTTGTGAATGCTCCTCTTAGGCTCCCTCACGCAACCAGGCCGCTCCTGTCGTCTCGCATTTTTACCTGGGCACTACACAGTGTATACACTCACTCACTCTCACTCTCTCTATCTCTCTCTCTCTCTCTCTGACACACCGCCCGTGTCGTCTCGCATTTTTACCTGTACGCTACACAAAATCACTCTAACTCTCACTCTCTCTCACACACACAGACATACGCACTCACTTTGTGTGTATGTATGTGTGTGTGTGTGTATATTTATGTGTGTGCGTGTGCGCGCGCGTAATTCTGTAATTCGACTATATGCTTCTCACTTTGTGTGTATGTATGTGTGTGTGTGTGTGTGTGTGTGTGTGTATATTTATGTGTGTGCGTGTGCGCGCGCGTAATTCTGTAATTCGACTATATGCTTAGGTGTAATTAGTAGTGAAATTGTGTGCCCTTTAATATCCGTAAGTGCACGTGTACTTATAATGCCTTGTATAAATAACACAGTGAATAATTATGCGAAATGTATATATTAAGGGGAGACAGACCGTTTTTCTGGACCCCCTTCTCCCTAATGTTTAGCCCCACTAGTTTTGAGATTTTAAGACGTTGGTTCCATTAGTTTGGGGATTTTATGACCTTTCACCTCATTTCTTTGTAATTATTAGGACCCTTCGTGCCATTCAAGTGGCGATTTTTTCCTGGCGAGCGAAAGCGAGCCTGTAAATTTAGGAGGAATCGGCCTTTGGCCGGGACATTTTTCTACCGAAAAATTTGCAAATCTATATTGAAGGGGGATCTAGGGGGTGTTTTTCTAAGCTTGATGGAGGTCTAGGGAGGAAACTAAAAAAATATATGAATAAATGAATTAATAGACCAAACAAACAGCCACTGTCCCCTTAATAAACTATACACATGGACACATCTAAATTGTTATGTTTGATGCTTATGACTGTTCGTCTTTATATGTGTCTATATTTGACACCTGCAGTTGATATCATCTTATCAATGACCCATTCTTTATAATAGGATTCTGTTTTGATGATGGATTATGTCAAAATATGTGATTCCTATCTGCTCTTTACACCATGCCTTTCTCCGGCGCTTTTTATAGCAGTAAAAATAGAAAAATACTACTAAATCAGGGTTATAGATCTGTGTGTTAGAGATATGCGGCCGGTAATAGGATGTGTGTGTGTGTGTGTGTGTGTGTGTGTGTGTGTGTGTGTGTGTGTGTGTGTGTGTGTGTGTGTGTGTATGTATGTATGTATGTATGTGTGTGTGTGTGTGTGTGTGCGTGTGCGTGAATTTTAGAGATATGCGGCCGGTAATAGGAAGTTTGTATTTGTATGTGTGTGTGTGTGTGTCAAACCGGAGTATTTTTGTTCGAAGACTTGAATGAATATGAGAAGGAATACAATAAAATTAACATTAAATAGCATTGTTTGGACCATGTTATCACTTCCAAACAAATAATATTAACTATAAACCATAATTTGTATCCTTGCATAAACAATAATAGTCTAAACAAAAAATATGGGCTCTGCTTTCGTTTGAGAGAGAGAGAGAGAGAGAGAGAGAGAGAGAGAGATTTACATAGATTTACATAGATACACTGGCCACACAGATCTTACGATCCCTACGAGGTGACCAGGACTTAATCCTAATAGAGATAGCAACCCTAAGAGAAAGTGGAAGGAAAGGATAGCAAAGATGAAGGCTCTCTCCCCACCCTCCGGCAATATGCCGTACATGAAAATAGTTAGAAGTGAATAACCTTGCAGGGCTTGGAAATCGCCTGAAGGAATTTATAGTATAGTTAGAAATGGAAAGGAAAAGGCATGCACACCTTCACTTTTTTTTATTTTTATTTTTTTCCCTTTTCCAACTGAAAACGTTTTCATTTCCGCCAGGTTCTCTTATCAGTGATCAGCTTCTACTGCAGACCAACTTTTCTGTGATATGTGTCTAACCTTTTTTTAAATGTGTATATCGAGTCACTGTCAATAACTTCATTAGGGAGCTTATTCCACTCATTAATAATACTGTGGGTGAAGAAATTTTTAGTTATGTCTAGGTTCGCTTTCCTGCCTGTTAGTTTTAATTTGTTTCCTCTTGTGGAACCTTCTTTGGCTATCTTAAATAGATTATTAGAATTTACGTTACTAAAGCCTTTTAGAGAGAGAGAGAGAGAGAGAGAGAGAGAGAGAGAGAGAGAGAGAGAGAGAGAGAGAGAAAGTTATGAGTTGGGTGTGGATATTCAGTCAGCCATATAAAAAGACATACTCGTGGACTAGACAGGGAGGTAGACACACAATTGACAGGCTCTATAATAAAATATGAGCCAGCCATCACGGGGACGGTAATTGAAGGGGCAGAACACGCAAGATGTACAGGTGCCCGCATAAGTTCCGTTCCTCGTCGTCATCTATATGTAAGAAAGTAAAATAGTATGAATGAAGTGTGTGTGTGTGAGAGAGAGAGAGAGAGAGAGAGAGAGTGTGTGCGTTTGTTATAATTACCAGTTGACTAGCCAGATTGAGTTAACCACTGCATAAGATACTACGCTCGTAATTCAGTCATGTGTATTATATTTCTATGTATAAGATTACTAATTGGAACATAACTTATGTGAGTAACTGTACAGTAGGAGGCAGAAGTTATTGAGACACTAGGTACATTAATTTTGTTTTTATATAATTTTATTTTTCTCTATTATATTCTGGTAGAATAAGCATTGTACTGTACCTAGGTAAATTGTCAGCCTTAGCGCCGTAAGTAAGCAATACACCAATAATTATCGCAATGATAATTATTAAAAACACTTACACACTTACTTACACACTCACTCACTCACTCACTGACTGACTGACTGACTCACTGACTGACTCACTCTCTTTGAAATATTAAAAACGGATGACGCGAGAAGGAAAGCAATACAGAACATTAATTATAAACAACAAGGGAATACAAACAATCACTGCAGACCGACGAAAAGTAAATAATAAAGTAGACGTGCCGTTTTGCCCAAAATCAAAACGGCATACCCAACTCTGCGATAGGTTACCATCATCACTACTAATACAATCATCAATACTACTGCCATCATCACTATAACTGCCACAATCATCACGACTACTGTCATCATCACAATTACTATGATCATCACTACTACAATTACAATCATAACTACTACTCTCATCATCACTACTACTGTCACCATTGTCACTACCATCTTAATCACTACTATCATCATTGATACTACAACTATCAACCATCATTACTACTATCAAATCCACCATCTTACAATCATCATTACTACTGTTAATATCATCACTACTACTATAACCATCATCATTACTACTGTCACAAGTATTACCATCATCACTACTACTGCCATCATCACCATTACTATGATCTTCATAATCACTACAACTTTCACCATCATCACTACTACTCACCATCATCACTAATACTCACACCATCGTCACTACCATAATCACTACTGTCATAATTATCACTACACTACAACTTTCACCATCATCACTACTACTCACCATCATCACTAATACTCACACCATCGCCACTACCATCATCACTACTGTCATAATTATCACTACAACTATCATAATTACTTGTCACCATCATCACTACTATTATGACCATCATCACTACTACTAGTACTGTCACCATCATATCTACTACTGTTACCATCATATCTACTACGGTCATCATCATCACTACTATTATCATCATCAATACAACTACAACCATCATCACTACTATTATCACCATCATCACTAGTATCACCATTAATCCCACTATTACTACCATCACTTCTAATGCCAACTAAACTAACTTAACCTAGCAAATGCAGAGCGAGATGTTTTTGCCCCCAGAACGAATGCGTTCTTAGTGTGTGAGCCCCGAAGACAAATAACGCCATCATTGCTGGGGGGGGGGGGGGGGAAGAGAGAGGGGGGGGGGGTTGTCCTGGAGGGGGGAGTTGTCCTGGAGGGGGGGGGGGGGGGAAAACCATATTTTGGACCTAAAATCATAACTATTGCATAAATTAAAAAAATATTTTTTGACTGACGTTCGCATTCACGCAACAAATTTTCGTGTGAAATTTGGTGAAAATCCATCCAACAGTCTAGGAGGAGTTCCGAGACAGACGGACGACGACGACAAGATTTTTTTTTCGTGTGGTACCCACTATACGGGGGGCGATACCAAACTCTGCTTACGCAGAGTTGATAAGACAAACTGGATGAAGCAAGAAGAGACGAAAAACACAGAAGACGAAAATAATACACACGAAATAAGTAACAATGAAGTAAGTAGATGATAAACAACAAATACGAAAATGTAATACACGAAATAAGTAACACAGAATTAGGCAAGAGATCATAAACAACAAAGACTACAATCAAGTAAAGCAAAAGATCAACACTGGATGAAGCAAGAGATCATAAACAAAGACTAAAATCAAATATAGCAAATAACACTGGATTAAGGGGGATGGGCGTATTTATTTGCTTATATACTCATTTATTTTTTACTTATTTTTTACCTTCTTCGCTAGACCTCCATTAAACTTAAAAAAAAAAAAAAAAAATAGACTCCCTTTCAAGATAAATTTGCAAATTTTTCGGTAGAAAAATTTCGCGGCCGAAGGCCGATTCCTCCTAAAATTGCAGGCTCGCTATTGCTCGCCAGGAAAACAAATCGACACCTTAATGGCACGAAAGGTCTTAATACTGCCAAGGAAATAGGGCGAAAGGTCTCATAATCGCCAAACTAATGAATGAATGTCTTAAAATCTCAAAACTAATGGGGCTAAACATGAGGGAAAAGGAGGTTCAGAAAAACCAGCCCATCTCCCCTTAAGCAAGAGATCATAAACAAAAGGCGAAAATCAAGTAAAACAAACGAGAAACAAAAAATAAGCCACAGAAGCTAAACACAGAGGACTAAGTAAAACAAATAAGTAACAAGGAAATACGAAATGAGGGAAAGGAATACAAAAAAACAGGAAAACGAAACATAGGCACACGAATAATACTGATACAACGAAACATAGGCACACGAATAATACTGATACAACGAAACATAGGCACACGAATAATACTGATACAACGAAACATAGGCACACGAATAATACTGATAAAACGAAACATAGGCACACGAATAATACTGATAAAACGAAACATAGGCACACGAATAATACTGATAAAACGAAACATAGGCACACGAATAATACTGATAAAACGAAACATAGGCACACGAATAATACTGATACAACGAAATATAGGCACACGAATAATACTGATACAACGAAACATAGGCACACGAATAATACTGATACAACGAAATATAGGCACACGAATAATACTGATAAAACGAAACATAGGCACACGAATAATACTGATACAACGAAAGAAGGAAACACGATACATAATTGTTTTCAACATCGTTCTTAAGGGGGGGGAGGGGGGGGTGACCTGCTTTTTTCTCACATTTTCTCTCTTTCTCTAGCTTGTATCCGTTCGGCCCCATTCAGCCAACTGTTTTAAGACGTCTCCGGCGAAGCCGGATTTCTCCATACAATGCTGGCTCGCTATCGCTCACCAGGAAGAAATCGACACCTGGATGGGGATAAACGTCTTAAAACAGTTGGCTGAATGGGGCCGAATGGATACAAGCCAGATAAAGAGAGAAAAGGAGAAAAATATAAAAAGCAGGTCACCCCCCCTTAACACCGATAACCCACAAATAATATTAATGAAAGCATGTGATTCTCCCAGCATTCGAACCTTGGACATCACATACAGAACTTACACGCTCTAACCATTACGCCATCAAGACAGTTATAGAAGTACAGCACATGACTACGATTAACCCCTTCTGTACCGTAGACGTATTTCTTATTTGATTTCAGCTATATTTAGACGATTTTATGAAGCTTAGGAAAGATATATGGTAGCTAAAAGGATGAATTGAGATAGTTTGTAGCCTTTTAATGGTAGACGTCCTTCCTAACCATAACAAAATCGTCTAATAGGTGCCAAAATACAATAAAAAGTACATCAACGGTACAGAAGGGGTTAATATCCTTTCATCGAATACTGGATATCAATCTAATCACGCAGGGAAACTAAATATGGCACACAAATAAAACTGATACAAAACAAAATGGGAGTCCAGAAAAATATAAACCCGCAGTAAAGAGAGGCCAAGGACACCAGTGGCACCAACATGGCGGAAGTTGGCCAATCTCTCTGTCACTATAGGGTACGTTAGGCCATCCAGGGAATATATAGGGGAATAAAGGTAAGCAAGGGGGAAGATCACAGGGAATAACACAATCAACGAATAAAAACCATAGAAGATACAAACAAAATAAACAGAAGTAATATATATGAAAATACAACAACTACTATTACTACTTTTTTTTTTCTGTTTTTTTTAATATTAGTTTAACCAGACCACTGAGCTCTACAAAAGAACTCTCATAGGGCTGGCCCGAAGGATTCGATCAAAATATATAACTAAACGAGTCAAGATAGAGAGGGAAGGGCAGTAGGGGAACAAATCGAGGAAGGTGAAGACACGCAGACATTTCTCGCCATTTCACCAGTTCAGCCGGACCACATGAGCTCCACATCAGAGCTCTCATAGGGCAGGGCCGAAGGATGAGGCAAGAACTGCTACACCGCAACACCAACTAAGAAGTGATCAGGGCGAAGAATGAAAGATCAGGTCGAAGGTAGAAAAAATCACATCGAGAAGCAAAAATGGCATTACCGAAGGGAATCAAGTCAGTCCGGCCACATCAGCAACCGAAGAGACAAATCAGGCCAGGAGTCTGCTACCTAGCCAGGCCAGGGAGACATGAGATATAGGCTGCCCGAGGACAGCCAAATGGGACAGAATATGAATAGAAGGGGAAAATCATAGAATGAGGAATGAAAAACTACTCAAAATTAGTCAAACTGAGGACGAAAGCTCGAGGGGAGATAGGAAGGGTAAGTACCACAACCATCCCCCATCAAGCTCCAGTCGCCGGCCCCGAAGCCCCCCAACCGCGTCAAGGAAAGTAGTATCAGGGGGGACTATTACTACTACTACTTACAAAAATAATAATAATAATAATAATAATAATAATAATAATGATGATGATAATATAATAACAATAACAAAAATACTAAAAAAACATATGTGTGACATAAATTAAGAAAGGTCAGAACGAAAAGATAGGAAAATGGAAAACATTGAAGAACTTTACATTGATTAGAAAATGTCTGTTGATGAATAACACCGAACACACCGAGAAGAGGAATAAGAAACAACAACATAACGTGATATTATTTAAGGACTGTAATAACACGGAAACAGGGAAAAAAGTGAAGAAGTAAATATTGATATATAACTAGCCTATATGTTCATAAATAACAACCATCTCAAAGAGAGGGTATAATAATGATAAATGTTTATAATATATATTGGTATATTTTGAGCCGGCAGCTAATGAGTTTGAGAATACACAATTCCTTAACCTAACTTATCCTAAGAAGTCAACAGGTTGACTTTGGCTGCCACAAGGACACATACATACCCCCAGAAGGGGTAGGATGTGGACAGGGAACCAGGTGGAACCCAGAGGTTTCGCTTCCACACCTAACCTCCGCAGCCTTATTTTTTCTCCACAGGTAGCTGGATTCGAACCCGCGCTACCAGAGCCAAGCGACTAGAGGACAGTAATTCATTGCGCTCGGCCACTGTGGTTGTAATACAATTGAAATATAAACTAATAAACAAACATTATAATTATTAATCAAGAAAGGGCTGGAGAAAAACATAATAAATAAGAAAACAGTGGAGAAATATTTGTTGATCAGAAGCAACGGGAACACCTTTAAAATTAAGGCAGAAAAAGGAGTAAGAGAGAATTGACGATAATGAAGAGAAGATGGGAACATAAACAGTGATAAAAGAAAGGCGTAAAGATGTTGGCACTTTAATGAAAACACAGTGGGAGAGAGAGAGAGAGAGAGAGTGAGAGTGGTGTGGTGGCGAGAAGGGTGCCTAAGTATTTGTATGTGTATTACAGAGAGAGAGAGAGAGAGAGAGAGAGAGTGGTGTGGTGGTGAGAAGGGTGCCTTAGTATTTGTATGTGTGTATTACAGAGAGAGAGAGAGAGAGAGTGAGAGTGGTGTGGTGGTGAGAAGGGTGCCTTAGTATTTGTATGTGTGTATTACAGAGAGAGAGAGAGAGAGAGAGAGTGAGAGTGGTGTGGTGGTGAGAAGGGTGCCTTAGTATTTGTATGTGTGTATTACAGAGAGAGAGAGAGAGAGAGAGAGAGAGAGAGAGAGTGGTGTGGTGGTGAGAAGGGTGCCTTAGTATTTGTATGTGTGTATTACAGAGAGAGGGAGAGAGAGAGAGAGAGAGTGAGAGTGGTGTGGTGGTGAGAAGGGTGCCTTAGTATTTGTATGTGTGTATTACAGAGAGAGAGAGAGAGAGAGTGAGAGTGGTGTGGTGGTGAGAAGGGTGCCTTAGTATTTGTATGTGTGTATTACAGAGAGAGAGAGAGAGAGAGAGAGAGAGTGGTGTGGTGGTGAGAAGGGTGCCTTAGTATTTGTAGACACCCCGTGCTACCGCCAGACGTTGCAGACGCTCTGTCAACGCTCTCACGATATCGATCTTAATTTGAGTATTAACTACTCATCCTCTTCATTCTTGTGCATGAAAGGTGGTTAAGAGCACGTTTAACCATCCTGTAGCTTAGTAATTAACACTGCACGATATTTCGCTGTGTATTGACTGATAAACTTTGTGTTTATCACAAGACTCCTGCTCGGACAGGGCGCCACTAGCGCCATCTATTGTTTTGTTTTGCTTTGTAAACAAACGCTCTCTTATTACTATTTTATATAAAATCGTTAGGCCCCTAATTTTACCCATTACCTACTGTAGTAAGTATCTATTTAACTGCCTTGTATGTAATGTAAAGCTTTGCATATTAATTTGCTAATAAGCAATATTGTTTACTAACTAACCGCCTACAGGGACTAACGCCGACACCATTTTTGTAAACAAACCTTTTTGGGGGATTATACATATTAAAATTTCAGCAAATTTTGTACCAAATTTAAGTGCATTCATTTATCTTTTCCCCCTAGATATATTCTTGACTTTTTCTCCTCAGACTGATTTTACTTTAAGCTAAGGGTGGTATTTGTACAAACTAACCCAACCTGCCAAGCTTTTAACCTAACCCAAACCTAGCCTAGCCTATAGCCAGCCAATCTGTTTTAATTATCAACTCTTGTAGATATTGTATTTAGTATCCTACTGTAGCTATATATATCTGT
>CM064579.1:51530399-51600330 GCA_032716605.1 Paralithodes platypus | reverse complement strand
CGCCCCATTAGTTTGGCAATTTTTAGACTTTTTGCCCCATTTCTTTGCCAATATTAAGACCTTTCGTGCCATTTAGGTGTCAAGTTTTGTCCTGGCGAGCGATAGCGAGCCTGTATTTAAAGAGGAAACGGCCTTCGGCCGGGACATTTTTCTACCGAAAAATGTACAAATTTATATCGAAGGGAGGTTTTGTGGGTGTTTTTTTAAGTTTGATAGAGGTTTAGAGAGCAAACTAAACCCCCTCCTTAAACCATTGAGCCGAACCAGTAAATTATGCCGCACAATACCGTCTGGGCCCCCTTAATCCCTATGATAATTATGGTTAGTATATTATGGACACTTGACTTACCCTCTCCGTACCTATTATTGTTTTCAGTGCGGGTGATATATTTTTTATCTTATTTTAGCTACTATTAGACGATTTTGTTCAGCTTACGAAGGACCTCTTGCGATTAAAAGGCTACACATTATCTACATTAACCCTTTTAGCTACCACAGATCCTTCCTAAGCTGCACAAAATCGTCCAAATGTAGCCAGAATAATATAGAAAAGGCGTCATCCGTATTGAACAGATTATTGTTTACAGCCTAGACCGAACACAGGGCGAGGGTTTCAACATGGCGCCGGTGGGTACAAAGATGGCGCCTGAGTGGGTACCAAGATGGCCACGTTATTGAGGTCCCCCTGGCTGCTGTTACTTTGCCCTTTTTCTCGGAGCCTAAATGGCCATAATTCAGAGCTAAAACTGCCCCGCGTATTTTTAACATTAAACGGTAAAAATCAGTGGACGTCGAGTGCTGTTATGAGAGAGAGAGAGAGAGAGAGAGAGAGAGAGAGAGAGAGAGAGAGAGAGAGATTTAAGGTAGAGTACAAAGGAGTACAAAGGAGTACAAAGGAAATCAAGCAACAACAGATCTAGTGACCCTTCTAGGTTGCTTGTCCTCCAAAACACTGAGGATCAAGTGTCCAAACAGTGGTTTAGAGTGGGTAAGGGAACATTGGAAGGGGAATTACTGCCCTGGAACTAATGTCCGTGGCAGGATTAGGAAGTTAGTAGGGGACAGATGGGTTAGTAACTGAGGGGGGGATAAAATAAAGTTATTCATTTACAAACGCAGTCAGTCGCGGGTTTGATGCGAGATATTTGTCTAGGCGGAGTTTAAATGAATCAACGGTGATGCAGTCTATAACGTTTCGGGGAAGCCCATTCCACAAGTTGACAACTCGATTGAAGAAGAAATTCTTAGATTCGTGTGAGTTAAAAGATTTACCAATAATTTTGCAACCGTTTCCCCGCGTGTAATTAGATTGGTCGATAGTGAAGTACTTACTACAGTTCATATTGTCGATGCCTTTGATGATTTTGAACACTTGAATTAAGTCACCTCTTAATCTGCGCTGGGTTAAAGGAAATAGATTTAATTCTCTAAGACGCTCTTCGTATGGTTTGTTCTTTAGGCTAGGTATCATTTTGGTAACTCTACGTTGAACTCGTTCTAGCTTGTTTATATCTTTTTGGTAATAAGGGCACCAGGATTGAACGCAGTATTCCAGAGAGGGCGGACTAATGAATTGTAAAGGGTTAGGATAACTTCTTTGGATTTATGCTCAAATGACCTGCCTATAAAGCCAATTATTTTGTTTGCCTTCTTAACAACTTCTGAACATTGTTGACTCGGTTTTAGGTTACTCGATATTGTTACTCCCAGATCGGTTTCTCTGTTTACATTCTTAAGCTGAGTGCCATTCATCGAATAGTTTGCTTTCTCATTTAGGTATCCGATATGTAGTACTTTACATTTATCCGCATTGAAACTCATTTGCCAAATTTGGGCCCAACATGACAATTTATCTAGATTGTGTTGCATATCGTCAACTTGTTCTTTTGAGAGTACGCTATTTGCAATTTTTGTATCGTCAGCAAATTTTGAGATTGTACAGGTGAGACCCTCATCTATGTCGTTGATGTAAATTAGAAAGAGAATTGGTCCTAGTACCGATCCCTGGGGTACCCCGCTACTTACATTGGTCCATTTTGATGCCTTACCGTTTATGACTACTCTTTGCTTTCTGTCGCTGAGCCAATTTTCTATCCATTTCAACACACCGTCTTGTATTCCATGCGCTTTTAGTTTTAGCAGTAAACGTTTGTGGGGAACTTTGTCAAAGGCCTTTTGAAAATCAAGGTATATAATATCTACAGCTTTACTCTCATCGTAGAGGTTGAGGATATCGTGGAAGAAGTCTAAGAGGTTTGTTAAACAGGAACGTTTTTTACGAAAGCCGTGTTGAGTATCTTTAAGTAAGTTATTTTCCTCTAAGTGATTTACGAGTCTGTCTGTTATGACCGTTTCTAGCATTTTACATACAACTGAGGTTAAGCTAATTGGACGATAGTTACTGGGTAGGGATTTGCTGCCTTTTTTGAATATCGGTGTTACGTTGGCTAGCTTCCACTGATCGGGCATAGTTCCAGACTGCAAGGATTTATTGAATAGTAATGTCAGTGGTTTAGAGAGCTCATCCTTAGCTTCCTTTAGAAATCTAGGCGAGATTGTATCAGGTCCAGGCGTTTTATTTACCTTGAGTTTATCTAAACAATTCAATACTTCTCTCTCTGTAACGGTGATATTGCTTAGAACATCTGAATTATCAATCTGAATCGGCGATGGTGTAGGGATATCACTGAGGTCTTCTGTTGTAAAAACTGATGCAAAGAAGGTATTGAGGGCATTACTCATTTGTTCTTCGTCTTTGGTGTATTCTCCATTTTCATCGACTAACGGTCCAACAGTTGAAGTAACTACTTTTTTCTTTCTGATATAACTATAGAATTCTTTCGGGTTTGTTTTACTTTGATTCGCAATATGTAACTCTAAGGTCTTTTTACTTTGCTTAATTAACTTTTTGGCTTTGCGTCGTAGCTCTACAAATTTCAGCCGTTCTTCGTCATTTTGTGAGGATTTTAATCTATCATTAGCAAATTTTTTAGCAAGCAGGCAGTTTGAAATATCTTTATTCCACCATTTGGGCTTATTATTATGGCCTGGACGCCGAGTTTTCGATGGTATGCAGTCTTGCACTGCTTTTAGGTAAGTGGCTTCGAATAACTTCCAAGATGTATTTATGTCGTTATTGTGAATTAAAAAGCTCCAGTCAGTTTCTTTAAACATAGCTCTAAGTTTATGGAAGTTTGCTTTCTTGAAATTAGGGACTTTTTCGATGCTACTATTTGGTTCGTTACTAGTAAACTTTAAAGTGAAAGTTATCGTACGATGGTCGCTGTTACTGAATTCATCACCAACATTCAAATTCTCTATTAATTCTTCTTTTGTTGCAAGTACAATGTCAAGAACGTTATTACCACGGGTCGGCGTTCCAACAAATTGATAAAGCGAACTCTCTTGCAAGTTCGTATACAAGTCATGTCCGGAGTGTGAAGTAAGAGTATCGCCCCACTTGGTCACAGGTAAATTAAAGTCACCAAAAATTACGGTATCTTGTGAGTTACTTACATCTGCAATTTGTTCGTAAATTTCTCGGTCAGTTTGCACTGATTGAGCTGGAGGTCTGTATATTAATGCAAGTATTATTTGGTACCTTTATTATTCTTTATTAGCACAAAAGATGCGTCGACGTTCACAATTTGAGGTTTTGACAAGAGGGTAGGGTTAAGACTTTCTTTGATATAAAGTAAAACGCCACCTCCATTTCGATTTATTCGGCTTTTCTCAAACATTACATAACCGGGAAGTGAATACTCTGCTAAAAAGTCTCTATCTTCTGTATTGAGCCAAGATTCTGTTATGCCAATCACATCATAATTTTCTGTAAACACTAGCTCCTCTAATCTGAAAATTTATTGCGTATGCTACGAGCGTTTGCATAGAAAACCTTTAAATTTGTTATTTTAGAACTCACGGAACGCTCTTTAATAATATTTTTGGTTCTTGTCGGATCTACATTTATGTTCATGGCTGTCCTCGGTCCTCGCTGTCTTCGGTCCTTATCGCTGGTGGTCCTCGGTTGCCTCTGTTTTTTTCTTGGCGTTGGATGATTTATGTCACTGCTGCTTCTCGGATGGCGTTTTTTGATCCATGGCTGCGGACTGCTTCGTGTAGGAGACGACCCATGCGTGCTGAACCCACAGGGTTTAGATGAGTGCCATCCTTGCGGAACAGAGTAGGCTGGTTGTAGAAGTTGTCCCAGAGGTTGATGAATTCAACTTCTTCCCTCAGACACAAATGTTTTAGTCGGCTATTTGTGCTGAAAGCCTTGTCGTAGAATTTGTCAGGTGCGTCGATCTTGGGGAGAATGCCTGAGATGATGATATTCCTTGACTTGTTTTTGTAGTGCTGGATCATCTTGCGATATTTCTCCATCAACTCTTCGGATCTGGTGCGCATGACGTCATTTGAACCAGCATGGATGACAAAAAGGGTATTTTCATTTGCATCCTTTGTGGTAGAGAGTGCTGTTGGAGTGTAGTGGGGTGTGCCGGTCATGGGTAAATTTCCCTTTTCAGTTCAAATTGATACAAAAGTTTGCTTTTCGGTACCAATTTAAAGCTAAGGGTCTCTAGAACAATATTGGTCCGAGTGTACAAGGATTATACCCAATTTGGAGTCTGGGGGGCGTGGGGGGTTGGTGGGGGGTGTTTTGACCACCCGCGGGCATACGCAAAATACGAAAACTGCTATAACTCGTGAACGGATTATCCAATCTGAACATGTGAGGTACCTATGGCTTCAAGAGGATGAGTAGCAACTTCTTATCCGACCATATTGTCCATAGAAGCAAACAATTTGCCGAGATCGGTGTATATCCATACCACAAAGATATATGTTTTTGATATTTCTCAGTGATACTTGGACACAATTACAAAATAATACTGAATTGTTTAATTATCATTACATGGTCAAACACAGGTAGCACTTGGTGAACATAGGCTTGCAAATCTGCTTGAACAACTGCTTGAACACCACGTTTAATGACCATTACCATTTACCATTAGGCCATCATAAATTGATAATCAGAAAATTAGATTCGCGTCGGACAGAAACAACAGATAAAACAGATTGTACAGACTGGATCTCGACCAATAAGAATAACTACACTTCATCTCATCTTAGACTATATGTAGAATCTACATGTAAGTTCAGGTTACATAATATTTTCAGCACCAAAATACAGAACATCTTAAAGATTTACAAACTTTATCTCATTCATAAACAGACCTTTTTAAAACTAGAAATATAGACGACACAAGTACATAGGCCTAATTCTTGAATAAAACAAGTAGACTCGACTAGAGTACCATCATTACAAATTATAAACTAGAAATATAGACGACACAAGTACATAATTCTTGAATAAAACAAGTAGACTCGACTAGAGTTCCATCATTATAAATGTGACTGACAAGTAGCTGATCAAACAAAATTACACGTGAACCCAAAACAGGTTATTCAAACTAGACTAGAACACTTCAAACAAAAACTATTGAAATCACAACAATGAAAAGATACAACCTAAACTACATTCAAATTGTGTATCCAGAAGCTAAATGCTTTTTAATAAAATTAAAAGAAAACACATTCTGGATATAAGTAGGGTTACGGGCTAAAAGCATGTACATAATTGACAAGAAAATAATGCAAGCTAAGGACTTAATTTGTGTGAACAGGATGGCCTTAGGCATTGAAAACTGGACAACGTTCTGAACCAGCTATTTGTCACATTTGCACTTGCACAGACGTGTGCATTTTAAATTTGCTTTTTTACACTTGCACGATGAGCAAGCATGTGCGCACGTGCATTTCACATCGAGGTTGAATACCTCCTTGGCGAGGGGCAGTGTGGTCCAAATGGGAAGCAGCTTGCCGTCCTTCTCCATCCATCCATGATTAACAGGGTTCTCGACAGGCATCATGGGTTCGTGGGCTGTAGTCCAGACGCTCGCTTGGAAGACACTCCTTTTGAGATGTTGGTCCAAAGCATCACTCGTTGGGGGATTCTCTCTACATCCCTAGTCCTCTGCGAGAACACCCTCATGCGGACGAAATCAACGTCGGTCTCGTCGGTTGACTCATTGGAGTATAGCTTACAAACAAAATTCCTGGCCACGTCTTTCAGCTTTGGTGATATTTGGAACGGTGTGTCAGTGATTGTCGCAAATTCGTCCATCAGGGATGGTACGTCATCCTTCAACTTGCAACAGTATCGCTTTCCCTTGAACTTGAATGATGACGTGCTGTCTGAGCCAGTGAATGCGTGGAAGAGGGCCATGGCTTTGCACGTTGTCATTTCCAGGCTCGAGGCAATGGCGTTCAGGGAGATCATTCTGGTTGTCTTTCCTGCTTTGAATGAGATCCAGACTTGTGCAGCTGGATTCACAGTTATGATGTGGTGGAAATTGCTCAGAAGTATTATGACCACGTCTGTATCCCCAGTGTGAACCATCCCAAGTGAAGAAGTTTGGAGGGCATGGATGAGATGCACTAGGACACGAGTGTCCGCTTCCTCGTGGTTGCAAGAGCCCATTGGAGGAGTGTTCCCAACAGTGTAGACTTGATCACCTGAAGTGATATACACATTCTTGTCATCTGGGAATTGTACTTCTGCTATCTTTGTTGACAGGAAAGAGAACAGTTCCTTCTTGTTATCTGCATTGGCCAAAAGGTTATGCCAATTTCCTGGGACTTTGGCAGCACCAGACACGCGTTGTTGAGTACCTGTTCCTCATTTTTCCCTTGTGGCCCCTTTGATTGTCTTAGCACGATACTCATCCCAAACAATGTCTACTCTTGTCGATCTTTTCAAATCGTGGTGAACTCTTGGGCAGAATACTTTGTTGAAGTATTCTTCGAACGTCTTGCCTTGGACGGCTGTACCAGGAAGGGAGTGGATCAGTACTCCTCCATCAATGACAATAAAGTCGTAAACGTCTGGCGCAACCAACTCCTCGTCGGCAGAAAGGGTGGTACTCGCACTAGCTTCCATGATGTATGTCAACAAATCAGACTTGGTACAAGAGTTGAGGGACCCTTCGGACGACAACGCAGGTGGGTATGCGGAAGACTCGTGACTGAAAAACTCCTCCAGATTGCCTCTTCGGCTATCTAGCACAACAAACGCTTGTCCGTAGAGCTCTGCATGCTGTTTGAAGTGCTGCATTTTCCGATTAAGAGCCGTCTTCTTCTGAGTTTTCTTCTCGTGGAACAACAATAAGTTATTTCGGTTGATCGGCGCTGTCAGAGGTGTATCATTCGAGTCGAGCACGTTCTTTCTGAAGTTGTTGTATTGCTCTTGTCCTGATTCGTAGGACAGACAATATCATTATTGTCCCTAATTTGGTCAGAGATTGCTTGCGTTAAGCTAACTTCAATAGTGAGGACTTTCTTATATGACACACTCAGACAATACTCGTGTAGTAGTTGCACCAACTTCTTGCTTCGTGTTTGGGAATGCAATTTGAGGGCCAAGAACACTGCAAGTGGAGATTCACAATGCATGTTCGCAGAAAGAGAAGTTATATTGAGCATGGCAACCTGACTTACGCAGAGGATGTTCCTGGAATTGTCTTGCGCTGGCGATGATTTTGGTCCTGCGAGGAGTTGACGGAAGAAATACTTCATACGCTGTGGAACAGATAATGCCTCACAACCATTGGGAAATGAACCATCAAAACTGAAAGGAGTGTCATGATCCAAAACAGCTTTACGGAGAATAGATGCTGCCAATAGTAATGTACGTGATTCTTCCTCTGGGGTTTGAGTTGCATCTGATATGATCTTCCTAGCCGTCTTTGAACAAATTAGGAAAATGCGATCTCGGATACCTTTCTCCTCTGTCAGATTCGGGAAGTGTTCGAGCACTCTTTCCTTTAGGCGCGTCCTGTTTATGCTCTTCTGGATTCCATGTTGTTCTAATCTCTCCTGCATCATATCCGTCAAATCTTGCAGTGTAAACACTGTACGACCTCCAGCGACTTCTTCCTTTATGAATTGGAGCAGTTCATTTTCAGCTGTAATGTCAATGTTTTCGATTGCATTGCCTTCTTTGCAAAGCGCATCATAACGGCGGGTGAATCCAGTGTAGCAATTCCGATGGTACTTGGCTTCAATGGCGACCAGATCGCCTTCTGCAGGGAGTGCTACGATACGATCCTCTCCCAGTGTGACTGCCTTGTCATGAATCTCTTTGGTGAGAGTAAGCTTCTGGAATGAATGGTGTGCTGCATGTGTTTCACCACCGCAGTAGATGCACAACTGACGATTGATATCAGCACTGGTCCGCCGGGGTCTTTTTCTTGCAGGACATCCTCGGGAAAAACGCTCTTTGGCACGGTCAAGTGCTGATGCCTTGTACAGCTGGCGACATGACTTGTGCCAGGATGCATTATTCTTCTGCATGGACTCTTCATCTGGAAGGTCTACGTCTGGGTGGGGTGCAGCACCAACTTCTCTAAATTTACTTGCAAGACTGGTGATGTTGATGTCTCTTTTCGAGCAGAGACCGGGTTCGCAAGAGGACAGACAAGTCCTTCTTTAGTTTGTTTTGGGCAGAGAACACACAACTCCCATTTCGTAATCCCAGCCATATCCTCACGAACCTGGAAAGACAAGAGATAAACTGTAAGACACACATTTAGCCAATTAAAAATTACATCCCAAAACATTTCCTTTTCATGGATATACACCGATATCGGCCAAAAAATAATGTTTATGGACAATATGGTTGAACAAGAAATTGGTACTCGTCCTCCTGAAGCCATAGGTACCTCATATGTTCAGATTGGATAATTCGTTCAAGACTTATAGCAGTTTTCATATTTCGCGTATGCCCGCGGGGGGGTCAAAACACCCGCCACCAACCCCCACACCCCCCAAACTCCAAATTGGGTCTAATCCTTGTACACTCGGACCAATATTGTTCTAGAGACCCTTAGCTTTAAATTGGTACCGTAAAGCAAACTTTTGCATCAATTTGAAATGACTGAGGGTCTGGGAACCCCACTAGTGGGGGTTAGGAGAGAGAGAGAGAGAGAGAGAGAGAGAGAGAGCGAGATTTAAGGTGGGGCGTGCCTTTTATGTATGTACGTTCGTTTGTGTATACGCCCGTGTATGTATTTTTGAGGACTATTGTATTAATGTGTAAGTTTCTATGTGCGTTTTACTAGGGTTGCATTTATGTACACTTTAGTTTTATTCCGAATATTTTGACAAGGCCAAACAGAGTATTTCAATTATAAAGAAGTTTGTATTTTAAATTGCAGTAGCCTATTAAAGTGTTCTTCTATAATACTGGTTATGTAATTTAGTTAAAGCTGATCAAATATGTTGTCGTTATTGGTAAATGTGTGTATATTTAATTATATATGGTATATAATTAATATGTTTGTATATGGCAGGGTAGAAATTATTGTATGAATTATTATTATTTGTATTATTATTAATATTATTATTATTATTTAGTTTGAGCGCAGGTTTTGTCAATAATTGTTACATACATATATATATATATATATATATATATATATATATATATATATACAGTATATATATATTTCTTTCAAATCGAAGAGACATTAATTAAAGGTAGTTTTGTGTTTCATTACGGTACCTTGTTTACGTATAAGCACACACAGGCACACGAACGCATTTTCCGACAATTTTTGATGAGCAAGTTTTTTATCGCACCGTACTATTTTGAGGTTCATTTGCACTGGCGTCGGAAACTAGATCGAAGGTGGATTATGTTAGGTAGTTTAATTCTTATTTAGCTTATATGTTGAAGAAGCCAGACTAAAATTGCCTGTAAATATTGACGGAAAAATCGCTCATGTGAAACCGCCTCCTTTTAAATGTATAAAAATATAGATGGAATTCAAGTAAGGGAAGTAAGAGAATGTAAGTAAGAAGTGAGAAAAGTAAGTAAGTAAAAAGATAATGTAAGCAAGTAAGAATATAAGTAAGAACATTTATGTAAGAGGTAAGAAGTAAGAGAAGTAAGTAAGATAATGTAAATAAATAAGAATATACATAGGAGAAGTAAGATAATGTAAGTAAGAGGTACGAAGTAAGAAGTAAGAAAAGTAAGTAAGTAAGAGGTATGAAGTTAGAGAAGTAAGGTAGTAAGTTAAAAGAGAATGTAAATAAGTAAGAATATAAGTAGAAATAAGATAATGTACGTAAGAGGTAAGAAGTAAGAACAGTAAGTAAGTAAGAGGTATGAAGTAAGACAAAAAAAGATAAATGTAAATAAGTAAGAATATAAGCAGGAGAAGTAAGAGAATGTAAGTTAGAAAAGTAAGTAAGTAAGAAGAGTTTGTAAATACGTAAGAGGTAAGAAGTTTGAGAAGTAAGGAAAATGAGAATGTAAATATGTAAGGAAAGCTTGTGAAAGTTTAGCAGTTGTGGGGAGAGCATTTGGGAGGGCGCGTGTGTGTGTGTGGGTATGTCTGTGTGTGTGTGTGTGTTTCAGAGTGTGTGTGTGTGTGTGTGTGTGTGTGTGTGTTTGTGTTTCAGAGATTGAGGGTGTGAGTGTAGGTATGTGTGTGTGAGAGAGAGTGTGTATAAGTTCGATAAAACATCTACACTATTGGGAGCGTTTAAGAGCACTGAATCTGTACTCACTGGAACGTAGAAGAGAACGTTACCTAATAATATACACGTGGAAAATCGCAGAGGGTTTAGTACCAAACCTACATACTCCGATAGTCATGAAATTCAGTGATAGGAGAGGCTGGGAATGCGAAATCCCCCGTATGAATAACAGGGCTCTGGGCTCTCTCGCTCCGAGGCTGGTTATCACACAGAGGCCCACGTCTCTTCAAAAAACTCCCACGGCGAGTAAGAGACATGAGGGACATCTCGTTAGACAACTTCAAGAGAGCCCTAGATGTCGAACTGCAAAAAGTGCCAGACGAGCCCATCCTCGCAAGGGAGCGAGCTGTCGCTTCAAACAGTCTACTGCACCAAATCACCACCCATAACGAGGGGCGTCGCGCTCCTTGGTGCCGCTAGAGGAGCGGCGAACACATCCAAAGGTATCCAAAGGTAAGGTAAGAGAGAGTGTGTGTGTGTGTGAGAGAGTTTGTGTGTGTGTGTGTTACTGTGTTTGTGTTTCAGAGATTGAGGGTGTGAGTGTAGGTGTGTGTGTGTGAGAGTGAGTGTGTGTGTGTAAGAGAGAGAGTGTGTGTGTGTGTGTGTGAAAGTTTGCAGTTGTGGGGAGAGCTAGAGGGAGAAACGGTGAAGTGCTCTTGGGTTGGGAGGGCATGTGTGAGAGAGAGAGAGAGAGAGAGAGAGAGAGAGAGAGAGAGAGAGAGAGAGAGAGAGAGAGAGAGAGAGAGAGAGAGAGAGAGAGAGAGAGAGAGAGAGAGAGAGAGAGAGAGAGAGAGAGAGAGAGAGAGAGAGAGAGAGAGAGAGAGAGAGAGAGAGAGAGAGAGAGAGAGAGAGAGAAAAAAATATGAGTGTGAGTGCGTGTTGGATTGTGATTGTGTTTTCCTCCTTGTCCCTAATTTATGTGGAGTGTTTAATTAGATGCAATTTAATTAACAGTGCAAACTTATTATATCCAAGTCCAATAACACTGCCAGGTTAACCCCTTCTGTACCGGACGTCTTTTTAAGTTTATTCTAGTTATATGTTAACGATTTTGTGTAATTTAAGGAGGATCTGTGGTAGTGAAATTGGTTAAGGGGGGTGACCTGTTTTGTTCTGTCCTTTTCTATCTTTCTCTGGCTTGTATCCATTTGGCCCCATTCAGCCTACTGTTTTAAGACGTTTATCCCCATCCAGGTGTCATTTCTTTACTGGTGAGCGGTAGCGAGCCAGCATATTTTTTATTTTTGTTTGACAGCAAGCTAAATTTGTAAATTTTTCGATAGAAAAATGTCTCCGGCGAAGCCGGATTTCTTTACATAATGCTGGCTCGCTATCGCTCGCCAGGAAGATATCGACACCTAGATGGGGATAAACGTCTTAAAATAGTTGGCTGAATGGGGCCGAATGGATACAAGCCAGAGAAAGAGAGAAAAGGACAGAAATACCAAAAAGCAGGTCACCCCCTTTAAGTGAGATAGTTCGAAGCCTGTTAATTGCTGGAGACCCTTTATAAACTGCACACAATCGTCTAAATATATATATAGCTAGAATCAAATGGAAAACACTTCCCCGGTACAGAAGGGGTTAACCCTATCTGTGTCTGAGGACGCTTTTGCACTTAATTTTGGCTAACACTGGACGATTTTACTAAGATTTGGAAGGCTCTCTAGAATCAAAAGGGTACAATCAATCTCAATTAAGGGGGGTCACCGTTTTTTTTTTTTTTTTTATCTTTCTCTCCTTTTCTCGTTTTCCCTGGCTTGTATCCATTCGGCCCCATTCAGCCAACTGTTTTAAGACGTTTATCCCCATCCAGGTGTTGATTTCTTCCTGGCGAGCGATAGCGAGCCAGCATTGTATGGAGACATTTTTTATCGAAAAATTTACAAATTTGCTTGCTGTCAAAACAAACGTATATATATACCGGCTCGCTACCGCTCGCCAGGAAAACATTGACACCTGGATGGGGGTAAACGTCTTAAAACAGTAGACTGAATGGGGCCGAATGGATACAAGCCAAAGAGAGAGTGAGGGAGAGAAAGAGAAAAAAGGCTCGCTTATTCCTCTGACTCCTACAGTTCCTCCCTAAACTAAATCAAATCGTCTACTAATACAATACAAGAAAGGTAAGCGTCCTCGTCTCTTGAATGGGTTGATTGAATCATATATAATCTCCTACCCCAATTTAATATAAAAGGCACCACCAGCATTAACCCTGTGAGTATCAGGGACGTCCTTTTCATCATATTCTGGCAACTATTAGACGATTATATTCAGCTTGGGAAGAACCTTTAGCCATAATAAGGCATCACTATATCTAAGCCAACCAATTTAACTACTACAGATCCTTCCTTAGCTGCATAATATCGTTACAATATAGCTAGACTATAATAGAGCACATGTCGCTGGTACTCAAAGGGTTAACACAAAATAAAAAATAAAAAGGCTCAGACACCCCTTCAAATTCATTTTCTACATCCTTAGGCTGATTTTCCGACATCGACATCTGGTGGTGAGATTTGTCTCACAATCGCCAAACTAGTGTGGTGAAACGTCTTAAAATTACCAAATTTATGGGGTGAAACAGAGGTTGGAACAGTGCTAGCGCCCCTTTTGTTCCTCATACTAATTTGCGACATAGATACCAACACCAGACACAGTACGGTGTCGTCTTTTGCTGATGACACAAAATTAAGCAAGATAGTAAACACACAAGAGGACACGGGCCGACTGCAGGAAGACATGAATGTAGTGTTCCAGTGGACCAGGGAAAACAACATGCAATTCAATGAGGAAAATTTCCAATTAATACGGTACGGAGATAATAATGGTGTTAAAGAAATTACAAATTACTTAACAGAATCTAACCACATAATAGAACGGAAAGACAGTGTGAAAGACCTTGGGGTATTAATGTCTGAAAATATGGGTTTCAAAGTACATAACCAGGTCAAAGTGGCGGCTGCGAAACGTCTAACGGGATGGATTCTGCGTACTTTTAAAACACGCGGTGAATTGTCTATGATAACGCTCTTCAATCTCTAGTGCTACCGCGGCTTGAATACTGTAGCGTATTAACATCCCCATACAAAGCAGGTGAAATAAATGACGTAGAGAGTGTACAAAGAAATTTCACTTCGCATATAAGTTCGATAAAACATCTACACTATTGGGAGCGTTTAAGAGCACTGAATCTGTACTCACTGGAACGTAGAAGAGAACGTTACCTAATAATATACACGTGGAAAATCGCAGAGGGTTTAGTACCAAACCTACATACTCCGATAGTCATGAAATTCAGTGATAGGAGAGGCTGGGAATGCGAAATCCCCCGGATGAATAACAGGGGTGCTATGGGCTCTCTGCGAGAGGGCTGGTTATCACACAGAGGCCCACGTCTCTTCAACAAACTCCCACGGCGAGTAAGAGACATGAGGGACATCTCGTTAGACAACTTCAAGAGAGCCCTAGATGTCGAACTGCAAAAAGTGCCAGACGAGCCCATCCTCGCAAGGGAGCGAGCTGTCGCTTCAAACAGTCTACTGCACCAAATCACCACCCATAACGAGGGGCGTCGCGCTCCTTGGTGCCGCTAGAAGAGCGGCGAACACATCAAAAGGTATCAAAAGGTAAAGGGATACAAAAAGACCACCCTCGGATTTTGACTAGTATAATTCCGTCTTGGCCACATATATAATACTGTAGGTCTGCTCTCACTGTTAGGCTACACTAATTCATATTTTTGTTTTTGTTATTCGTTTCCTCATTAGACCTCCATCAAACTTAAATATATACTCCAACACCCCCTTCATGATAATGAGGCGAAATGTCTTATAATTGCTTAACTAATTGTGCGAAACGTCTTACAATCACCAAACTACCACACTGTTCCACTAATTGCCACTGATAATTCCCTTTCCGTCTGCTCATTCCCTGCCCACAATATGTTTTACTGATAACAGGCTCCAGACTACTGCTTGGGTCTGCTTGGTCTGCTTGGTTCTGGTGTTTGCTCTCATTATCCGACTTGCTCTGCTTACCTTGCTTGCGTTGGTTATCTTGGTTCTGCTTATTCTGCGTATCCCACCTGCTTTGCGTATCTTGCTTGTTTTCGTTATTCTTATTATCTTACTTGCCCTGCTTGCGTTGGTTATCTTGCTTCTGCTTATTCTGCTTGCTCTACTTATCTTGCTTTGTTTAATCTGCTTATCCTATTTGCTTTGCTTATCTTGCTTGCTTTGGTTATCTTGTTTCTGCTTACTCTACTTGTTTTGCTTGCTTTGTTTATCTTGTTTCTGCTTATTCTTGCTTTGGTTAATCTGTCTATCCTATTTGCTCTGCTTACCTTGCTTCCCTTGATAATCATGTTTCTGCTTATTTTGCTTATCTTACTTACTCTGCTTACCTTGTTTGCTTTGATTATTTTTCTTCTGCATATCTTGCAGAATAATGCTTGTGAATAGATGAGTGAACACGTGGTCATTTGAGGGAAGGGGTCGGGCGCAAGTTGGACTAGATAATAGTCCATCAGGCGCCTGGCCCGGGTACACGGTTTATATGAAGGGTGCGCTTGGAAGTGTGGTGGGCGGGCTCGTGGTTGCGGCTCTGCTGCATGTCTGCCTGCCGAGATCGGAACCTCTCTGGGTGGTCGGGGGCCGGGGGAGTGCTGGAGGGACCTTGGTGACCCTGGTCTCTGGGTCTTCTCCTGGATGACCTAGATGTGTGTGAATTTGTATTTTGTTTTTGTGTGTTCATTGTTTTATGTTGTGTTGTCCCTATTCTGGCTCTGTCTTGAGTCGCCCCCCCCCCCCTCCCCCCTAAAAAAAAGGATAAGTGGGGATTGGGCCTGAGTATATAGATAGAATAGATAGAGATATATAGTCTGCTTCTCTTGCTTCTAATACTTGCTTTGGTTTCCTGTTTATCTTTATTCTGCTTATCCTACTTGCTCTGCTTACCTTGTTTGCTTTGGTTATCTTGCTTCTGCTTACCCTGCTTCTGTTGTTTGCTCTGCTTATCTTGTTTGCTTTTGTTATCTTGTTTCTGCTTATTCTGCTTACCCTGCTTCTGTTGTTTGCTCTGCTTATCTTGTTTGCTTTGGTTATCTTGTTTCTGCTTATTCTGCTTACCCTACTTCTGTTGTTTGCTCTGCTTACCTTGTTTGCTTTGGTTATATTTTTTCTGCTTACCCTGCTTCTGTTGTTTGCTCTGCTTATCTTGTTTGCTTTGGTTATCTTGTTTCTGCTTATTCTTCTTACCCTGCTTCTGTTGTTTGCTCTGCTTATCTTGTTTGCTTTGGTTATTCTGCTTATCGTACTTGCTGTGCTATCTTGCTTGCTTGTTTTGGTTATCCAGCGTGTACTTATCTTGCTTACATGGGTGATCTTGTTTTTGCTTATTCTGCGTATCCTACTTGCTTTGATTATCTTGCTTGCCTTGGTTAGCCTTCTTCCGTTTGCTCTGCGTATCTGGCTTGCTTGGGTTATCCCGCTTCTGGTGCTAGCTTTTGCTTATCCTGTACATGCTAATTGCCGACTTGCGAGTTTCGTTCTATAAGGAAGTTGGAGTTGTATACATCGATATTAAACAGAAATACAATAATAAAGTAGATGTCTAATTTATATAACTTCTGTTGAATTGAGTTGTATGTATTTATAGACCGAATTTTAGCTGGTAATTCTGCTAAATATCAATGTCTACAGCTCCAACTTCCTTATAGAACGAAACTCGCAAGTGGTCAATTGGGGGCTTTTATTCCCTTGTGCGTTGCTTGGTATGTCTCGTGCTTGTTTTCTGGCGTCGTGTGGTTTTGAGTGTTTTTTGAGTGGTTTTTGTGTGGTTTTGAGTGGGTTTTGAGTGTTATTTGAGTGTTTTTTGTGTGGTTTTGAGTGGTTTTTGAGTGTTTTTTATGTATGTTTGTTTATTCTGCTTTATTCACTATGTTAAGGGGGGTGACCTGTTTTGGTTCTGTCCTTTTCTATCTTTCTCTGGCTTGTATCCATTTGGCCCCATTCAGCCTACTGTTTGCAGACGTTTATCCCCATCCAGGTGTCAATTCTTACTGGTGAGCGGTATCGAGCCAGCATATTTTTTTATTTTTGTTAGACAGCAGGCTAAATTTGTACATTTTTCGATGGAAAAATTTCTCCGGCGAAGCCGGATTTCTTCATATAATGCTGGCTCGCTATTGCTCGCCAGGAAGAAATAGACACCTAGATGGGGATAAACGTCTTAAAATAGTTGGCTGAATGGGGCCGAATGGATACGAGCCAGAGAAAGAGAGAAAAGGACAGAAATAACAAAAAGCAGGTCACCCCCTTAAGTCTACGTTAGCGTTTATTGTTATGTATTCCTGTGTAGTTGACTTGATTTACTGTATGTATTGCTGTTTATTCCGTTTGATGGTCATTGTTTCTTTAATTGTCTTTGCATGGCGTTTGGTATATTTAATGATTGGCTTGAGAGTTGTCTTATGACTTAACAGCTTCTCTTTCTCTCTGTTCTACATTGCTTGATATCAATTTGAGCTTGATTTATGTTGTCTTAAGGGGAGGTTTTTAGTTGATTCCCTAGACTTCCATCAAGCTTAATATTACTCCCCCTAGATCCCCTTTCAAGATAAATTTGTACATTTTTCGGTAGAAAAATGTCCCGGCCGACGGCCGGTTCCCCTTAAATTACAGGCTCGCTATCGCTCGCCAGGAAAAAATCGACACCTAAATGTCACGAATGGTCTTAAAATTGACAGAAATGGGGTGAGGGTTCTTAAAGTCGCCAAACTAATGGGGCGAACGTCTTAAAATCTCAAAAACAATTGGGCTAAAGATGAGGGAGAAAGGGGTCCAGAAAAAAATCCTCCAGGTGGAAATCTCCCCAAGTCTTTTGGTATTGGCTTGATTATATTACGACCTTGACTGTGACTGTTTTGTTTGTTTGTTTGTTTTTGTTTGTTAGCACCGGCTTATCTTAATTTATGATTGTGTTGTTTCTTCTTTAATGTCGTCTCTGTTTCAAGGTGGTGTCACACGAGCGCATTTGTTGAGCAATTTTTAAGGGCAGTTATGGTCTGGCAGCTTCTATGTTTACGTCTTATCAAATTGAATCTAATCTACTAATCTAATATAATCAAACATAATCTACCTGCAGTCTAGTGGCCGATAACAATGAAAACAAAAAACGCACAATATTACGTTAAACAAACTGACTCGTATCAAATTGACGGAAAAAGCGTTCGTGTGACACCAGTTTTTTACAGGATAGGTTTGAAGATGAATAACAAGGACTGCATTAACCCCTTGAGGATTATGCCGCGTTTTGACAGTTTATTTAGACGATTATATACAGCTTAGGAAGGATCCGTGGGTATCAAGGGGTGAAGACTATCTCTATTAACCCTCTGACTGCATATACCCTTCCTAATCTCAATAAAATCGTTTAACAACAGCCAGAGTAAACTGTCAACACGCGTCATAATCCTCAAGGGGTTAAACTGTTGCGTAGTTAATCATAATTACATATAATTATCAGGTCATAATTGCCCTACTAATTTTCTCCTTCCCTATCTTATCTTCTATTTACGAAAGTTATCGATGTAAATGCCGTTTTCTATTTAACATGAATTTTAAATAATATTCCTCCTTGTTGATGTTTTTTCATTATTTTTTTTCGTAGTCTAAGGTCAACAATACAGTATTTCCCTTTTATCTTAACTCGTGTGTGTATGTTTTTATTTTTATTTTTATTTTATTTTTTGTTCTATATGCCGTAATATATAAAAGTCATGTGCGTTCTCAGATGGATTACTGTTCACCTCTGTGGGGTGGAAGTGGAGTGGTTGCATTGAGGCAGTTGGATAAAATTCAAAATAAAGCTATTAGATTAATCAATAACCCTGCAATCACACAGGACCTTCCTACATTATCCATACGAAGAAACGTTGCATCCCTTGCATTATTCTAGATATTTTCACAGCAATTGTTCCGAGGAACTTGCTTCAATTGTGCCGCCTCTCCACATCTTTCCCCGTAGAACTAGGGCAGCTGAGAGCGCCCATGAATTTACACTTTCTCCTCCACAATGCAGAACTTCTGCTTATCAGAATTCATTTATCCCCAGAGCTACTACTCTTTGGAATTCACTTCCCTCGAATTGCTTTCCACAAACTTACAATTTACAAATGTTTAAATCCAGTTGTTACAAACATTTTATGAATGGAGGATGCCTTTAGGCACATGGACCTTTTTGTTTTATCTGTGTTTTTCCTTCCTCCGTTCATTGTCTCTTTAAAAAAAAAAAAAAAAAAAAAAAAAAAAAAAAAAAAAAAATCTAATTTACTTCCTCTCGGGCATAGGCTGAGAGCCTTAACATTCACCGCTTTACATTGAACAGTGAAGCCCATGAGGTCTTGTTCCAGTCTAGGGAGTGAGACATGTGAAGCACGTAGAGTACAACGAGCACCTGCCATCTTGCCTTCACATGAGGCACGGTGCTCACTCATGGCCCGAAACGACCCCGTCTCTGAAGCCACCTCGTTCCTGTGCTTCACTGTCTCACCCCCTACACTCGGACTCTCACACTTACATACACACAACGCCACCTGTTGAGCAGATAACTCACCAGGCATTGCACCCCTATAGCATATTTTGAATATGGGAATATTCATACAGTGCTATTTAATCAGGGAACAATGAGGGTATTTTATTGACGTTTCGGTGGGCTTATGGTAATGCACTGATACTAGGTACAGCACAAATTCCACCCCAATAATATCTTGAACCCGGGACCTTTAGATTACCAGGCCAGTGGCAAGACCACTCCACCACACCTCCCACACCTATGTGTGTGTGTGTGTGTGTGTGTGTGTGTGTGTGTGTGTGTGTGTGTGTGAGAGAGAGAATTAGTGTACGTGTGTGTGTGTGTGTGTGAATGAGTACGAATATGTGTGTAAGTGTGTGTGTGTGTATGTGTGTGTAGGCACGGCGGCATCACCTCCAAATATCTCCTTTAAGCCAGGCAGTTGTCGCCCCCCCCCCCTTCCTCCCGCTCCCCCCCCCCCCCAAACCTGCACCCCCTCCTCTTCTACCACCCCCACTTATACACCAGCTAACCCCCTTTCCTTGTACACACCGATTAGCCCCCCCCCCTCTCTCTCTCTCTCTACTCCGCCCCCCCCCCCCCCCCCCCCCACGGACACATCAACTAACTACCCCCACGACCCCTACTACTACCATCCCCTCCTCCTCCCTTTCCCTGGACCCCCCCCCCCCCTACTCTCTCACCCCCCCCCCCCTCTCACCCCATACACTCACACACCAACAGAATTTCCACTGCTTCCCTCTACTCCCCCCCCCCCCCTTTTCTCTCCCCCTTCTCCCATCCCACACTAACTTCCCCCCCTTGTACTCCTTCCCTCTCCCACCCTAACTACTGCTTCCCTCTCCACTAATCCCCCCCCCCCTCTACCTCACTTGACCCTAACTAGATATTTTAACCTCACCAGTTTATGTCATCAGACCTCACCCCCTCTTAAATATACAGTACCTACACAGTGAAATCATATTATAAATAATACAACGAATATAGATACCATGATACGAAAAGGGTTCACGTTAGACCCAACCTCCAACATACCCAAACCCACCGTATTTTGAAAACTCCCATAACCCATACGGCACCAGTGACGTTTTTTTAATTATATTCTGGCCACTATTACACAATTTTAACCAACTTAGGAAATATATTTACCAAATAAAAGGCTACAGACTGTCTCAATCAATCCTTTTAGCTACCATAAATCCTTCCTAAGCTTCATAAAATCGTCTAAATGTATTTGAAATCACCGGTACTGTACGGGATAAGTGCTTCCCTAAACGTTCATGAACGAAATAAGCAGAAACAAATAATAATCATTCTGAACCTGTATGATATTTAGCCCTTTATCACAAATAAGCACTCAGCTGTTTTACCTTCGTTCGATATAGGGTTAGGAATGCACTTAAGTTTAGATTCATAAAACTCCGGTAGTAAGCTATCCCTTTCTTTAAATTCAACCCCACTACGTCCCATTCCACTATTTGTGTCGTTCAAATCTCCATTTAGGAATGCCTTACCCCACCCCAATCTTGTAAGAGCCTGTCCTATGGTTACACATCACCCGACCCCCCAATATCTCTCTCTCTCTCTTTTCAAGGTCTCCTAGACATCGGCCTTATCTCCTATTACAGTCTTACACACACACACACACACACACACACACACACACACACACACACACACACACACACACACACACACACACACACACACACAAGCTGGGAGTACAAATTAGGAATTGAAAAACTCGGCAAAACACGGCATGAGAAGGACCTTGGAGTGATAATACAAGATGATCTATCACCGGAGAAGCATATTACCATGATCATTGGAGGAGCATAATTATGGAATAATAACCAATATGAGAGTGGCATTTAACTATTTGGACAAAGACATTTTAAGAAAACTGATAATGACTATAATAAGACCAAGATTAGAATATGCAGCAGTGATATTGTCACCACATTTGAAAAAACACATAAACAAATTAGAGAAAGTCCAAAGGATAGCAACGAAGATGATCCCAAGATTGAAGGAGTTGACATATGAGGAAAGACTTAGACACTACAACTGCCTACCTTGAAAGAGAGAAGGGAACGAGGCGACTTAATAACGATGTGCAAGGGAGTAAAAAGTTTGGAACGAGTAGATAGGAAAGATCTATTCGTGAGGGATAATGGAAGGACAAGAGGACACGAGTTTAAAATGAGGAAGGGCAGATGTCGTAAGGACGCAAAGAAATTCATCTTCCCATATAGAAGTATAGAGACTTGGAACAACTTGGAGGAGGAGGTGGTGAGAGCGAAGAACATTAACATGTTCAAATCTAGGTTGGATAAAAGTAAATATGGAAATAGGACAACATAAGCTATGATATGTTAGTCCAAAATACTGGGAATTGGGAATATCCATTACGATACTTGTCTAAGTAAAATGGATTGATTGTAAAGTAACTAAGACAGGACAACACGAGCGCTGCTCAATTCCTGTAAACTACAAATAGGTAAATACAAATAGGTAAATACACACACACACACACTCTCACACACACACACACACACACACACACACACACACACACACACACACACACACACACACACACACACACACACACACACACACACACACACACACACACACACACACACACACACACACACACACACACACACACCAAGTTCCCCTAGACATTGCCGTTACCTTCTATTCCAGTCTTCCTGCCTGGCTGCCAGGCCTACCTTCCTATTCAGTCCCTCTATCCCTCTCCTTTAAGTTCTCTCCATCAGACCCTCATCTAGTTTATTTCGTAGGACAAAACGCCAATGGAATGAGACATGCACATAATTATACAGTATATGCTTATTTCCCTTAGAATTAAAACGAGCAACCTAGTTCGACTTGGTGTGTCTGTTGTTGATTGCATTCCTTCTATTTATTGTATTCTATTTATTGAATGGCTGATGATGTTGTATAATATATTGTGTTGCATAATCTATTGTACACTCGGATACCATAGTCTCTAGCCCACTCATACAAATTCGTGGGCTTCACCTATTATATTTATATTAATGGGAGTATATCTCTGGAAACAAATGTATGAATATAATATTATATAAATCAACTACAAAACGATATACCGGTATAGTATTTATTAAAAAGTTCTATACAAAAATAATGCCGAACAGTAATAATTGCACACAGAACAACATATGGGTGCCACGAATTCTTACGAGTGGGCTGGAGACAATGGGATCCGAGTGTATATTATTCTCCAAACCCCTAACTTGTCCACCTTTTCTCTTAACCCTCTCACACGCCCTCCTTTATTATATTATCCAACTTTTCCCTAACTCGCCCGCCCCCTCTTCTAAACGTTCCTTTAGGGGAGACTGCCGTTTGTTTGGTCTATTACGGTAATTAATTTATTCATATATTTTTAAGTTTCATCCCTAGACCTCCATCAAGCTTAGAAAAACACCCTCTAGACCCCCCTTCAAGATAAATGTGTACATTTTTCGGTAGAAAAATTTCCCGGCCGAAGGCCGGTTCCTCTTAAAATTGCAGGCTCGCTATCGCTCGCCAGGAAATAATCGACACCCAAATGGCACGAAAGGTCTTAAAATTGACAACGAAATGGGGCGAAAGGTGTTAAAATCGCCAAACTAATGGGCCGAACGTCTTATAATCTCAAAACTAGTGGGGCTAAACATTAGGGAGAAGGGGGTCCAGAAAAACGGTCTGCCTCCTCTTAATCTGATAATAATCCCCCTCTGCCCCTTCCACATTTTATCACCTCCTGGTTTCCTTATCTCTCTCTCCGGGGTTCAAGTCTGAGGGTAATCGAGTCACTTTTTTTTACTCTCGTTTCGTTTTTCAAGAGGGGGAGACTGGAGGAAATTGTGGGCCAGCCCCCACTACTACTCCCCCTTTTATTCACCCCCCCCCCCCCCCCTTACCACTATTCCACCCCTTTTACCATCTCTATACACGGCACCTCTTCCAGTTGTACCACACCCTACCTCTTTTCTAACCCCTGCCATACATAACCCTTTACCTAGTCCAACCCCTCCCACAACCCACACCCTACCTATTTTCCAACCCCCTCCCAAATACCCCACCTCTTTGAATACCCCTCTCACACACCACCTTTTACCTAAATCTATCTCCACCTCTTCTAACCCCTCCCACCCCCACCTCTTTTCCAACACCATCCCACACCCCCACCTCTATTGCAACGCCTCCCATTCATCACCCTATACGTAGTCCAACCCCTTTCCACACCCCTCCTCTTGCTACTCCCCCCTTCCCACGTTCCCTAATCCCGGTATCACACGAGAGCTTTTATAGTCAACATTTGACGATCAACATATTTCTGTAAACATTTCTGGAATATTTTACACTGGTATCGGAAACTAGACTGATGGTAGATGAATTTAGGTGACCGAAATAGAATAAATGTTGACCTCATAAGCTGCCAGACCAGTGTTGAGGATAAATGTTGGGTGAAAAAGCGCTCGTATGATACCGGCTTTACACATTTTACCCCTTCCTGTCCGTCTTACCCCCCCCCCCCCCCCCCCCCGGGTTCCTGTTGATCTTTCGAGGTTGAGGATAATCGAGTCACTTCATTTTTTACCCTCGTTGGGAGGATGTAGGAAAATGTGGTCCAACCCCTACTTCTACTTTACCTATTGTGTCCAGCCGCTACTTCTACTCTACCTATTGTGTCCAGCCGCTACTTCTATTCTACCTATTGTGTCCAGCCGCTACTTCTACTTTACCTATTGTGTCCAGCCGCTACTTCTACTTTACCTATTGTGTCCAGCCGCTACTTCTACTGTACCTATTGTGTCCAGCCAGTACTTCTACTTTACCTATTGTGTCCAGCCGCTACTTCTACTTTACCTATTGTGTCCAGCCGCTACTTCTACTTTACCTATTGTGTCCAGCCGCTACTTCTACTTTACCTATTGTGTCCAGCCGCTACTTCTACTTTACCTATTGTGTCCAGCCGCTACTTCTACTTTACCTATTGTGTCCAGCTCATACTTTTACTATACCTATTGTGTCCAGCCGCTACTTCTATTCTACCTATTGTGTCCAGCCGCTACTTCTACTTTACCTATTTTGTCCAGCCGCTACTTCTACTTTACCTATTTTGTCCAGCTCATACTTTTACTCTACCTATTTTGTCCAGCCGCTACTTCTATTCTACCTATTGTGTCCAGCCGCTACTTCTACTTTACCTATTTTGTCCAGCCGCTACTTCTATTCTACCTATTGTGTCCAGCCGCTACTTCTACTATAGCTATTTTGTCCAGCCGCTACTTCTACTTTACCTATTGTGTCCAGCCGCTACTTCTACTATAGCTATTGTGTCCAGCAGCTACTTCTACTTTGCCTATTGTGTCCAACCGCTACTTCTACCTACCTATTTTGTCCAGCCGCTACTTCTACTATAGCTATTGTGTCCAGCCGCTACTTCTATTCTACCTATTGTGTCCAGCCGCTACTTCTACTCTACCTATTGTGTCCAGCCGCTACTTCTATTCTACCTATTGTGTCCAGCCGCTACTTCTACTTTACCTATTTTGTCCAGCTCATACTTTTACTCTACCTATTGTGTCCAGCCGCTACTTCTATTCTACCTATTGTGTCCAGCCGCTACTTCTATTCTACCTATTGTGTCCAGCCGCTACTTCTACTTTACCTATTTTGTCCAGCTCATACTTTTACTCTACCTATTGTGTCCAGCCGCTACTTCTATTCTACCTATTGTGTCCAGCCGCTACTTCTACTCTACCTATTGTGTCCAGCCGCTACTTCTATTCTACCTATTGTGTCCAGCCGCTACTTCTACTCTACCTATTGTGTCCAGCCGCTACTTCTACTTTACCTATTGTATCCAGCCGCTACTTCTACTCTACCTATTGTGTCCAGCCGCTACATCTACTTTACCTATTGTGTCCAGCCGCTACTTCTACTTTACCTATTGTGTCCAGCCGCTACTTCTACTGTACCTATTGTGTCCAGCCGCTACTTCTGCTCTACCTATTGTGTCCAGCCGCTACTTCTACTGTACCTATTGTGTCCAGCCGCTACTTCTACTCTACCTATTGTGTCCAGCCGCTACTTCTACTTTACCTATTGTGTCCAGCCGCTACTTCTACTTTACCTATTGTGTCCAGCCGCTACTTCTACTTTACCTATTGTGTCCAGCCGCTACTTCTACTTTACCTATTGTGTCCAGCTCATACTTTTACTCTACCTATTTTGTCCAGCCGCTACTTCTATTCTACCTATTGTGTCCAGCCGCTACTTCTACTTTACCTATTTTGTCCAGCCGCTACTTCTATTCTACCTATTGTGTCCAGCCGCTGCTTCTACGGTACTATAGCTATTTTGTCCAGCCGCTACTTCTACTTTACCTATTGTGTCCAGCCGCTACTTCTACTATAGCTATTGTGTCCAGCCGCTACTTCTACTTTACCTATTGTGTCCAGCCGCTACTTCAACCTACCTATTTTGTCCAGCCGCTACTTCTACTATACCTATTTTGTCCAGCCGCTACTTCTATACCTATTTTGTCTAGCCCCTCCCACAACACCACCCCACCACCTCCTTTTCCAGCCTCATCCGTACCCCATCTATTGTTTTCCAGTCCTCACCTCCCCTACCTCTTGTATTAGCCCCCCCCCCCCCCCCCACTCTACCTCTTCCTACGTTCGTAATCTCCTTCCCTGGGGTTCGAGTTCTTCCAAGGGAAAAACTAATCGAGTCACTTTATGTTTTAAACTCGTTTCGTTTTTTAAGGGAGGGAGAATGTGGTCCTAATCTTTAAGGGGAGACACACCGTTTTTCTGGACCCCCTTCTCCCTAATGTTTAGCCCCACTAGTTTTCAGATGATAAGACGTTCGGCCTATTAGTTTGGCGATTTTAACACCTTACGCCCCATTTACTTGTCAATTTTAAGACCTTTCGTGCCATTTAGGTGTCGATTATTTCCCGGCGAGCGATAATGAGTCTGCAAGTTTAAGAGGAATCGGCCTTCGGCCGGAACATCGAAAGATGTAAAAATTTATCTTAAAGGGGGGTCTAGGGCGTGTTTTTCTAAGCTTGATGGAGGTCTAGGGAGGACATTAAAAAAATATAAATGAATTAATAGACCAAACAAACGGCCAGTCTCCCCTTAACTACTTCTGTCTTTGTTGTCCAGCCTCTGCCACTATGTTACCTTCTCCATAGTCCCATTATATTCCAGTTCTCACCTCCCCTTCTTCTCTCCTTTAGTTTCTACACACTATACTCGGTTTCATATCATCTGACGGTAAATGGAATCCCTTAGCAATTGATTCTTCGATAACTAGCGGAGACAAATAAGAAACTACCATGTCTCTGCTTCATATTAGTGCCAAGTTTTCATAATCAACAACAAAATTCGCTACAAAACCTGCATAATAGCGGAGTAAGTAAGATGAAAACATAGCAATTCACAGTCCACTTCTTCCAGCCCTGTTCTGCACTTCTTCACCTCTCTGTCCACCCCATTCCATACCCCACACACACCTCCTAATCCATGCTCCCCTCACCACACACACACACACACACACACACACACACACACACACACACACACACACACACACACACACACCTACCTCCACGTGGCGTAACTGATAGCGCGTCTGGCTCACAACCAGAAGGTCCTGGGTTCGAGACCCGGGCGAGGAAGAGACATTTGGGCAAGTCTCCTAACGGTGTAGCCTCTGTTCACCTAGCAGTATAAATATGAACCTGGTATAAGTGGACGAAGCTGTGACGTCCCATCTGGGGTTGGTGATCGGTTACAAGGTGAGATGAGTATCGTACTGGTCAACCTAAGCTACTGGTCAACCTAAGCCTTCGGGTGAGACTGGTACCGTAGTGAGAATGGTATCGTACAGATTAACCTTAAGCCTTCGTTTCCAGATGTCGTCAATTGGCTAAAATACAGACTACACACACATCCACAGCCATTCCAACGATACATAAACACTTAACATGCATTTCACGCAATACATTCCCAGTTAAGGAGGCGCGATAATAATGAGCTTAGCTCGCATTGCGTGGATTCCCCTTGACGAACAAGCAAATGAGTGAGTGTGTAAGTGAGTGAATACACTAACCCCCCCCCCCTCCCTAATCTAATAACCCCCCTCGCTACCCCTGCCACATTTTATCACTTCCTGCCTTCCTTATCTCTCTCTCTCTCTCTCTCTCTCTCTCTCTCTCTCTCTCTCTCTCTCTCTCTCTCTCTCTCTCTCTCTCTCTCTCTCTCTCTCTCTCTCTCTCTCTCCGAGTGTGACGGGAATCGAGTCTCTTCATTTTTCCCCTCGTTTCGTTTTTTCAAGAACGGGGCGAAGTGGTCTGGGTGGTGGCGAGGGGGACTTTTCGCCTCCTGGACACTTCCCTACCGAGAGAGAGAGAGAGAGAGAGAGAGAGAGAGAGAGAGAGAGAGAGAGAGAGAGAGAGAATGTGTGAGAGTGAGTGCATGAGATAGAGAGAGTATTTGTGTGTGTTTGTTTTGTTCTTGTATTTATTCATAGTACTATTGTTATTTATTTATTTGAATGTAATTATTTATTTGTTTATGTAGGCCTATTTATGTATGCATATATTTACTTATTTGTTTATGTATTTATTTATTTACACACTTATTTATTTCTGTATTTATTAATATAGCGAAGTGGTGTGGTAGCGAGTTGTTCGCATTACGTCTTTGGGGTTGGGGTAGGATTTTTTTTTGTTTTTTTTTTTTTTTTAGGGGGGAGGGGGGTGTTTGGGGTCTAGGCTCTCGTGGTATATTTTTCAGTATTTCGCCTGCGTTTATGCTGTCTTTCCCATGCAAATTACTTCATATTACACTAAATATTCATGGAATTTTGGATGCCGCGGGTAGAGTGTTTGAGTTTTTTGGGTGTTTTAATATATTTATGTGTACTTGTCAATATAGTCAGGCTCTTTCGCCGCCTCTCCGAAGATGGTGCGGGCTTAAGGGGAGGTGGTTTTGTTTTTTTCTGTACACCCTCCTCCGTCATGTTTAGCCCCATTAGCTTAGAGATTTTAAGACATTTGCCAATTTGACAATTTTAGGACCTTTCGTGCCGTTTAGGTGTATTTTTTTTTTCTTGACGAGCTATGGTGAGTTTGCAATTTAAGAGGAACCAGCCCATCGCTCGGATCATTTAAGAGGAACCAGCCCATCGCTCGGATCATTTAAGAGGAACCAGCCCATCGCTCGGATCATTTAAGAGGAACCAGCCCATCGCTCGGATCATTTTTCTACCGAAAAAATGAAAGATATTATCTCGGTGAATCTTGTGGGTATTTTTTTCAAGCTAGGGAGAAAATAACAAACAACCGGTGGTATTTAAATGTAAAGTCTGAAAGACGAGTGCCAGTGTTACTACTTCACCGTGATGAGAACTTAATAATGGAGGCAGCTGTACCGATCAAAGGTTTACTGATTCTGAGTGGTGGTGGTGTGTGTGTGTGTAGGTGTGTGTGTGTGTAGGTGTGTGTGCGTGTGCGTGCGTTGGGGTGGTGGTTAGGTGTGTGTGTGTTTGTGCGTTGGGGTGGTGGTTAGGTGTGTGCGTGTGTTGGGCTGGTGGTGGTGGTGTGTGTGTGTGTGTGTGTGTGTTGGTTAGGTGTATGTGTGTGTGTGTTATTGTGTTGGGGTGGTGATTATGTGTGTGTGTGTGTGTGTGTGTTTTGTGCGTTGGGGTGGTGGTTAGGTGTGTGCGTGTGTTGGGCTGCTGCTGGTGGTGTGTTTGTGTGTGTGTGTTGGGGTGGTGGTTAGGTGTGTGTGTGTGTGTGTTATTGCGTTGGGGTGGTGGTTAGGTGTGTGTGTGTGTTTGTGCGTTGGGGTGGTGGCTAGGTGTGTGTGTGTGTTGGGCTGCTGGTGGTGGTGTGTTTGTGTGTGTGTGTTGGGGTGGTGGTTAGGTGTGTGTGTGTGTGTGTGTTGGGGTGCTGGTGGTGATGTGTGTGTGTGTGTGTGTTGGGGTGCTGGTGGTGTGTGTGTGTGTGTGTGGCTCTAGTAATGGCGGTGGTTATAATGCAGTGTTATGTTACGGCGAGGAATGATGTTTGCCTTCCGAGTTCTGTGGTATAACGCCGCTTATATATATATATATATATATATATATATATATATATATATATATATATATATATATATAAAGGTTCTGATGTATTCCCTTTGTCAGCGAGTCTGAGACAATTATGTTTTGTTGTACGAAAGTATTTGCGTAATAAAACAAAATATTATGATATATACAGTTATACACTGTAAGCAATCAAGAGGATTACAAGGTGTGGAACACCATTGGAGATATTAACCCTTACTGTGCCGGCGACGTCTTTTATATTAGCTACATTTAGACGATTTTATGTAGATTAGGAAGGATATATGGTAGCTAAAAGACTTAATTGAGATAGTCTGTGACCTTTTAATGAATAGACGTCCTTCGTAACCTGAATATAATCGTTTAATAGTTGCCAGAATGTAATGACAAGGACGTTACCGGTCCTGAATGGCTTAGTTGCATTACATTTCTAGTTGTTCCCCTTCGATTCCTATAGACCTTCCGAAACTGAATAAAATCATCACCTGTTAAGGGGGGATGGCTCACTTTTTGGGCGAGTTTTGCATGTATTCATTATTCTAGTTTCTTCCCCAGACCTCCATCAAATTAAAAACAAAATATCCATTAGATCCCCCTTCTAGATTAATTTGTACATTTTTTGGTAGAAAAATTTCCCGGCCGAAGGCCGTTTTTTTCCAACATTACAGGCTCACTATCGTTCGCCATGGAAAAAATCGACACCTAAATAGCACGAAAGGTCTAAATATTGACGTAGAAATGGGGCGAAAGGTCTTAGAATCGACAAACTAATGGGGCAAACATCTTAACATCTGAAAACTAATGGGGCTAAACACGAGGGAGAAAGTGGTTCAGAAAACCGGCCCATATCCCCTTAACCAGAATATAGTGGTCAATAATAGTCACAGTACTAAAAGGGTTAACCCCTTCTGTACCGGTGATGTACTTTCCATTATATTCTGGTAACTATTAGACGATTTTGTTCAGCTTAGGAAGGGTGTCTACTCAATAAAAGACTACAGACTGTCTCGATTCATCCTTTTAGCTATCATATATCCTTCCTAAGCTTCATAAAATCGCCTAAATGTAGCTGAAATCAAATAACAAAGACGTCGCCGGTACTGAAAGGGTTAATAATATGTCTGTGTTGCGCGGCGTAATATAATAATCGTGTTGCAAGCACGTCCTGACCTGGTTGGGCAATGAGGAGAATGATTTTGAAATACATAATTGCAAAATGTAGTGTTCATGCTCGAAATTAATCAGTTAGCTTTGGAATTTCCCAATGTTCTGTAATCTGCGTAGATAGAATACTCAACGTACACACACACACACACACACACACACACACACACACACACATAAACACATAAACACACACACACACACACACACACATATGTATACTTCATCTTAAGGGGAGATTTCCACCTGGAGGATTTTTTTCTGGACCCTTTTCTCCCTCATGTTTAGCCCCATTGCTTTTGAGATTTTAAGACGTTCGCCCCATTAGTTTGGCTATTTTAAGAACTCTCGCCCCATTTCTGTCAATTTTAAGACCATTCGTGCCATTTAGGTGTCGAGTTTATCGCGAGCCTGTAATTTAAGGGGAACCGGCCTTCGGCCGGGAAATTTTTCTGCCGAAAAATGTACAAATTTATCTTGAAAGGGGGTCTAGGGAGAGTAATTTTAAGCTTGATGGAAGTCTAGGGAATCAACTAATAACCTCCCCTTAATATGATGCAGAGACATGGTAGTTTCATATTTGTCCATTAAGTATCGATAAATTGGCTGCTAAGGGATTCAATTTACCGCCAGATGAACAGAAACCGAGTATAGTTGCTGTATGCGATGTACAGTGCTCTGCATATATAAAGTTACACCAATTTGAATTTAGGAAGCTGTTAAGGGGAGATGGGCGTATTTATTTGCTAATTTATGGATCTGTTAATTATTCTTTTAGTTTCCTCTCCAGACCTCAATCAAGCTTACTCCCCCCCCACGACCCTCCTTCAAGATAATTTTTTAAATCTTTCGATAGAAAAATGTTCCGGCCAAAGGCCGGTTCCTCTCAAATTATAGGCTCGCTATCGCTCGCCAGGAAAACAAATCTACAGCTCATAACACAAAAACAAATCTACAGCTCATAACACAAAACAAATCTACAGCTCATAACACAAAACAAATCTACAGCTCATAACACAAAACAAATCTACAGCTCATAACACAAAAACAAATCTACAGCTCATAACACAAAACAAATCTACAGCTCATAACACAAAACAAATCTACAGCTCATAACACAAAACAAATCTACAGCTCATAACACAAAAACAAATCTACAGCTCATAACACAAAACAAATCTACAGCTCATAACACAAAACAAATCTACAGCTCATAACACAAAAACAAATCTACAGCTCATAACACAAAACAAATCTACAGCTCATAACACAAAAACAAATCTACAGCTCATAACACAAAAACAAATCTACAGCTCATAACACAAAAACAAATCTACAGCTCATAACACAAAAACAAATCTACAGCTCATAACACAAAACAAATCTACAGCTCATAACACAAAACAAATCTACAGCTCATAACACAAAACAAATCTACAGCTCATAACACAAAAACAAATCTACAGCTCATAACACAAAACAAATCTACAGCTCATAACACAAAACAAATCTACAGCTCATAACACAAAAACAAATCTACAGCTCATAACACAAAACAAATCTACAGCTCATAACACAAAAACAAATCTACAGCTCATAACACAAAAACAAATCTACAGCTCATAACACAAAACAAATCTACAGCTCATAACACAAAACAAATCTACAGCTCATAACACAAAAACAAATCTACAGCTCATAACACAAAACAAATCTACAGCTCATAACACAAAAACTCTTAATATTGACAAAGAAATGTGGCTAAAGGTCTTAAAATCGACAAAATAATGGGCCGAACGTCTTATAGGCCTATAGGGGTAACTTTTGTGTGACTCCGACTTTACTTGATGATCACATGAAGTACTGGTGTCGCTGGTGGTGGTGGTGAAGTACTGGTGTCGCTGGTGGTGGTGGTGAAGTACTGGTGTTTGTCTCGCTGGTGGTGGTGGTGAAATACTGGTGTTGCTGGTGGTGGTAAAGTACTGGTGTTGGTGTCGCTGGTGGTGGTGGTGAAGTACTGGTGTCGCTGGTGGTGGTGGTGGTGAAGTACTGGTGTCGCTGGTGGTGGTGGTGAAGTACTGGTGTCGCTGGTGGTGGTGGTGAAGTACTGGTGTCGCTGGTGGTGGTAAAGTACTGGTGTTGGTGTCGCTGGTGGTGGTGGTGAAGTACTGGTGTCGCTGGTGGTGGTGGTGGTGAAGTACTGGTGTCGCTGGTGGTGGTGGTGAAGTACTGGTTTCGCTGGTGGTGGTGAAGTACTGGTGTTGGTGTCGCTGGTGGTGGTGGTGAAGTACTGGTGTTGGTGTCGCTGGTGGTGGTGAAGTACTGGTGTCGCTGGTGGTGGTGGTAGTGAAGTACTGGTGTCGCTGGTGGTGGTGGTGAAGTACTGGTGTTGCTGGTGGTGGTGAAGTACTGGTGTTGGTGTCGCTGGTGGTGGTGGTGAAGTACTGGTGTTGGTGTTGCTGGTGGTGGTGGTGAAGTACTGGTGTCACTGGTGGTGGTGGTGAAGTACTGGTGTCGCTGGTGGTGAAGTACTGGTGTCGCTGGTGGTGGTGAAGTACTGGTGTTGGTGTCGCTGGTGGTGGTGGTGAAGTACTGGTGTCGCTGGTGGTGGTGAAGTACTGGTGTTGGTGTCGCTGGTGGTGGTGGTGAAGTACTGGTGTCGCTGGTGGTGGTGGTGAAGTACTGGTGTCGCTGGTGGTGGTGAAGTACTGGTGTTGGTGTCGCTGGTGGTGGTGAAGTACTGGTGTCGCTGGTGGTGGTGGTGAAGTACTGGTGGTGGTGGTGGTGGTGAAGTATTGGCGTCACTGGTGGTGGTGGTGAAGTACTGGTGTCGCTGGTGGTGGTGGTGAAGTACTGGTGTCGCTGGTGGTGGTGAAGTACTGGTGTTGGTGTCGCTGGTGGTGGTGGTGGTGAAGTACTGGTGTTGGTGTCGCTGGTGGTGGTGGTGGTGAAGTACTGGTGTTGGTGTCACTGGTGTTGGTGGTGGTGAAGTACTGGTGTTGGTGTTGCTGGTGGTGGTGGTGGTGAAGTACTGGTGTTGGTGTCGCTGGTGGTGGTGGTGGTGAAGTACTGGTGTTGGTGTCGCTGGTGGTGGTGGTGGTGAAGTACTGGTGTTGGTGTCGCTGGTGGTGGTGGTGGTGAAGTACTGGTGTTTGTGTCGCTGGTGGTGGTGGTGGTGGTGAAGTACTGGTGTTGGTGTCGCTGGTGGTGGTGGTGGTGGTGAAGTACTGGTGTTGGTGTCGCTGGTGGTGGTGGTGGTGAAGTACTGGTGTTGGTGTCGCTGGTGGTGGTGGTGAAGTACTGGTGTTGGTGTCGCTGGTGGTGGTGGTGGTGGTGAAGTACTGGTGTTGGTGTCGCTGGTGGTGGTGGTGGTGGTGAAGTACTGGTGTTGGTGTCGCTGATGGTGGTGGTGGTGGTGAAGTACTGGTGTTGGTGTCGCTGGTGGTGGTGGTGGTGGTGAAGTACTGGTGTTGGTGTCGCTGGTGGTGGTGGTGGTGGTGAAGTACTGGTGTTGGTGTCGCTGGTGGTGGTGGTGGTGGTGAAGTACTGGTGTTGGTGTCGGTGGTGGTGGTGGTGAAGTACTGGTGTTGGTGTCGCTGGTGGTGGTGGTGGTGGTGAAGTACTGGTGTTGGTGTCGCTGGTGGTGGTGGTGGTGGTGAAGTACTGGTGTTGGTGTCGCTGGTGGTGGTGGTGAAGTACTGGTGTTGGTGTCGCTGGTGGTGGTGGTGGTGGTGAAGTACTGGTGATGGTGTCGCTGGTGGTGGTGGTGGTGGTGAAGTAAGGGACAGACCTCTTGTATGGTTCTCAGATAATTATAATGTTTGCGGTTAGTGGGGCCAATCTTTTTATTTTCTCTCTCTTTTTTGTTTGTTCAATGTTTATGAAAATGACAAAAGGCAAAGCTGCATGTAACAAGTGTCTCCCCCAAAGTTGAAAGGGTGATAGAGAGCTAAATTAAACATTATATATTATTATATTTCTGTATGGGGGGGGGGTTATATTGGAAAGTGAGATCGTGATTAATAGAGATTGTGAGATAGTGCCGTGATAGATTATGTAGGTGTTAGCTTATTAGATTAAGGGAGCCCACCTCGCTTTTTGTTTTATCTTTCTCTCCCTCTCTCTTTAGCTTGTATCAATTCGGCCCCATTCAGCCTAATAATAATAATAATAATAATAATATTTATTCAGTTAGCAATTTACAGAGTTAGTACCACATAGTATGTTATAAATATGACATGTACCAGCCTTGCATAATTCCAACAAAGGATAGCCCAATAAGGCCGTTAGGCGTATTTCCATTGGGGTCCTTGTGGGATTAGGTTAGCTGGGGAAAGGGGGAGGATAGAGAAATAGATACTTTAGAGAAAGTATTTCTAGGGGGTTATTTTAAGATACCTTACATCCTATAGTAAATATCAGTAATCCGTAATCAGTAATCATTTCAGTTTGGTTTGTCTATCTCTTATGTCGTATTTAGTAGTAGACATAAGCTTGGTGCTCCCTTCTCGCAGCTGTCCGGTTCAGGTGTTCCTTCAGGCTACGTCTGAAGGAATACAGTGTTCTCTTTTCACGGACTGACTGGGGTAGGTCGTTCCAGTCTTTGATGGCAGTGAAGAAGAATGTTTGCTTACCCTGTCCTTGGATTCTCGGGACCTTAAAATTAAACATCCTGTTTCTTGTATTATGTCCACTCCTCTCATTTGCTTTAACAAAATCATTCTTTAGATACTCTGGAGCTCTGTCATAGAAAATTTTGAAGGCATTAGTTAGCCTGATTTGTTTGGCCCTGTCAGAGACCATTGAGCATACCTAGTGACTGAAGTTGTTCCTGGCCAACATGTGATCTGGGTCCTAGGTTCAGCATGAACCTAACCATTTTATTTTGAGTGACCTGAAGTTTGTGCTGTGCTGATTTAGATGATGCAGAGTACCAGGATGACACAGAATAGTCAAAATGACATTGAACAAGCGCTTGGCAGAAGGTCTTTTTGGTCGCCGCGGGCAAGCATCCCACCTGTCTATACAGGTATTTTATACGTGCTCTACACTTACTCAGGATAGATTCCAAAATTGTTTCACCTGACAAACTCGCGTCCAGTTTCAGTCCGAGATATTTAACTTGTGACACTGTTGTTATAGGAATATCATTACAGTTGACCGAGAAGCCCACAATGTCTTTCAGTTTGCGTTTTGTTCCACATAAGATGGCTTCCGTCTTGCCCAGGTGAAGAGATAGTCTATTGTCCACTAGCCATTCACTACATGATGCTAGTTCTTTGGAAAGTGAAGCGGCAATACTTATTGGGTCTTTTCCTGAAACCAGAGCACGCTGTCGTCTGCATACAATAATAATTTACATGAGACGCTCAGTTCCATGTCGTTCACATAACAGAGAAAGAGTAAGGGACCAAGGATGCTTCCCTGCGGGACCCCACAGTTAATTGGCATAGGATCAGATATATTATCATCAATTTTGACTCTTTGGGTTCTACCACTAAGATAAGATTTAAACCAGTTCACAGACCCTATGCCCATTGCTTGTAGTTTATTACATAGGATATCATGGTCTACTGTGTCAAACGCTTTTTGTAGATCAAGAAGAACCTACTGTTTTAAGACGTTTACCCCCATCCAGGTGTCAATATTTTCCTGGCGAGCGGTAGCGAGCCAGCATATATATATTTTTGTTTTGACAGCAAGCTAAATTTGTAAATTTTTTGATAGAGAAATGTTTCTGGCGAAGCCGGATTTCTCCATACAATGTTGGCTCGTTATCGCTCGCCAGGAAGAAATCGACATCTGGATGGGGATAAATGTCTTAAATCAGTAGGCTGAATGGGGCCAAAAGGATACAAGCCAAAGAGAGGGAGAGAAAGATAAAAAAGCGAGGTGGGTTCCCTTAAGGTGTTAGGCTGTGAAGGTAGGGCAGGATTGTCAACTCCTTCTGTACCCCCCCCCCCCCCCCGTACCAGCGGCAGCGTCCTTGGGTTTGCTATTTAGTCTGGGGGTTTAGTCTGAGAGAGAAACCCCCCTCCCCCTTCTCTCTCTCTCTATTCTATCTATCTCTATCTCTATCTCTCTCCCAATTAGTTTTTAAAAAGTTCGGCCCATTAGTTTGGCAATGTTAAGACCTTTCGACCCCTTTTCTTTGCCATTCATGTAATTTAGGTGTCAGTTTCTTTCCTGGCGAGCGATAGAGAGCCTGTAAATCTCTCTCTCTCTCTCTCTCTCTCTCTACTGTATCTCTATCTTTATCTCTCTCTCTCTCTCTCTCTCTCTATTTTTGTTTTGACAGCAAGCTAAATTTGTAAATTTTTTGATAGAGAAATGTTTCTGGCGAAGCCGGATTTCTCCATACAATGTTGGCTCGTTATCGCTCGCCAGGAAGAAATCGACATCTGGATGGGGATAAATGTCTTAAATCAGTAGGCTGAATGGGGCCAAAAGGATACAAGCCAAAGAGAGGGAGAGAAAGATAAAAAAGCATAAAGATAAAAAATCTTGGCTCAATACACAAGATAGAGACTTTTTAGCAGAGTATTCACTTCCCGGTTATGTAATGTTTGAGAACAGCCGAATAAATAAAAATGGAGGTGGCGTTTTATTTTATATCAAAGAAAGTCTTAACCCGACCCTCGTGTCAAAACCTCAAATTGTGAACGTCGACACATCTTTTGTGCTAATAAAGAATAATAAAGGTACAAAAATAATACTTGCGTTAATATACAGACCTCCAGCTCAATCAGTGCAAACTGACCGAGAAATTTACGAACAAATTGCAGATGTAAGTATCTCACAAGATACCGTAATTTTTGGCGACTTTAATTTACCTGTGACCAAGTGGGGCGATACTCTTACTTCACACTCCGGACATGACTTGTATACGAACTTGCAAGAGAGTTCGCTTTATCAATTTGTTCGAATGCCGACCCGTGGTAATAACGTTCTTGACATTGTACTTGCAACAAAAGAAGAATTGATAGAGAATTTGAATGTTGGTGATGAATTCAGTAACAGCGACCATCGTACGATAACTTTCACTTTAAAGTTTACTAGTAACGAACCAAATAGTAGCATCGAAAAAGTTCCTAATTTCAAGAAAGCAAACTTCCATAAACTTAGAGCTATGTTTAAAGAAACTGACTGGAGCTTTTTTAATTAACAATAACGACATAAATACATCTTGGAAGTTATTCGAAACCACTTACCTAAAAGCAGTGCAAGACTGCATACCATCGAAAATACGGCGTCCAGGCCAAAATAATAAGCCCAAATGGTGGAATAAAGATATTTCAAAACTGCCTGCTTGCTAAAAAATTTGCTAATGATAGATTAAAATCCTCACAAAATGACGAAGAACGGGTGAAATTTGTAGAGCTACGACGCAAAGCCAAAAAGTTAATTAAGCAAAGTAAAAAGACCTTAGAGTTACATATTGCGAATCAAAGTAAAACAAACCCGAAAGAATTCTATAGTTATATCAGAAAGAAAAAAGTAGTTACTTCAACTGTTGGACCGTTAGTCGATGAAAAAGGAGAATACACCAAAGACGAAGTACAAATGAGTAATGCCCTCAATACCTTCTTTGCATCAGTTTTTACAACAGAAGACCTCAGTGATATCCCTACACCATCGCCGATTCAGATTGATAATTCAGATGTTCTAAGCAATATCACCGTTACAGAGAGAGAAGTATTGAATTGTTTAGATAAACTCAAGGTAAATAAAACGCCAGGACCTGATACAATCTCGCCTAGAGTTCTAAAGGAAGCTAAGAATGAGCTCTCCAAACCACTGACATTACTATTCAATAAATCCTTGCAGTCTGGAACTATGCCTGATCAGTGGAAGCTAGCCAACGTAACACCGATATGTAAAAAAGGCAGCAAATCCCTACCCAGTAACTATCGTCCAATTAGCTTAACCTCAGTTGTATGTAAAATGCTAGAAACGGTCATACGAGACAGACTCGTAAATCACTTAGAGGAAAATAACATACTTAAAGATACTCAACACGGCTTTCGTAAAAAACGTTCCTGTTTAACAAACCTCTTAGACTTCTTCCACGATATCCTCAACCTCTACGATGAGAGTAAAGCTGTAGATATTATATACCTTGATTTTCAAAAGGCCTTTGACAAAGTTCCCCACAAACGTTTACTGCTAAAACTAAAAGCGCATGGAATACAAGACGGTGTGTTGAAATGGATAGAAAATTGGCTCAGCAACAGAAAGCAAAGGGTAGTCATAAACGGTAAGGCATCTAAATGGACCAATGTAAGTAGCGGGGTACCCCAGGGATCGGTACTAGGACCAATTCTCTTTCTAATTTACATCAACGACATAGATGAGGGTCTCACCTGCACAATCTCAAAATTTGCTGACGATACAAAAATTGCAAATAGCGTACTCTCAAAAGAACAAGTTGACGATATGCAACACAATCTAGATAAATTGTCATGTTGGGCCCAAATTTGGCAAATGAGTTTCAATGCGGATAAATGTAAAGTACTACATGTCGGATACCTAAATGAGAAAGCAAACTATTCGATGAATGGCACTCAGCTTAAGAATGTAAACAGAGAAACTGATCTGGGAGTAACAATATCGAGTAACCTAAAACCGAGTCAACAATGTTCAGAAGTTGTTAAGAAGGCAAACAAAATAATTGGCTTTATAGGCAGGTCATTTGAGCATAAATCCAAAGAAGTTATCCTAACCCTTTACAATTCATTAGTCCGCCCTCTTCTGGAATACTGCGTTCAATCCTGGTGCCCTTATTACCAAAAAGATATAAACAAGCTAGAACGAGTTCAACGTAGAGTTACCAAAATGATACCTAGCCTAAAGAACAAACCATACGAAGAGCGTCTTAGAGAATTAAATCTATTTCCTTTAACCCAGCGCAGATTAAGAGGCGACTTAATTCAAGTGTTCAAAATCATCAAAGGCATCGACAATATGAACTGTAGTAAGTACTTCACTATCGACCAATCTAATTACACGCGGGGAAACGGTTGCAAAATTATTGGTAAATCTTTTAACTCGCACGAATCTAAGAATTTCTTCTTCAATCGAGTTGTCAACTTGTGGAATGGGCTTCCCCGAGACGTTATAAACTGCAGCACCGTTGATTCATTTAAATTCCGCCTAGACAAATATCTCGCATCAAACCCGCGACTGACTGCGTTTGTAAATGAATAACTTTATCCTCCCCTCAGTTACTAACCCATATGTCCCCTACTAACTTCCTAGTCCTGCCACGTTAGTGGCAGGGCAGTAGTTCCCTTTCCAATGTTCCCTTACCCACTCTAAACCACTGTTTGGTCACTTGATCCTCAGTGTTTTGGAGGACAAGCAACCTAGAAGGGTCACTAGACCTGTTGTTGCTTGATTTCCTTTGTACTCCTTTGTACTTTGTACTGTATCTCTATCTTTATCTCTCTACTGTATCTCTATCTTTATCTCTCTCTCTCTCTCTCTCTCTCTCTCTCTCTCTCTCTCTCTCTCTCTCTCTCTCTCTCTGTTTTTCTCCTGCCGCGCCGCGCCTGCAAACTTTCCACGGGCAAACACGCTAAGTCTTTAATGAGAATGTCAATTTATTTAACGACGCGCCTTTGCCTCTCTTGTGTTCATGTTTTATGTATTTATTCATAGACATTTGTTTTGTCTTCTTCTAAACTGGAGCCTAGGTGATGTAGAGGATGGTAAATGCTTAAGGGGGGTGACCTGCTTTTTGTAATCTCTGTCCTTCTCCCTCTCTCTCTCTCTCTCTCTCTCTCTCTCTCTCTCTCTCTCTCTCTCTCTCTCTCTCTCTCTCTCTACTGTATTTCTATCTTTATCTCTCTCTCTCTACTGTATCTATCTTTATCTCTCTCTCTCTCTATCTTTATCTCTCTCTCTCTCTCTACTGTATATCTCTCTCTCTCTCTCTCCCTCCCTCTCCCCCTCTCTCTCTCTCTACTGTATATATCTCTCTCTCTCTCTCTCTCTCTCTCTCTCTATCTCTCTCTCTCTCTTTCTCATTCAACGAACTATTTTATGACGTTTATCCCCATCTAGGTGTCGATTTCTTCCTGGCGAGCGATAGCGAGCCAGCATTATATGAAGAAATCCGGCGAGAAATTTTTCTATCAAAAAATTTACAAATTTAGCCTGCTGTCAAACAAAAATTAAAAAAAATGCTGGCTCGCTACCGCTCACCAGTAAAAAATTAACACCTGGATGGGGATAAACGTCTTAAAACAGTAGGCTGAATGGAGCCAAATGGATACAAGCCAGAGAAAGATAGAAAAGGAGAGAACAAAAACAGTTCACCCCCCTTAATGCCCGGGGACACGTTAATAATTAGGCTCGTGTGTTATTAAGTTATTCTCAAGAAATTTAAAGTTGAATTCAGACGACAAGGAAAAACGTTAGGCAAGGAAGGAAGGAAGGAGAGGGTAGTTATATGTTCAAATAGGAACACACATAGACGCACTAACAAACAACAAATAGGAACACACACAGACGCACTAACAAACAACAAATAGGATCACACACAGCCGCACTAACAAACAACAAATAGGAACACACACAGACGCACTAACAAACAACAAATAGGAACACACACAGACGCACTAACAAACAACAAATAGGAAAACACACAGACGCACTAACAAACAACAAATAGGAACACACACAGACGCACTAACAAACAACAAATAGGAACGTACACAGACGCACTAACAAACAAACAAACAAATAGGAACACACACAGACGCACTAACAAACAACAAATAGGAACACACACAGACGCACTAACAAACAACAAATAGGAACACACACAGACGCACTAACAAACAACAAATAGGAACACACACAGACGCACTAACAAACAACAAATAGGAACACACACAGACACACTAACAAACAACAAATAGGAACGTACACAGACGCACTAACAAACAACAAATAGGAACACACACAGACGCACTAACAAACAACAAATAGGAACACACACAGACGCACTAACAAACAACAAATAGGAACACACACAGACGCACTAACAAACAACAAATAGGAACACACACAGACGCACTAACAAACAACAAATAGGAACACACAGACGCACTAACAAACAACAAATAGGAACACACACAGACGCACTAACAAACAACAAATAGGAACACACACAGACGCACTAACAAACAACAAATAGGAACACACACAGACGCACTAACAAACAACAAATAGGAACACACACAGACGCACTAACAAACAACAAATAGGAAAACACACAGACGCACTAACAAACAACAAATAGGAACACACACAGACGCACTAACAAACAACAAATAGGAACGTACACAGACGCACTAACAAACAACAAATAGGAACACACACAGACGCACTAACAAACAACAAATAGGAACGTACACAGACGCACTAACAAACAACAAATAGGAACACACAGACGCACTAACAAACAACAAATAGGAAAACATACAGACGCACTAACAAACAACAAATAGGAAAACATACAGACGCACTAACAAACAACAAATAGGAACACACACAGACGCACTAAAAAACAACAAATAGGAACACACACAGACGCACTAACAAACAACAGATAGGAACACACACAGACGCACTAACAAACAACAGATAGGAACACACACAGACGCACTAACAAACAACAGATAGGAACACACACAGACGCACTAACAAACAACAAATAGGAACACACACAGACGCACTAACAAACAACAAATAGGAACGTACACAGACGCACTAACAAACAACAAATAGGAACACACACAGACGCACTAACAAACAACAAATAGGAACGTACACAGACGCACTAACAAACAACAAATAGGAACACACAGACGCACTAACAAACAACAAATAGGAAAACATACAGACGCACTAACAAACAACAAATAGGAAAACATACAGACGCACTAACAAACAACAAATAGGAACACACACAGACGCACTAAAAAACAACAAATAGGAACACACACAGACGCACTAACAAACAACAGATAGGAACACACACAGACGCACTAACAAACAACAGATAGGAACACACACAGACGCACTAACAAACAACAGATAGGAACACACACAGACGCACTAACAAACAACAAATAGGAACACACAGACGCACTAACAAACAACAAATAGGAAAACACACAGACGCACTAACAAACATCAAATAGGAACACACACACAACTAACAAACAACAAATAGGAACGTACACAGACGCACTAACAAACAACAAATAGGAACGTACACAGACGCACTAACAAACAACAAATAGGAACACACACAGACGCACTAACAAACAACAAATAGGAAAACACACAGACGCACTAACAAACAACAAATAGGAACACACACAGACGCACTAACAAACAACAAATAGGAACGTACACAGACGCACTAACAAACAACAAATAGGAACACACACAGACGCACTAACAAATAGGAAAACACACAGACGCACTAACAAACAACAAATAGGAACACACAGATGCACTAACAAACAACAAATAGGAACACACACAGATGCACTAACAAACAACAGATAGGAACACACACAGACACACTAACAAACAACAAATAGGAACACACACAGACGCACTAACAAACAACAAATAGGAACACACACAGACGCACTAACAAACAACAGAGAGGAACACACACAGACGCACTAACAAACAACAAATAGGAACACACAGACGCACTAACAAACAACAAATAGGAACACACACAGACGCACTAACAAACAACAAATAGGAACGTACACAGACGCACTAACAAACAACAAATAGGAACGTACACAGACGCACTAACAAACAACAAATAGGAACACACACAGACGCACTAACAAACAACAAATAGGAACACACCCAGACGCACTAACAAACAACAAATAGGAACGTACACAGACGCACTAACAAACAACAAATAGGAACGTACACAGACGCACTAACAAACAACAAATAGGAACACACCCAGACGCACTAACAAACAACAAATAGGAAAACACACAGACGCACTAACAAACAACAAATAGGAACACCCACAGACACACTAACAAACAACAAATAGGAACACACACAGACGCACTAACAAACAACAAATAGGAACACACACAGACGCACTAACAAACAACAAATAGGAACACACACAGATGCACTAACAAACAACAAATAGGAAAACACACAGACACGCTAACAAACAACAAATAGGAACACACACAGACGCACTAACAAACAACAAATAGGAACGTACACAGACGCACTAACAAACAACAAATAGGAACGTACACAGACGCACTAACAAACAACAAATACGAACACACACAGGCGCACTAACAAACAACAAATAGGAACGCACACAGACGCACTAACAAACAACAAATAGGAACACACACAGACGCACTAACAAACAACAAATAGGAACACACACAGACGCACTAACAAACAACAAATAGGAACACACACAGACGCACTAACAAATAACAACACACACAGACGCACTAACAAACAACAAATAGGAACACACACAGACGCACTAACAAACAACAAATAGGAACACACACAGACGCACTAACAAACAACAAATAGGAATGCACTAACAAACAACAAATAGGAACACACACAGATGCACTAACAAACAACAAATAGGAACACACACAGACGCACTAACAAACAACAAATAGGAACACACACAGACGCACTAACAAACAACAAATAGGAACGTACACAGACGCACTAACAAACAACAAATAGGAACACACACAGACGCACTAACAAACAACCAATAGGAACACACACAGACGCACTAACAAACAACAAATAGGAACACATACAGACGCACTAACAAACAACAAATAGGAACACACACAGACGCACTAACAAACAACAAATAGGAACACACACAGACGCACTAACAAACAACTAACAAACAACAAATAGGAACGTACACAGACGCACTAACAAACAACAAATAGGAACGTACACAGACGCACTAACAAACAACAAATAGGAACGTACACAGACGCACTAACAAACAATAAATGGGAACGCACACAGACGCACTAACAAACAACAAATTATACATCGATACAATTGGAAACGACCGGAAAAACGAAGACCTCCGGAATAATCAAACTAAACAAACCAAACAAAAAACAAACGAAGATAACTCGAAAATGACACGAAAACCGAAGACACCCAGAATAATCAAAGTAAACAACGTAAACAAGCTAAACAAACAAACACAGATAACTTGGGAAATGGCACGAATACCGAAACACCCAGAATGAAAACAAACTACAAACAAAAGCAGATCACTTGGATAATGACACACGAACCGAAGACACCCAGAATTACCAAACTGAACAACCTAAACAAACAAAACAAACAACAAATGGAAAACAAAAAAACAATGACACAAAAAAAACGAAGACCCCCAATATAATAAAACTAAACAAACTCCCCCCCCCCCAAAAAAAAAAAAAAAAAACCAGACGAATCGAAAATGACAAGAAAACCCGAAGAAAACCGACGACGAGTCAAGATAAATGACGAGAACTTTTCAGGCGTTCTTAAATAGAGAAGAGATTGGCCAAAATTACAGGGTAGTGTGTGGGGGGGGGTGTAGATGTAATTTCACACAGGCGTTTTTTTTTTTTTTTTTCATCAGCGGTTTATCGGAATTTAACCCCTTGTGCATTGTGAGGTATTGTAGCAGTTTATTCTGGCTGTCCTTGGACGGTTTTATACAGTTTACGAAAGATCTGGGAGAGTTGAAAGGGTAAAGAGGGTCTCGACCAACCCTCTCTTATCTCAATAAAATAGTCAAATAAGAATCTGAAACTAGGAAACTAATGGGTTAGAAGTGGTGGAATTCTAATAAAAAAAACATTGATTTTAGGAGCTGGCAAACAAATTTACCTAGAAAAGTGGCCTTGTGACTACCCTGAGAGAGTAATAAATAGTAATAATAATAATGAAATGTTTATTTCCACTGAAAAGTGGTTATTCTGCTCATAATTAGTTTGTCGATTATAAGACCTTTCGCCCCATTTCATTGTCGATATTAAGACCTTTTGTGCTATTTAGGTGGAGAGAGAGAGAGAGAGAGCAAAGAATGGACCGCCTCCTCTTTCCAGCCCCCCCTCCCTCCCCATCAAGGTCCCCCCATTCCCAACTTCTGAGATTTGGTTTTAAAGTTTGTGGGTAGAAAACAGCGAGATCCCTAGACTGCCATCTCCAGCACTAGGGCCGCGAGATTGGTGAGGGGGGTGGCGGTGGTGGAGAGTTGGTGGGGGTGGTGTTGATGAGTGGTGGTGGTAGTGGTCAGTGTGTGGTGTATTGGTGGTGATGGTGATAAGTAGGGGTGGTGATTATGAATGGTGGTGTGGTGGTGAGGGGTGGTGGTGGTGGTGTTTATGAATGGTGTGGTGGTGATGATGAGTGATGGGGGTGTTGCCAGGGAGTTAGGTCAGCATCTAGGACTTCCGTAGCAGCCATGGCATAGCTGACCCAAAGCCTTAACCTGAGTGACTGTCCACTTGGGGACCTTCGGGTATATACAGTATACTTTGGGACCTTCGGGTATATACAGTATACTTGGGGACCTTCGGGTATATACAGTATACTTGGGGACCTTCGGGTATATACAGTATACTTGGGGACCTTCGGGTATATACAGTATACTTGGGGACCTTCGGGTATATACAGTATACTCTATTTTTTATAACTTGGCCAGAATCTTGACCACTAACTTCTTATAATTCAAAGAGGACTTAATCAAATTAATCGAGCTAGTATTTTTATTCTGCCAGTAAATAGACATTTTCAGCCCATTTACTCTGGTCCTTTTTGAGTTAGAAGAGGTTCATTGTTCAGAATTTGACCTACTTATCGTGAATTGACCATACGCACACACATACACATACATACACATAGGGGAGGTGTGGTGGAGTGGTCATGCCACTGGATTGGTAATCCAATGGACCCGGGTTCAAATCCCGATATGTCAATGGGAAGATATTATTGGGATTGAATTTGTGCTGTACCTAGTATCAGTGCATTACCACAAAGCCCACCGAAATGCCAAAAAAAATACCCTCATTGTTCCCTGATTAAATAACACTGTATGAATATTCCCATATTCAAAATATGTTACAGGGGGACAATGCCTAGTGAGTTCACTGCTCAATAGGTGGCGTTCTGAGAGTGAGGGTCTGAGTCTGGAGGGTGAGACGGTGAAGCACTTGAGCGAAGCAACCAGCCGCTTCAGAGATGGAGCTGCTTCGAGCCATGATGGATGCTTCGCATGTCTCACTCCCCAGACTGGAACAAGACCTCACGGGCTTCACCGTGTTGAGCGGTGGAATGTACAGGCTCTCAGCCTATGCCCGAGAGGGAGTAGTTGGAATATAGAAAAAAAAAAAAAAAAAAAAAAAAAAACTAATGCACGCACCCACAACAATATGTCAACTTACAGAGAGTGAGAGAGAGAGTGTGTGTTTGTTTGTGTGTATGTGTGTGTGTGTGTGTGTGAGAGAGAGAGTGAGAGAGTGAGAGTGAGTGAGTTTGTTTGGTTACAGCTATTTCAACTCCAACCAACCTTCACTTTACACGCTTACTTTATCTCCAACTCAAACATTTGGCTCCACTTTCTCCTCCTCCTTCTATTTCTTTCCTCCATCCTCCTCCTCTTCCTCTTTTTATCTATCCCTCTCTTCCTTTTCCTACTTCTTTTTCATCTTTCTTATCCTCCTCCCACTCACTTTCTCCTCTCCTCATTGTACACGATCTTATCCTTCTCCGTCCCCCCTCCTCTTCCTCTCCATACTCCTCCTCATCCTCTTCCTTCTCTTCCTACTTCTTTTCTTCATATATCTTACCCTCCTCTCACACCCTTCCCCCCCCCCCTCATCTTCACCTTTGTCCTTCATCTTAATAGTCCTCCTCTTCTTCCTTCTCCCTTTTCTTTCCTCCATCTATCTTCCTCCTCCTCCTCCTCTTCTTCTTGTTCTTCCTCCTCCTCCTCCTCCTCCTCCTCACCTCTGTGATATCCCTACACCATCGCCGATTCAGATTGATAATTCAGATGTTCTAAGCAATATCACCGTTACAGAGAGAGAAGTATTGAATTGTTTAGATCAACTCAAGGTAAATAAAACGCCTGGACCTGATACAATCTCGCCTAGAGTTCTAAAGGAAGCTAAGGATGAGCTCTCCAAACCACTGACATTGCTATTCAATGAATCCTTGCAGTCTGGGACTATGCCTGATCAGTGGAAGCTAGCCAACGTAACACCGATATTCAAAAAAGGCAGCAAATCCCTACCCAGTAATTATTGTCCAATTAGCTTAACCTCAATTGTATGTAAAATGCTAGAAACGGTCATAAGAGACAGACTCGTAAATCACTTAGAGGCAAATTACTTACTTAAAGATACTCAACATGGCTTTCGTAAAAAACGTTCCTGTTTAACAAACCTCTTAGACTTCTTCCACGATATCCTCAACCTCTACGATGAGAGTAAAGCTGTAGATATTATATACCTTGATTTTCAAAAGGCCTTTGACAAAGTTCCCCACAAACGTTTACTGCTAAAACTAAAAGCGCATGGAATACAAGACGGTGTGTTGAAATGGATAGAAAATTGGCTCAGCGAGTTGTCATAAACGGTAAGGCATCTAAATGGACCAATGTAAGTAGCGGGGTACCCCAGGGATCGGTACTAGGACCAATTCTCTTTCTAATTTACATCAACGACATAGATGAGGGTCGCACCTGTACAATCTCAAAATTTGCTGACGATACAAAAATTGCAAATAGCGTACTCTCAAAAGAACAAGTTGACGATATGCAACACAATCTAGATAAATTGTCATGTTGGGCCCAAATTTGGCAAATGAGTTTCAATGCGGATAAATGTAAAGTACTACATATCGGATACCTAAATGAGAAAGCAAACTATTCGATAAATGGCACTCACTTAAGAATGTAAACAGAGAAACCGATCTGGGAGTAACAATATCGAGTAACCTAAAACCGAGTCAACAATGTTCAGAAGTTGTTAAGAAGGCATACAAAATAATTGGCTTTATAGGCAGGTCTGGTGAGTTATCTGCTCAACAGGTGGCGTTGTGTGTGTGTAAGTGTGAGAGTCCGAGTGAAGTGGGTGAGACAGTGAAGCACGGGAACGAGGTGGCTTCAGAGATGGGGTCGTTTCGGGCCATGAGTGAGCACCGTGCCTCATGTGAAGGCAGGTGCTCGTTGTACTCTACGTGCTTCACATGTCTCACTCCCTAGACTGGAACAAGACCTCACGGGCTTCACTGTTCATTGTAAAGCGGTGAATGTTAAGGCTCTCAGCCTATGCCCGAGAGGAAGTAAGTTGGAATATAGAAAAAAAAACAAAAAAAAACAGTCATTTGAGCATAAATCCAAAGAAGTTATCCTAACCCTTTACAATTCATTAGTCCGCCCTCTTCTGGAATACTGCGTTCAATCCTGGTGCCCTTATTACCAAAAAGATATAAACAAGCTAGAACGAGTTCAACGTAGAGTTACCAAAATGATACCTAGTCTGAAGAACAAACCATACGAAGAGCGTCTTAGAGAATTAAATCTATTTCCTTTAACCCAGCGCAGATTAAGAGGTGACTTAATTCAAGTGTTCAAAATCATCAAAGGCATCGACAATATGACCTGTAGTAAGTACTTCACTATCGACCAATCTAATTACACGCGGGGAAACGGTTGCAAAATTATTGGTAAATCTTTTAACTCACACGAATCTAAGAATTTCTTCTTCAATCGAGTTGTCAACTTGTGGAATGGGCTTCCCCGAGACGTTATAGACTGCAGCACCGTTGATTCATTTAAACTCCGCTTTGACAAATATCTCGCATCAAACCCGCGACTGACTGCGTTTGTAAATGAATAACTTTATTTTATCCCCCCCTCAGTTACTAACCCATCCGTCGCCTACTAACTTCCTAATCCTGCCACGGACATTAGTTCCAGGGCAGTAGTTCCCTTTCCAATGTTCCCTTACCCACTCTAAACCACTGTTTGGACACTTGATCCTCAGTGTTTTGGAGGACAAGCAGCCTAGAAGGGTCACTAGACTTGTTGTTGCTTGATTTCCTTTGTACTCCTTTGTACACCTCCTTCTTCCTCCTCCCTCTCCCACCTCTCCTCTTCCTCCTCCTCCTCTTCTTCTTCTTGATCTCTCCACTGTCGGCCCGCTATTTGCTCTCTCTTCTTATCGAGTTAGCTTTCTTATCTTCACATGCTCTCTCTCTCTCTCTCTCTCTCTCTCTCTCTCTCTCTCTCGTACACATTTATAATTAGTATATTATTATTATTATTAGTAGTAGTAGTAGTAGTAGTAGTATTAGTAGTAGTAGTATTTATGTAGCATTAAACCTCTTTTCTGTTTTCCATACACATCATTATCATTGTATTATCGCTGTTAATTAATTATATCCGTCTAATCTGTCTTACTATCTATTCTTTCCAGGTACGGCGGAGGACAGGTGACTCTCGGCATTAAGCAGCGTGAACAGGTAAATCCATGCTGAGAGAGAAAGAGAAAGAGAGAGAGAGAGAGAGAGAGAGAGAGAGAGAGAGAGAGAGAGAGAGAGAGAGAGAGAGAGAGAGAGAATGAATGAGTGAGTGAGAGCGTGGGAGAAGAGAAGACAATAGAAGGAAAGAAAGTGGTGAAAAAGAAGGGAACGAAACATGAGAGAGAGAGAGAGAGAGAGAGAGAGAGAAGGGGGAGGGGGTGTTCTGTATCTCATTATCAGCCTCTCTACCTTCCTCCACGGATCGTAATTACCCTTGTGTAGATCACTTAATGTTTGTTGATGGTCTGTGTTCGGGGGCCGCTGGCGGTTGTAGCCCCCCCCCCCCCCCCTTCCCCCCTCTCTTTTAATTGTTTTATATACAGTATATATATTTATATTTTAAAATGCTTGAATATATACCCCCAAGCTCCACTTTCGAGCTGAAAATTGCAGTGAAGGTCTTAAAATTTCAAAATGGGAATAATCATGAGGAAACCCCCCCCCCCTCCCCCCTGCTTAATAGGCCAGGTTTACTTTTACCATTTACCCCATTTAGATTGTATTATGCATTTTTATCATAACATCTTTAACAGTTCATCATGCTATCTTTCACCCTTTTATTTTATTTTATTCTGAGATTACGCCTTTCTTTTCTGTTCCCTTATTATTATCATTTTATTATTTGTGTTATCCTTTCGCTTTCCCTCTTACAGAATAATAGTGAATAGTATTTCCCCTATTGTATGCTCGAGCTAATTCATACCTCTCCCTACCCCACCAATCTCCCTTATTTTCGTTTAATTTCCTTTATTTGAATCGTATGCATCCCCTTGTCTTTCCTTTCCTTTATAGTAGTCTCGTGTTTTGTCTTGTCTTACCTCCTTCCTTCCCTCCCTCTTTCCCTACCCCCCACCTCTCTCTCTCTCTCTCTCTCTCTCTCTCTCACCTGCACAATCTCAAAATTTGCTGACGATACAAAAATTGCAAATAGCGTACTCTCAAAAGAACAAGTTGACGATATGCAACACAATCTAGATAAATTGTCATGTTGGGCCCAAATTTGGCAAATGAGTTTCAATGCGGATAAATGTAAAGTACTACATGTCGGATACCTAAATGAGAAAGCAAACTATTCGATGAATGGCACTCAGCTTAAGAATGTAAACAGAGAAACTGATCTGGGAGTAACAATATCGAGTAACCTAAAACCGAGTCAACAATGTTCAGAAGTTGTTAAGAAGGCAAACAAAATAATTGGCTTTATAGGCAGGTCATTTGAGCATAAATCCAAAGAAGTTATCCTAACCCTTTACAATTCCTTAGTCCGCCCTCTTTTGGAATTCTGCGTTCAATCCTGGTGCCCTTATTACCAAAAAGATATAAACAAGCTAGAACGAGTTCAACGTAGAGTTACCAAAATGATACCTAGCCTAAAGAACAAACCATACGAAGAGCGTCTTAGAGAATTAAATCTATTTCCTTTAACCCAGCGCAGATTAAGAGGCGACTTAATTCAAGTGTTCAAAATCATCAAAGGCATCGACAATATGAACTGTAGTAAGTACTTCACTATCGACCAATCTAATTACACGCGGGGAAACGGTTGCAAAATTATTGGTAAATCTTTTAACTCGCACGAATCTAAGAATTTCTTCTTCAATCGAGTTGTCAACTTGTGGAATGGGCTTCCCCGAGACGTTATAGACTGCAGCACCGTTGATTCATTTAAATTCCGCCTAGACAAATATCTCGCATCAAACCCGCGACTGACTGCGTTTGTAAATGAATAACTTTATCCTCCCCTCAGTTACTAACCCATATGTCCCCTACTAACTTCCTAGTCCTGCCACGTTAGTGGCAGGGCAGTAGTTCCCTTTCCAATGTTCCCTTACCCACTCTAAACCACTGTTTGGACACTTGATCCTCAGTGTTTTGGAGGACAAGCAACCTAGAAGGGTCACTAGATCTGTTGTTGCTTGATTTCCTTTGTACTCCTTTGTACTCTCTCTCTCTCTCTCTCTCTCTCTCTCTCTCTCTCTCTCTCTCTCTCTCTCTCTCTCTCTCTCTCTCTCTCTCCCAATTGGCTCTGGATCAATCGGCCGCCCATCAAGTTTCGCCATTTTAGCCTGGGACGCCTAGCCTTGCTCCGTGGTGTGAAGTTGGGCGTGTTTTATTAAGACTCAGCAACTTGGGGGCGGTGGAGAGAGAGAGCGAGCGAGCGAGTGAGTGAGTGAGTGAGTGAGTGAGTGAGTGGAAGGAAGAGAGAGTGAGTGAGTGGGAGAGGGAACTATTCGGCGCCCAGGTATCCAATTAGACAACTTGGAGCCGAGGTGGAGTGCCGCGCCGAAACACCTTTTGTGGTCCGTCCGTCAGTTGAGAGACAGAGAGAGAGTTACGTGGAGATACACAGATACGCAAACTACACACACTTTGCGGTCTTGACTATACAGTTTGGACTTACGTGAGAGAGCAAGAATGTAAGAGTGAGGACGAGAGTGAGAGAGAGTGAAAGTTACACAAACTGCATAGACCTTGCGTTCCCGTCAGGCAGGGAGCCGGTGTATATATGAAGGGTCATGCCTGGATGTGAGGTGGGCGGGCATTGTGTTGGTGGGCCTTCGCTGCATGTCTGCCTGCTGAAATCGGAACCTTTCCGGGACCTGGGAGTCTTTTGCTGGAGGCCTCAAATGGGCCTAGGTCTCTGGGTCTTCTCCTCGGTGGCCTAGTTGTGTGTGAAATTTATATTATTATAATTTTACTTTTATTTTCATGTTGTGTTGTGTTGTCCCTATTCGGGCTCTGTCTCGTGTCGACCACCCTCAGCTGTGGGGTATGTGCCTGAATATATGCATACATACCAAGTGGAAGACAAGGGTTGAAAGCAGAAGGCTGAAGTAATTATTATATACTACACCTAATTAGCTAAATGTGTGTGTGTGTGTGTGTGTGTGTGTGTGTGTGTGTGTGTGTCTGTGTGTCACTATATCAGTTTACGAAATTAGGACAGTTGAGAGAGAGAGAGTGAGAGAGAGAGTGTGTGTGGAAGAAAGAGAAAGTGAAGACAGAGATATCAAGAAATATTTAGCAGACTAAAGCAAGAACATGCGAACGAGAAGACAGCATGCGAAGGAGGAGGAGTACAAAGGAGTACAAAGGAAATCAAGCAACAACAGGTCTAGTGACCCTTCTAGGCTGCTTGTCCTCCAAAACACTGAGGATCAAGTGTCCAAACAGTGGTTTAGAGTGGGTAAGGGAACATTGGAAAGGGAACTACTGCCCTGGAACTAATGTCCGTGGCAGGATAAGGAAGTTAGTACGGGACAGATGGGTTAGTAACTGAGGAGGGGATAACATAAAGTTATTCATTTACAAACGCAGTCAGTCGCGGGTTTGATGCGAGATATTTGTCTAAGCGGAGTTTAAATGAATCAACAGTGCTGCAGTCTATAACGTCTCGGGGAAGCCCATTCCACAAGTTGACAAATCGATTGAAGAAGAAATTCTTAGATTCGTGTGAGTTAAAAGATTTACCAATAATTTTGCAACCGTTTCCCCGCGTGTAATTAGATTGGTCGAGAGTGAAGTACTTACTACAGTTCATATTGTCGATGCCTTTGATGATTTTGAACACTTGAATTAAGTCACCTCTTAATCTGCGCTGGGTTAATAGAAATAGGAGGAAGAGGAGGAGGAGGCGATAAGGAGGAGGCGATAAGGCGCCTTTACTCGTCCTCATATTAATTAGTGATCCAGGTATTGACACTAATGTGAACTATAACTGTCGCATTGTTCGCGGATGACTAATAACTAAGGGGGTGTATTTGGTATTTGTTCTAGACCCCCTTCTCCCTCATGTTAAACCCCATTAGTTATGATATTTTAAGACCTTCCGCCCCAATTATTTTTCAATATTCATACCTTTTCCTGCACTTCAGGTATCGATATTTTTCCTGACGAGCGATTGCGAGCTTGTAATTTAGGAGGAACCGGCCTTTGGCTGGGACAGTCTACCAAAAAAAAAATATATATATATTTTACCTCGAAGGGGCCTGGGTGCTTGTGGGTGTGTTTTTTTTCCATAAGCTTGATAGATATTTCGGGAGCACACTAAAGATATATGTATATATAAGTCTCTTTAAGTCTAGAAATATCCACATTAGAAGATAAAGACAACTTACAAACTGGCTTGGACGTAGTTTCTAGTGGACCACAGACATTAACCCGTACTAGATGCTATTATGTATTGGTTTCTATTGTTTGGCTATTATTAGACGATGTTATACTAATTAGGCAGGGTATATGGAAGTTAGAGGGTTCATTGAGGTATCCTGTATACTAATTAGGCAAGGTATATGGAAGTTAGAGGGTTCATTGAGGTATCCTGTATACTAATTAGGCAGGGTATATGGAAGTTAAAGGGTTCATTGAGGTATGCTGTATACTAATTAGGCAGGGTATATGGAAGTTAAAGGGTTCATTGAGGTATCCTGTATACTAATTAGGCAGGGTATATGGAAGTTAAAGGATTCATTGAGGTATCTGTATTACTAATTAGGCAGGGTATATGGAAGTTAAAGGGTTCATTGAGGTATCCTGTATACTAATTAGGCAGGGTATATGGAAGTTAAAGGGTTCATTGAGGTATCCTGTATACTAATTAGGCAGGGTATATGGAAGTTAAAGGGTTCATTGAGGTATCCTGTATACTAATTAGGCAGGGTATATGGAAGTTAGAGGGTTCATTGAGGTATGCTGTATCCTTTTCGTTCCCACAGAACAATTGCCAATGACAACGTTTTTCAAATTCTCTGGCAATCTCACGACTGGAATACTGTAGTGCGCTAACCTCTCCACACATAGCAAGAGAACTTAAGGGGAGATGGGTCGTTTGTCTGGTCCCCTTTCTCCCTCTTTAAGACGTTCGGCCCATTAGTTTGACGATTTTAACACCTTTAGCTCCATTTTGTTGTCAAATTTAAGACCTATCGTGCCATTTAGGTGTCGATTTTTTTCCTGGCAAGCGATAGCGAGCTTGTAATTACAAGAGGTACCGGGACATTTTTCTACCGAAAATGTAAACAATTATCTCGATACAAGAACAAGAAGACAAGCAAAAAGAAGACGACGATGCAAAATAAAGAAGAAGAAGAAGAAGAAGAAGAAGACACAGACACAGACGAAGAAGTAGCAGAAGAAGGGAGGGGAAAGAACAAGAAAGGGAGAAAAGGGTGAGCGAAAGAAAAGCAGGAGAAAGGCGAGAATAGGGAATGGAACAAGAAACAAGGGTAGTGAGAACAAGAGGAAGCACAAGAAACGCCACCCATAATAAATCGGTCGAGAGAGAGAGAGAGAGAGAGAGAAAGAGAGAGAGAGAGAGAGAGAGAGAGAGAGAGAGAAGGGAATTGAGACTGTTTATGTGTGTTTGTTCTTGTCTATTTTTCTTTTAATTGGCTTTGTTTGTTGGTATAGATTGGACATCCATGCCAATACAAGCCAAATAAAAGAATAATGACAAGAAAAGACACATAAACACATTTATTTACTAAGAAGTGTAACTGTAACTGTGTGGTGTATATCAAGCAAACAAGTATAATTGTGTCACTTCATTGAGATTTCACTTCAAGAGAGACGTTTGGCGCCATATTATGTCTGTTTGTTTGTTTTCTATGTGGATGAGGGAGACAAAAGGCAAAACTGCCTGTGACAAGTGCCTCCTCCAGAGATGAAAGAGTGACAGGGCCCAAATCAAGGAATGTTCGAGCCAAAATGCCTGGACACACGGAGTTTGAAGCAATTTAAGTCATAGGATGAGGGAAAGATGGATTCAGGGAGAGAGTTCTGAAGATCAGCTGTTGAATAGAAGAAAGATTGGGAATATTGTTTCACTCTTGGGTCAGAAAGTTGGACAGAGTAGGGGTGGGATTGTATTGCAAGACGGGTGCGACCGTACGTGCTCTACGTAGAGGAGATGACATACACTGAGAGAGCTCTGAGGATCACTGATTAATGTAATAGCGGTAGAATCTCGAGAGAGATGCAACATTGTGGCGAAGAGAGAGAGATTGCAGAGAATCAGTGAGTGGACACAAGTTAATGAGACGAAAGGCTTTCTTTTCTACTTTGTGTAGAAGTGCTGTGTGAGAAGATCCTCCCCACACATGCAAACAATACTCAATACATGGATGCACTGTGCCCCTGTACAGAACAAGAAGCTGTGCAGGGGTAAAGAACCCCCAGAGGCGGTTGACCACACCCAGCTTATGGAAAGCTGTTGTAGCAAGAGTAGTAATACGGCCTTAATGTGAAAACACCCTGAGACATAAATCCTAGCCTAAAATTAACCCTCGAACAGCAAACCGAACCTCTGAAATGTAAATATTAGGTAAATAATTTATGATAAAAATTTGATCAAGTTCGGGATAGCCTAGCTAGAAAACTTAAGGGGAGGTTTTTAGTTTGGTCCCTAGATATCCTTCAAGCTTAAGATTACACCCCCTTGAACCCCTTTCAAGACAAACTTGTACATTTTTCGGTAGAAAAATGTCCCGGCTTAAAGCCGGTTCCTCTTAAATTACAGGCTCGCTATCGCTCACCAGGATAAAATCGACACCTAAATGGCACGAAAGGTCTTAAAATTGACAGAAATGGGTTGAAAGTTCTTAAAATCGTCAAAATAATGGGGCAAACATCTTAAAATTAGAAAAACAATGGGGCTAAACATGAGGGAGAAAGGAGTCCAGAAAAAAATCCCTCAAGTGGAAATTTTCCCTTAAAACCACGATTTATGCCCTAGACCATCCACTCAACGACATAAGTTTTCGATGCTATCCCGAACAGAATCACATCTTCTCATTAATTTGTTTCCTTGTTATTTACATTTAGGAAGTTCTTTTCGCAGTTTGAGAGCTCATATTGGTCCAGATTTATGTTGTTGAGTGTACATACAGTTGCTACATATCATAAGGAAGATGCTGTAGAGGTGGCGCAGAGAATGGATGAGCCCGAGATGACGAAACAGTGACGCTACTGGATTGGGAAGCCACACGAAGCACCAAGCTGTCAGACAGTGAGGCGCTGCTAGTTTGGAAATCCACACGTCCGTCGAAGCAGCTGCAAAATGAACAATTGCAATATGACTTCCAAACTCTGCAAGATGTTGAAGGCTATGTTTGTAGCAAGAGTATATACAGGGTGTCCCAGGAGGAAAGGGCATAACTGTGGGAAATGATAGAACAAAATATGCTAAGCCTAAAATGTTCCATACAAAATATTGCAAATCTCGACCGTTATAGAGATATTCCATATTGAAAATGGTATTTTCTTCAGTATTTCCCCATAAGGCTGGCCTAGCTGTCCTAGTGCCTACCACACCTACATCTTTCTGCAATTATTTTGTGATGTTATTGTAAAGATACTATAATGCTGTAAGTTGCAAAATGATTATGGACATATTAGCTCACTATGGACCAGTTGGAAACTATTTGAAATGGAAGAGTCCATTACAGTGATGCAGGGGAGGACACTACATTAAACCTTCAATATTTGTTTAACGGTTGAGATTTGCACTTTTTGTTATGGAACAATTTATGCTTAGAATACCTTGTTTTATCATTTCCCAAGGTTATGCCCTTTCCTCCTGGGACACCCTGTATATATACCGGTATATATATATCTACACAGTATACTGTATATATATATTTTTTTTTCCTCCATTAAGTATTTTATAAATACCCACAAGACGGGGGGGGCCCCCTTTTGAGATACCGTATATTTGTACATTTGTCGGTAGAAAAATGTCCCGGCCAAAAGCAGATTACTCCTAAATTAAGTAACACCCCGCTCTTAACATTAATCATCAATTACAAACCCCAATGCACTTGAATAAACTAATGAAAGCATATGGTCCTCCTGGGATTCGAACTCTGAACACCACACCCAAAACATAAGCACCTAAACCATTACACCACCGACACTGCTAATTGGAGGCTCCCTTTCGCTCTCAAAGAAAAAAATTACTCCTAAATGGAACGAAAGGTTTTACAATTGACAAAAAAAAATGGATGAAAGGTCTTAAAATCGCCAAACTAATGGGGCGAACGTCTTAAGATTTCAAAATTGATGGTGATAAACATGGAGGGAAAAGGGGGTCCAGTAAAAAAAAAAAAAAAAAAAAAAAAAAATATATACCGGTATATATATATACACCGGTATATATAATTATATATATACCGTATATATATATATATATATATATATATATATACGGTATATATATATATACGGTATATATATATATATTGTTACGTATCTTGATCCTCAAGTGGTTAACTTGATGAATCTAGATAGCACAGAGATATATATTAAGGTATCAGTCAGCTGAAGGCAAAACAAAAGTAAAATCTAATAAAATAATTTCCTGTTGTTGCTTCCTTTCCTTTTGGATCTTAGGACTTAGTATCCTTTATTGACTGATACTGTTTAATTATGAAAAATACTGAAACTAATTAAAGTCATGTAGTATTTATAAAGAATTATTATTTAACCGAAGCTTAGTAGGCTATGGTTATGAACCGAATAAGTTATATCTAAAGAAGGACTATTAATTCTATAAAAAGTCTTGAAAGATAAACATTAAAGTAAGAATATTTCTGTCTCTTACCCTTTTTTAAATGAATAGATAGTTTTCTTATATGTCCTTTTATTTATATTTAATGTAATTATTCTTGGTTCTTGTCTTACGTTAAATAGTATTATATTATTATTATCATCAGGATTAATATCAAAGTCACATAAAAAGTTAGATATATATTTAATAATTAGTTAAATGTATTTCTTAACCACGTAACATTGAGGTTTGATTATGAGTAAATAAAGTTACAGGATCGCTTCATAGATTCGATTCAGGTCTCACTCAAATAATATGAAAAGCAAAATATAATATTTTGAAGCAAAATAATTTTCTTCAGCTTAGGAAATCACTAGAAGTAATATTAACACAGCATGTTAGTCAAAGGCGATATTACTAATACGAGACAATAGCATCACCATACTAAGCACCATTAAGCAATGTAAGCTTAATTAAAAGAAAATGAAAGAACTCGTAAGTATTAATATAAAACAAGAGTATTACTTTCATCATAACCCAATTACTTAAAGAGTTGCTTTAGTCCACAAGTTAGGCAACTAAAATAGTTAAGTACATAATAGTAGCGTTAACGTTAATTCCCAATCAAATAGTTAAGCACGTAATAGTAGCGTTCACGTTAATTCGCAATCAAATAGTTAAACACATAATAGTAGCTTTCACGTTAATTCCCAATCACATATCTCACTAACCAACATAACGTAAGTGTTTACACCGAACACACTTAACACACATTTATATAATCTGACTGTCACAATCCCATTATAATACTTCACCCCGTCTTCCTCCAGCTGCAAGTTCACCTTCCCCAACTCCAAATGAGACTGATTTGAATGCCCACAACTCGGGTCTTATATACTAAACAATGATGGTGTAGGAACGAATCAGGAGGCGGAGGGTGGTGCCTGCTCCAATCATAGCTCCTCGAGTCGCATAACAGGTGCCTGGTCCACTCACAGCTCCTGGCGTCGATCATACGTCATAGCATCGGTCATCGAGGTAGTTTGCAGGGTCCCCTATGACGCACGCAGGTGTGAAGGGTAGTTTGCAGGTATGCGGGCGAGCTAGTTTCCCCACTCGCTTGGTCGCTCGCTAGTCTGCTTCACCGTTTGGGTAGTTTGGCTCCTTCAACTCTAATTCTAACACTTAAATTAACATACAGGGGTCCGTATGTCAGAATATATATATATATATATATATATATATATATATATATATATATATATATACCATATATATATATATATATATTAGTGAAAGGATTAACCCTTTCAAGATACCATGACGCATTTTTTCTGTTTTCTGGCTATTATTTGACGATTTTATTCATATTAACCCCTTCTGTACCGCGACGTCCTTTTAACTATATTCTGGCTACTATTAGCCGATTTTTGTCAGTTTAAAAAGGGCCTCCAACAATTAAAAGGCTTCGAACTATCTCTCTTAACCCTTATTACTACCACAGATCCTTCTTAAACTGCACAAAATCGTCTAAATATAGCTAGAATAATATATAAAAGTCGTCGACGGTACAGAAGGGGTTAAGAAGAGTATATGGAAGTCAGAGGGTAAATTGAGATAGTCTTCACCCTTATAATTCCCAAAGACCCTTAATTGAGATAGTCTTGACTCTTATAATTCCCAAAGACCCTTAATTGAGATAGTCTTCACCCTTATAATTCCCAAAGACCCTTAATTGAGATAGTCTTGACTCTTATAATTCCCAAAGACCCTTAATTGAGATAGTCTTGACTCTTATAATTCCCAAAGACCCTTCCTAAATTGTATAAAGTCATCTAATGATACCGCGAATAAACTGCCAAAGTAGGTCATACTAATCTTGAAAGGGTTAAGAAGGGCGAGACTGAGATCGGGTTACGCCTCTCTTTAGCCACGGATGGAGAGATATACGGTATGGGGGGGGGGGGCTCTTCAGGATGTCACGAACTCATTTCTATCGTGTTGAAGATAGAGTGGGGGAAATGAGCGTGTGAGGGGAACATAGGTAGAGTGGTGGTGATGATTGTGGTGGTGATGTATGTGTGGTGATTGTGGTGTGTGGGTGGTGGCTGTGATGCAGATAGGGTAGGGGAAATGAGGGTCTGAGGGGAATATTGGTTGGGTGGTGGTGATGATTGTGGTGGTTGAGTGGTGTTGGTGATGTATGTGTTGTGATTGTGGTGTGTGGTGTGTGGGTGGTGGCGGTGATGAAGATGGGACAGTGGGAATGAGGCTGGGAGGAGAACATTGACTGACTGGTGGTGATGGCGATGATTGTGGTGGTGTATTGGTGGGGATGATGATAGTGGTGATAATGGTGGTGTTGGTGATGAAGATAGAGTAAGGGAAATGAGGCTGTGAGGAGGACAATGGCTGGATGTTGGTGGAGAATAAGACTGGGTAAATATTTGTCGTGATTATGAAGTGAAGATCAAATATCATGTTTAATTTATTTGATGTAGATGTTCCTTTTGCAGCACGTTCACCGACAGAGTTTATTTGAGAGAGAGAGAGAGAGAGAGAGAGAGAGAGAGAGAGAGAGAGAGAGAGAGAGAGAGAGAGAGAGAGAGATAATTCGTGAGTGAGAGAGATTGCGAGGCAATGAAGTGTGAAAGAATGCCAGACTGAAAGCTGTCAGTGAGAGAAACTCGCGAATTAAAGGCAGGGGAGAGAGAAAGTGAGAGAGAGAGAGATAGTCAGTCATTCAGTCACAATGTTATTTCATAAAAAATAGTTATATACACTTTTTACAGACAGACATATGATAGACAGATAGATAGATAGAGGGAGAGGGATATAGATAGACAGAGATAAATAGATAGATAGATAGATAGATAGATAGAGTTAGAGAGAGTGCCAGCCTCCTTCCCTCTCATTTGGCACTGTGCCTGGGTGGGTAAATGGCACCGTGTAATAACAGAGATGGATCCGGCCTCTCCCTCTCCTGTAATCCTGTTAGTGTGTATGCTCGTCCGTTCAAGTCCGCAATACGTTCTTTTAGTGTATATGCTCGTCCATTCAAGTCCGCAATAAGTACATTTTATTGTTATGCTCGTCCGTTCAAGTCCGCAATACGTCCTTTTAGTGTTTATGCTCGTTCGTTCTAATCCGCAATACGTTCTTTTATTGTTTAGTGTTATTTTATATGCTCGTCCATTCAAGTCCGGAATACGTTCGTTTAGTTTATTATGTTCGTCCGTTCAATTCCGCAATACGTTCGTTTAGTTTATTATGTTCGTCCGTTCAAGACGGCAATACGTTCATTTAGTTTATTATGTGCGTCCGTTCAAGTCCGCAATACGTTCGTTAAGTTTATTATGTTCGTCCGTTCAAGACGGCAATACGTTAATTTAGTTTATTATGTTCGTCCGTTCAAGTCCGCAATACGTTCGTTTAGTTTATTATGTTCGTCCGTTCAATTCCGCAATACGTTCGTTTAGTTTTTTATGTTCGTCCGTTCAAGTCCGCAATACGTTCGTTTAGTTTATTATGTTCGTCCGTTCAATTCCGCAATACGTTCGTTTAGTTTTTTTATGTTCGTCCGTTGAAGCCTGCAATACGCCCTTTTAGTGTATATACCCATCCGTTCATGTCCGCAATATGTCCTTCCATCTACTTTTAGTACTGTATGCTCCGTTCCATTTACTGTAAATAAACAAATTTATGCAAACATTTATTTCGAAGGGGGTCTTGGGGGTATATTTTGTATTTATTTTGTTTAAGTTGAAGAGGTCTAGGGAGGACACTTAATATGGTATACAGTATGATTAATAATAACATATACACTTAATATGGTATACAGTATGATTAATAATAACATATATAGTATGATTTAATAACATATACACTTAATATGGTATACAGTATGATAATATAACACTTAAGATGGTATCAGTATGATAATATAACATACACTTAATATAGTATACAGTATGATAATAATAACATCATATAGTACAGTATGATTAATAATAACATATACACTTAATATAGTATACAGTATGATTAATAATAACATATACAATTTAAAAAATTCTCCCTTTAAGAAAAGCACATTTGACTTATTGTTTGATAATATTGTTCATAATTGACCGACCTGCTATTTGTTCTTGTTTTCTAGATAATCTAGGTAGTAGCCATTCGACCCCATTCAGCCTACTGTTTTAAGACGTTTATCCTCATCTAGGTGTCGATTTGAACCTGGCAAGCGATAGCGAACCAACATATTTTGGATTTTAGACAGCTGACTTAATTTGTACATTTTTCGGTAGAAAAATTTCTCTGGCGAAGCTGGATTTCTCCATACAATGATGGCTCGCTATCGCTCGCCAGGAAAAAATCGATACCTGAATGGGGAGAAACGTCTTAAAACAGTAGGCTGAATGGGGCCGAATGGATAAAACCCAGAGAGAAAAAACCGGTCGGTCCCCTTAATCTGACTCTGAATACTAGAGTGAGACCAGGGCGTAAGCGGCCGGGAAGTGTAATTGGAAGTGTTTATTTGTATTAATGGTAATTGATTTGATGACACTCACGAGGGATTCTTTCCTAATCAAAGTTTTGTTGTTGTTATTGCTGTTGTTGTTGTTGCTGAGGGTGTTATTGCTGTTGTTGTTGTTGCTGAGGGTGTTATTGCTGTTGTTGTGTTTGATAGTGTTTTGGTGAGGGGGCTTTGAGAGCGTCTAGGGAGGGGTGGGGGAGGGGCCTCTTTCTTGGGGGTTTGGTTTGGGGGTAGCTAACGCGGCTTCTTAAGGGAGGGGGGGGGGGGGGGGGGCTGCTGCCAGGATAAAGTCAGCAACATTCCCAGAGTGTGCGTGTGGGTGGGGGGGGGGGGGGGGGGGGGGGGGAGGGGGGGGCCGGGGGGAGTTGTACATTAGCCGTATTTCGCTGGCAGTCTAATTGTGTTGCCATTAGCCCAGAACATAACTTGGGGCCCCTTTCTTCCTCTCTGAGTTCTGCCTTCTTTCTTCCTCTCCCTTTCATCAGCTTTTCTCGTATATATATATATATATATATATATATTTATACACACACACACACACAGTATATGTGCGTATATATGGTGTATGTGAGTATGTCTGTATCCCCACTCCAAATTGGTAGCACCCGTCTTGTCTTCACAGTACTTTGTTTTGTTTGCTCCCCATTGTTTGTTCTTCCTCTGCCTTTGTTCTCTTGCGTGTCTGACTGTCTGTCTGTCTGACTGTCTGTCTTTCCGTCTTGCCCACAGCATGCCTCCTCTCAGGCTGGCAAACGAGAGACTATTCGCAACCATTCCTAAAGCCTACAATAATTGACACATTGCAAAGTAAGCTAGACATGCATTTTGAGGAAGTAGAAGTAATATAAGTTAAAAACAAGAGGAGAAAAGAAAGACAAACAAACTTATGAAAAGTTCGTTAACTATCAGTTAGGTAATATACAACATTTCTCAACTTCGTTATTTACCATGAATTTCCCAATATAATTTGTTTTCATTCTGCTGGGGGCCTTGTTTCCGCAACTGAATTTCATGCCGACCCAAGGGTGAAGGATTTTTTTTGTCTATGTGAGTGAGGGAGGCAAAAGGCAGAACAGCCTGTAGCGAGTGCTTCCCCCATAGTTGAAAGAGTGACAGGGCCAAAATCAAGGGACGTTCGAGTTGGTGATTGGGTGCTGTCGTTCCCTTCCACTTTGTAGCAAATTCTATGTTAGGATTAAGTCAGGACTGCCTAGTAGCGACCGTAAGGTTTGTGGCACTTTGTGTATCGATGTAACTCTATGTAAATTCCTCTCCTCCGAACCCACCTACTATTTAAGGGGAGATTTCCACTTGAGGGAGTTTGTTCTGGATCCCTTCCTCCCTCATGTTTAGCCCCATTGTTTTTGAGATTTTAAGACGTTGGCCCCATTAGTTTGGCGATTTTAAGAACTTTCGCCCATTTCTGTCAATTTTAAGACGTTTCGTGCCATTTAGGTCTCAATATTTTCCTGGCGAGCGATAGCGAGCCTGTAATTTAAGAGGAATCGGCCTTCGGCCATAACATTTTTCTATCGAAAAATGTACAAATTTATCTTGAGAGGGGGGGTCTAGAAGGTATAATTTTAAGCTTGAAGGAGGGCTAGGGATCAAACTAAAAACCTCCCCTTAATCAGTGGGCGCCAGACACGGGAGAGAGAGAGAGAGAGAGAGAGAGAGAGAGAGAGAGAGAGAGAGAGAGAGAGAGAGAGAGAGAGAGAGAGAGAGAGAGAAAAAAAGAGACAGAGAGAGAGAGAGAGAGAGAGAGTTACAATAACCCTCTCAAGAGTTTTTGGAATTAATTGTAGGTAACTGCGGCCCCCCCAGACATCGTGGGCGGGCCGGAGCACTTCTTGGCCGCCCATACATAACCCCGCGCCCACTGTGTGCGGAAAATAGAGTCGTTCCGGCTCTGGTAATGATGATGGTGGAAAGTTTAGGCTAGCTGTTATATATATATATATATATATATATATATATATATATATATATATATATATATATATAAAAAGAGAGAGTGTACGTGTGTGTGTGTATGTATGTATGTATGTGTTTATGTGAGTGTAATAAGTCTTCATGTAATGCTTTCATGTATAATAACGGAAAACGTTACTAAACACATCCGATAATGACATCAGCATCAATAAGCCTACCAAGGAATAACAAATCAACAATTAAATAATAATTCAAGTTCTGGCATCCTTAAATTTAAACTACCGCAGAGATTACTTTATAATATGTTAAGGGAGCCCACCTCGCTTATTTCTCCTTCTCTCCCTCTTTCTTTGGCTTGTATTCATTCGGCCCCATTCAGCCTACTGTTTTAAGACGTTTACCCCATCCAGGTGTTAATATTTTCCTGGCGAGCGGTAACGAGCCAACATATATATACTTTTGTTTTGACAGCAAGCTAAATATGTACATTTTTCGATAGAAAAATTTCTCCGGCGAAGCCGGATTTCTCTATACAATGCTGGCTCGCTATCGCTCGCCAGGAAGAAATCGACACCTGGATGGGGATGAACGTCTTAACACAGTTGGCTGAATGGGGCCAAATGGATACAAGCCCGGGATAGAGAAAAGGAGAGAAAGATAAAAAACAAAATGCCTGTGACCCCCTTAAGTATTTGTGATATCTAAGTTTTCCTGGTAATAATATTTTGTGGATATTTTGCTTTGTTATGGGAAGCTAAAGAGGAGGTAGATTATTATAGGGGTAGATGATTATTATAGGGGTAGATGATTATTATAGGGGTAGATGATTATTATAGGGGTAGATGATTATTATAGAGGTAGATGATTATTATAGGGGTAGATGATTATTATAGGGGTAGATGATTATTATAGGGGTAGATGATTATTATAGGGGTAGATGATTATTATAGGGGTAGATGATTATTATAGGGGTAGATGATTATTATAGGGGTAGATGATTATTATAGAGGTAGATGATTATTATAGGGGTAGATGATTATTATATAGGGGTAGATGGTAGATGATTATTATAGAGGTAGATGATTATTATAGGGGTAGATGATTATTATAGAGGTAGATGATTATTATAGGGGTAGATGATTATTATAGGGGTAGATGATTATTATATGGGTAGATGATTATTATAGAGGTAGATGATTATTATAGGGGTAGATGATTATTTACACAACTTTAAAGGGGGTCACCGGCTTTTGTTTTTGTTTTTTATATTTCTCTCCTTTTCTCTCTTTTCCTGGCATTCCCCATTCAGCCAACTGTTTTAAGACGTTTATCCCCATCCAGGTGTTGATTTCTTCCTTGCGAGCGATAGTGAGCCAGCATTGTATGGAGAAATCCGGCTTCGCCGGAGACATTTTTCTATCGATAAATGTACAAATTTATCTTCCTGTCAAAACAAAACAATATATATGCTGGCTCGCTACCGCTCGCCAGGAAAATATTGACACCTGAATACGGGTAAACGTCTTAATAAAGTAGGCTGAATGGGGCCGAATGGATACAAGGCAAAGAGAGAGGGAGAAAAAGAGAAAAAAAGCGAGGTGGGCTCCCTTAATTGACCACGAGTTTCAGGCTATAAGCAAGTTGGAGCCGTAAACATCGATATTTAATGGAAATGCAATGATAATGTAGGTTTCTGTCGGATAGAAAATATGACAAATTTGGATTTATGTATAAATAAATATATCAACTTTGGGGAAGACACTCGGTACAGGCAGCTTTGCCTTTTGTATCCCTCATGCACATAGAAACAAAATAACGACAACCGTAATTATGCTAAATTTCGATGTCTACAGCTCCAACTTCCATATAGAACGAAATCGCAAGTGATAAATGTAGAAACCTTCCAACCAAAATGGCTGGGAAAAAATAAAAATAAAATTGAAGTCGAGAAAAAAAAAAAAAAAAAGAGTTGTTGTGATACCGAACTTTCGTGTGTGTGGGGGGTGGGGGGGGGAAGGGGGGGGGGGGGGGGGGGGGTTGCTGCAGGTGACCTCAGGGTTAATTAAGCCCTGGAAAATTCACCTGTTTGTCTGCGGGCTTATTAGGGGACACTGTTCCCCTGGTGGTGGTTAGTGTAGGTGTGTGTGTGTGTGTGTGTAGGGGTGTATGTGTAGGTGTTTGTGTGTGTGTGTTTTAAGTGTTATTGTGTGTGTGTGTGTGTGTTTTAAGTATCATTGTGTGTGTGGGTGTTTTTGGTGCTGGCGTTTATTTGTTTGCGTTTGCTGATGTGTAATAGTGTGTGTGTGTGTGTGTGTGTGTAATAGCCTGTTTAGTGAGTATGTTGGTGTGGCGGTTTGGTTAAGGGGGTATTGCTTGTATTTGGTCTATATATTTATATACAGTATTTATATATATATTTTTAGTTTCCTCGCTAGATTTCCATTAAGCTTAAAAAAACACCCCCTAGACCCCCCTCAAGATGAATTTATAAATTTTTCGGTAGAAAAATGGTTCCTTCTGACATTACAGGCTCGCTATCGCTCGCCAGGAAATAATTGACACCGAAATGGCACAAAAGGTCATACAATTGACAACGAAATAGGTATTATAATCGCCATACTAATGGGCCGAACGTCATAAAATCTGAAAACTAATGGGGCTAAACACGAGGGAAAAGGGAGACCAGAGAGAACTGGGCCAATCCCACGTATTAAAATGGGTCATGGTCCTACCTTCACCAATGGCCAAAATAATTATGGTTATCTATTTAGTTTCAAGTGAACAATAACCTTAGTAGTTCCAAATATGACCTTTGTATTTTGTTGTGTGGTTTCATTATCTCTCTCTCTCTCTCTCTCTCTCTCTCTATATATATATATATATATATATATATATATATATATATATATGTATGTATATGTATATATATATATATATTGTGTACCATATTACCCCCCTTTTACCTTCCTCCCTCTCCTCTCCTCCTCTTCCCTGTCTCTTTATTATCTGCCCCCACACCTCCCCAACCCCCCCCCCTCCCCCCCCCCCCCCTACCTCTTTTCTCCCTACATCTGTTTTCCCTATTCCTTTCCGTCCACTCCTCTTCTCCCTTACTTCTCATTTCTCCCACATCACCCCCTCACCCACACCCACAGCTTAGTTCTTATCACCCACACCCACACCAACAACTACATCCACACCCACAGCTTAGTTCTTATCACCCACACCCACACTCACACCCACACCAACAACTACATCCAAACCCACACCCACAGCTTAGTTCTTATCACCCACACCCACAGCTTAGTTCTTATCACCCACACCCACACCCACACCCACAGCTTAGTTCTTATCACCCACACCCTCACCCACACCCACACCCTCACCCTCACCCACACCCACACCCACAGCTTAGTTCTTATCACCCGCCCGGGAGAATTATTACACTATTGTTGAGCGGACAGTCGCGGAATCATTTGTTTTCTCTGGCGGCCGGCGGGACTCTCTGTGAAGGGAACAAAAATTGACTCCTATTGAATTCTTTGATTATATTTATAGAAGGTTTTTGGTGGGGTCTGTGGTATTTAAATGTGTATATAGAGATATACTATATAATATATTATTATATATAGTATATATATCTATAATAACCGATCATATATGGTATATATATATATAAAACGATGTATATACCTGTATATTAATTTTGTATTCGTATCATCCTCCAATAATTCTCTCTCTCTCTCTCTCTCTCTCTCTCTCTCTCTCTCTCTCTCTCTCTCTCTCTCTCTGATCCTATATCTCTCTCTCTTTTCACCATCCAATTGTACCTTCTATCTTATATAATCCTGTCATACAAAGCCTCCCCTTCATCTTACCCATACTCTTCGGCCGAGCACACCCTTCTTGATTTTCTAGCTTTTCCATATTCTCTCTGTCGTCCTCTTCTCTTTCTTTCTCTATTCTCTCTCTCTCTCTCTCTCTCTCTCTCTCTCTCTCTCTCTCTCTCTCTCTCTCTTTTTTTTCGTCCCCCTTTTTTTCGTGATGTACGTCTTTTTCCTCCTCCCTATTTCTAATTCATCTTCTCTCCTATACCTTATTCGTCGTTCCTATGCCCCTTTTCTCACCCTATCCTATCTCTGTCTTCGCTTCCTCCTCGTCATTTTCTTTCTCCTATTCTTCTTTCTTCGTTCCTATCTCCCCCTTTCTCAACCCCCACCTACTTCTTGTCATCGCCCATCATTCCCTCCCTCTCCTCCTTCTCTCCTGTCTCCCCATTATCTTTCTCCCCCTCCCCCTCCATCTCTTGTCATCGCCCATCACCCCCCAGCTCTCCTCTTCTCTCCTATGCCTCTTTCTTCACTCACCCTATCCCTTGTCTTCGCCATTCACCTCTCTCTCTCTCTCTCTCTCTCTCTCTCTCTCTCTCTCTCTCTCTCTCTCTCTCTCTCCTCCTTCTCTTCAGCGTGACGGAATATCGCTCGTTTGAGAAGTGACGCCGTTCCATTCCCGAGTTTGGGAGTCGATCAGGGCCAAGCACAGAGAGAGAGAGAGATTTACATAGATTTACATAGATACACTGGCCACACAGATCTTACGATCCCTACGAGGTGACCAGGACTTAATCCTAATAGAGATAGCAATCCTAAGAGAAAGTGGAAGGAAAGGATAGCAAAGATGAAGGCTCTCTCCCCACCCTCCGCTCCCTCCGGCAATATGCCGTA
>CM064579.1:51522899-51525399 GCA_032716605.1 Paralithodes platypus | reverse complement strand
ACAGATAAAACAAAAAGGTCCATGTGCCTAAAGGCATCCTCCATTCATAAAATGTTTGTAACAACTGGATTTAAACATTTGTAGATTGTAAGTTTGTGGAAAGCAATTCGAGGGAAGTGAATTCCAAAGAGTAGTAGCTCTGGGGATAAATGAATTCTGATAAGCAGAAGTTCTGCATTGTGGAGGAGAAAGTGTAAATTCATGGGCGCTCTCAGCTGCCCTAGTTCTACGCGGAAAGATGTGGAGAGGCGGCACAATTGAAGCAAGTTCCTCGGAACAATTGCTGTGAAAATATCTGTAGAATAATGCAAGGGATGCAACGTTTCTTCGTATGGATAATGTAGGAAGGTCCTGTGTGATTGCAGGGTTATTGATTAATCTAATAGCTTTATTTTGAATTTTGTCCAACTGCCTCAATGCAACCACTCCACTTCCACCCCACAGAGGTGAACAGTAATCCATCTGAGAACGCACATGACTTTTATATATCACGGCCAACTGCTCGTCAGTGAAGAATTCTCGAACTCTGTACAGGAGTCCCAGTTTTTTTAGAGGCATTCTTAGCAATGCTTCTAACATAATGTGTCCAGCTCAAGTTAGTAGTTAATGGTACACCGAGAATGTCAATACTAGGGGAAGTGGGAATATTTACATCATTAAAAAATATATGGGAGTCAGTGAGATTCTGTCGGTTAGAAAATTGAATGTATTTGGTTTTCTGTGCATTAAAGGAAACTAGATTCTTTTGTCCCCATCCATTAATTCTAGAAAGGTCCTGGTTCAGAGAAATTGCAGTGTTTATTTTTGAATTTATAAGATCGGGTTGGGTGAAAGAATTGGTAAATGTGAAGGAACTGTGGAGTGTTGAGTCATCTGCGTAGGAATGTATTGAAATTATTTCACCATCTCGAATACAACGCCAATCCGTTCTGTGTTCCTTATAGGAATCTGTTAACTAGTTCAGAACTCCTTCATACCTTACCAGGTATTTCCAACCAAGTGCAACTTCGTCGTGTACGCCATATTTAACTATTAGTATTATTATAACTATTAGTACACGCTACTTTATTTATGCGTTCCTTAACCTCCTGTAGTCAAAATATAATTTGATTCAGGTCAGGTTGTATTCAACATGTAATTCTTATTCAGTAGATCTAAATCATTAAATCTGAATTCCTCGACGACCCGTGAGATTATTATTACATATACAAAGTTAATAAATTGTATGTCCAATAATATAATTTGGCTCGCAACAAACTAACTACGTAATTAATTGTAAAAACAATTCAGCTCCCTTCTCTTTTTTAAATTAAAGTATTCCTCCCATATTCAAGATAAACATCGCATAAACTATTTTCCGCACCTCAGTCTAGTAGATGACCTGTTGAATTACTGGGTCATATTTATTTATGCGCGGCCTCTTTCATATTTCTTGGACGCCTCTCGTCTCGCGCTCTTGAACGATAACTGTAGAAATCTTCGTGCGGTTAACCATATTGTTGAATAAACATTCCCGAAATTCAAATCAATACTTCTTAAACTTATTAGAATACTTCACGATAGATACTCAACTCTCATAGATATTATTATCAAGGAGTTATTCTATGTATATGTATTTCTATATTGTATATAATTGCATATTTCCACAGTAATACTATCCATTATTTTATGTTCATTAGTATGTTATTCAGAGACCTTTGTGTGTTCTAAATATATTCAGTGATTTACTTACTATTGCTTATAATAGTTAAATAAAGTTTAAGTTCACATTTCAGGTCCAGATAGATATGTGATTAAGACACCTATTGTGTTATAACTAACTACACCAGATTCTCTTGCTACTCCCAAATAGTAGCTAAGTGAACCTAATGATCTCTTTCTATGCCATTTAATAAATGAGAGTATATAATTATCTATGTGTGTTTATTACAACCTGATTCAGTACATAATTGTGAATAAGAACGTGTTCGATGTGTTCCTGTTGAGCATATATTGAGTCTAAAAGTCCATAGTTGGATTTGAGTGAAGACAATAACGAAGCTAAGTTGTATTACAACCCGGCATAACAGTATATATATATATATATTACCAGTATGTAAGTTGAAAACTTATGTAAATGACAACATATACAAATATGAAATCATAGATCTAATCAGTTAAATGTATTCTTTGCTTTCCTCTATCGTAAGCAGCCTCTTTCACCTTTGTGTTTCCTCAAATGTCAAAGTAATATATCTTGCAAAGATCCTTTCCTCTAATCAAGATAGTCAATAGCTTTTTAACTCTCCTTCCTTTTCTTCCACATAATACAAACTAAATATTCATTCAAGAACCACAAGTGTTTTTTGTTTGTTTTATTTTTTTGTCAAGCTATATTTTCCCATTTATGTCCCCTTTATATCGTTTTAATTCACCATTATTTATTCCAGTACATTATGAGCGGTTATACTCTCTCTCTCTCTCTCTCTCTCTCTCTCTCTCTCTCTCTCTCTCTCTCTCT
>CM064579.1:51510399-51517899 GCA_032716605.1 Paralithodes platypus | reverse complement strand
AGATTTAATTTTCCAGGTTATCAACTGCTCCAAAATTTCAGACCTAAAGGTGGTGTATGTTGCTTCGCAAAATCTGAAATTGTGGAGGAGGTTACTAGTTTCAATTGTCCCTATTTTGATTATTCTATATACAAATTAATTTCTGCTGGTAAATTTAAATACATATGTTGCATCTACCGTTCCCCAAATACTCCTCCAGAGCAAAGTCTTTTTGATTCTCTGTCCTCACAACTCAGTGTCCTCAACTTAAATGCTTCTTCTGAAATCACTGTGTTGGGTGATTTTAATGTCCATAATGTTGAATGGCTCACTCATTCAGCCAGGACTGATGATGCTGGTCTTGAATGTGAGCTATTTGCAGACTCATTTAATCTCATTCAACTAGTCAGCCAACCCACCCGTGTACCAGATAATCCTAATCATAATTCCCACCTACTGGACTTATTTTTAACAACCAATTCAGAAAATTATGATGTTACAGTGAGGTCCCCACTTGGATCTTCTGATCACTGTCTGATACAGGCCACCTGTCTATCACCTACCACACCTTCCCACTCTGAACCTGGTTTGGTGACTAAATGGCATTACGATAGGGCAGACTGGGAGGGTCTTCAAGGTTTCTTTATTGATATTCCCTGGACCTCTTTCTTTTCTAATGATGCACACTCCACCTTGAGCCACATACAAGATTTTGTAAAAATTGGAATGGAAACTTTTATTCCTCATCAAAAGTACAGTAAAAGATCTAATTCACCTAAATGGTTTGACCATAATTGTGCTAGAGTAACTGAACAAAAAGCAATAGCCTACAATGCATTCACGAGATCAAAAACACATGAAGCCTTTAATTACTTTAGAAACATCAGAAATCATGCCAAAACTGTATTAAACCTAACTAAATCAAACTTTCTCCATAAGCAGGCAAATAAACTTCTAAATAATCCAAATGATAAAAAAATATTTTGGTCTACTCTTAACTCATTCAAATCCGACTTCACTACTGCTTCATCCATTCCACCATTAAAATCTCCGACTGGCAATCTTGTAAGTGACCCACGAGGTAAAGCTAACCTTCTTGCGGATATTTTCTCCACCAACTCAACCTTAGATGAAATAAATCAAGATGTCCCTGTACTTAATTTTAATTCGCCTGAAATTCCCTCACTTAAGATCCACACCAGACATGTCAAAACTATTTTGCAGAATCTCTCAGTAGATAAGGCTCCTGGTCCAGATGAAATTCCTCCAATAGTACTTAAGAATTGCTCCTTGGTGCTCGCTCCTGTATTGGCAAAATTTGTCCGTCTGTGTACTCATACCTCATGCTTCCCAGTACCCTGGAAAGAAGCAAACATCCATCCAGTTCCTAAAAAAGGTGCCTCTTCAGATCCATCAAACTACAGACCAATAGCTATAACTTCCACTCTTGGCAAAGTTTTTGAAATTATATTAAATAATCACATAATTAAGCATCTGGAGAATAATAAATTAATCAGTGATAGGCAATATGGTTTTAGACGATGTCGATCAACTGCAGACATTCTTTGCCTTCTTACGCATCAAATCAACCAAGCTACAGACCAACATGGTGAAACACATACAATAGTACTGGATATATCAAAGGCATTTGATAGAGTCTGGCATCAATCCTTATTGTCGAAGATGTCACACTACGGCCTTGCATCATTAGTTCCACTAATTTCTTCTTATCTTCATAACAGAAAAATACGTGTAATGGTAGATGGCCTTTATTCTCAATTTCACTCAATAAATGCTGGTGTTCCCCAGGGATCAGTTTTGGCCCCAACTCTGTTCCTCATTCATATCAATGATCTCATATCTACCACTCATAATCCAATACATTCCTACGCAGATGACTCAACACTCCACAGTTCCTTCACATTTACCAATTCTTTCACCCAACCCGATCTTATAAATTCAAAAATAAACACTGCAATTTCTCTGAACCAGGACCTTTCTAGAATTAATGAATGGGGACAAGAGAATCTAGTTTCCTTTAATGCACAGAAAACCAAGTACATTCAATTTTCTAACCGACAGAATCTCACTGACTCCCATATATTTTTTAATGATGTAAATATTCCCACTTCCCCTAGTATTGACATTCTCGGTGTAACATTAACTACTAACTTGAGCTGGACACATTATGTTAGAAGCATTGCTAAGAATGCCTCTAAAAAACTGGGACTCCTGTACAGAGTTCGAGAATTCTTCACTGACGAGCAGTTGGCCGTAATATATAAAAGTCATGTGCGCTCTCAGATGGATTACTGTTCACCTCTGTGGGGTGGAAGTGGAGTGGTTGCATTGAGGCAGTTGGACAAAATTCAAAATAAAGATATTAGATTAATCAATAACCCTGCAATCACACAGGACCTTCCTACATTAGTCATACGAAGAAACGTTGCATCCCTTGCATTATTCTACAGATATTTTCACAGCAATTGTTCCGAGGAACTTGCTTCAATTGTGCCGCCTCTCCACATCTTTCCCCGTAGAACTAGGGCAGCTGAGAGCGCCCATGAATTTACACTTTCTCCTCCACAATGCAGAACTTCTGCTTATCAGAATTCATTTATCCCCAGATACTCTTTGGAATTCACTTCCCTCGAATTGCTTTCCACAAACTTACAATCTACAAATGTTTAAATCCAGTTGTTACAAACATTTTATGAATGGAGGATGCCTTTAGGCACATGGACCTTTTTGTTTTATCTGTGTTTTTCCTTCCTCCGTTCATTGTCTCTTAAAAAAAAAAAAAAAAAAAAAAAACACCAAGCATCCTCGGTGTTATGGAATTGGGTATGTGCCTGAGTAGATACATATCTATCTGTGTATTTATGTATGTATCTATATATTTGTGTATATCTTTATATGTTTATGTATGTATCTGTCTATCTATCTCATCTCTGTATATATTTATGTATGTATGTATCTATCTATCTATCTATCTATCTATGTATCTAACACCACCACCACCATCCTCCTCCTCCTCCTCCTCCTCATCATCATCATCACTACCACCACCACCACCATCATCATCATCATCATCATCATTATCATCACTCCTTGTGTAAGCTGCAGCACGGGGTTTATATACCGGTACCACAACATTGATAAAGTATAAGCATGTCTTATAAGCATGTCTTATACCGGTATGTACCACCTCTACCGTATGTATAATCGCCAGTACTATCACTATCACTATCACCATCATTACAACACCTCTATAGACTTCACCATTAAGACCATCATTTTCTCGTACATGACACCATCACGAGCACATCCATTGTCATAACCACCACCACCACACCATTACACCACCACTATCACCATCACGTGTACTATCATGCCATAACCATCACCACTACCACACTTTTCACCACCACCACCACCACGACATCATTCACCACCGCCACCATACCCACATTCACTATAGTCCATTCATTATAGGTAGGCCAGCAATCGTGAACTCTAACCTCTGTAACTCAAAAAGGGCTAAAGCAAATGGGCTGTAAATTGCCACACTTAATCCCTGGCTCACTCTTCCCAAATGATGGAAATATTAGGACAATTACTTTAGTCGTTTATGAGTTATAGAGGTTAGTAGTAAAGAGGTTAGTATAGAGGTTAGTAGTAAAGAGGTTAGTATAGAGGTTAGTAGTAAAGATTGTTGGCTTAACTATAATGGTTGGACTATAGCACCATCAAACCATCGCTAAACTTTAAAAACAAAACATCTATTGTCATTAGTCATTGTCATTCACGAATATTCCCCACTATCCCCCCACCAATATTACACCCATAATCCCCTTCTTCACCCCAACAATTATACCTAAACACTTGTCAATACCATCCCATCACCACCACAATATTCATCACCATCACTGTTTTGCCCCCCCCCCCTCTCACCCCCTCCCTACCTTCATCATCTCCATCACCAGCATATCTTAAGCCTTCATCCCCACCCCCACCCCCAATACATACATTTCACTCTCACTCACACTCTCACACACTCTCTCTTTCTCTCTGGCGTTGTGTTCGATGGATGAGTATAATGTACGAGTTTGTCTGTGTTGGAGAGAGAGTCTCTCTCTCTCTCTCTCTCTCTCTCTCTCTCTCTCTCTCTCTCTCTCTCTCTCTCTCTCTCTCTCTCGTAACAAAATAGGGCCCATCCATATCACTCTGGGGTAAAAGTTGGTTGGTTGGTATATACTAAGAGAGAGACACAGCCACCACCCTCCCCCCCAAGTCCCGTGTGGTGGTGTTCGATGGATAGGGGAGTATAATATGTGTGTGTGTGTGTGTTTGTATTTTGTGTGTGTGTGTGTGTTAGTGTCTGTGTGTTTTGTGTATCTGTGTGTGTGTTTGTGTTTTTGTGTGTGTGTTTGTGTCTTTCTGTGTGTGTGTATCTGGGTCTTTGTGTGTGCGTGTGTGTGTGAGAGTGAGTGAGAGTGAGTGGGGGGAGGGAGAGAGACTTAGGGGTATTTTTTCACGCCTGTATTTTCTCGTGTATCACAAATTAACACTCGGTTCCTTTATCTTCGTTTAATATATAGTATTTGCAGTACCATTCCCACATGTTTAAGAATACGGGGGTTAGAGTGTACTATCGATACGGTCCCCATCCAGCTCTTTGTATTAGTTGGTCCTATATGCTTTCGCACATACAGTAGTTTTCTATACTCTCTCTCTCTCTCTCTCTTTGTCTATTTATCTCTCGCTCTCTCTCACACACACTCATCCCCGCCTACACACACACACACACACACACACACACACACACACACACACACACACACACTCATCCCCGCCTACGTACACATTCAACCCACACCCACTCCCACCCACACATGGACGTTTAAATAATCTTCCCTATAATGTTTTAGTTACCCAACGAAGTGTAAGTGTACAGAGAGAGACAGAAGAGGGTGGGGGGGGGGGGGGGGGAGGGCACGGAGGCAACCCTCTTAACCCCTTCTGTACCGGAGACGTCCTTTTAACTTTATGCTGGCTATATTTAGATGATTTTGTGCAGTTTGAAAAAGGTCTGTGGTAGTATAAAGGGTTAAGTGAGATAGTGCGAAGCCTGTTATTTGATAGAGGCCCTTGACTCCTTTTAAAGCTGAATAAAATTGTCGAATACTAGCCAGAATAGTGTTAAAAGATCGACACCGGCACTGGAAGGGTTAAGGGGAGATGGGTCGTTTTTCTGGGCCCCCTTCTTCTTCAGGTTTAGCCCGATTAGTTTTCAGATTTGGTGACGTTCAGCCCATTAGTTTGGCGATTTTAAGACCTTTCGCCCCATTTGTCAATATTTTTACTTTTCGTGTCAATATTTTGACTTTTCGTGTCAATATAGGTGTCGATTATTTCCTGGCGAGAGCGAACCAGTATATTAAGAGGAACCGGTGTACAAATGTACAAATTTATCTTGAAAGAGGGTCTTGGACGGTGTTTTTGTTTAACCTTGATAGAGGTCTAGGAAGGAAACTAAAGAAAATTATAAATAGATATATACATGATTAAATAAATACGCCCACCCCCCTTAAACATGCTGTAGTTACCCAGCACACACACACACGGAGTTTGGTCTATTGTTTCTCTCTCAGCCACTCCTATGCTAATACTTTCATTATTTACTGTTCTTAATTTTTATCTTGCCTTTTTAGTCCTCCATTAACTTCGTCTTCCTCTTTTGATTTTGATTTTTCTATTTTTTTTTACATTTTCAACTCTCCTCTATCATTAACCTCTTGCTTTGTATTAGTTTATCATCAAATTATCTTCTATATTAGTTTTTTATTATATTATTTTGTTATATTATATTATTGTGTTTTATTATTTTATTGTGTTGTATTATTTTATGATATATATATACTGTATATGAATCATCAACTTCTCTTATATATACATGTTTTATTATATGTCTTACATGTTTGCAGAGAGAGACGGAAGAGGAGTGGGTACCTAAACCAGACTGTTAAGGGGGTAGTGCTTGGTTGTTGGTCTATATATTTTTATATTTATTTATTTATTTTTCAGTTTCCTGGCTAGACCTCCATCAAGCTTAGAAAAACACCCCCTAGACCCCCTTTCAAGATAAATTTGTAAATTTTTCGGTAGAAAAATGTCCAGGCCGAGCTGCCGAAGGCCGGTTCCTTCTAAAATTAGAGGCTTGCTCTCGCTCGCCAGGGAAAAAATCGACACCTAAAGGGCACGAAAGGTCTTAATATTGACAACAATAAATGATGCGAAATATCTCAAAATCGCCAAACTAACGGAATGAACGTGTTAAAACCTCAAAACTATTATGCTAAACATGAGGGAGAAGGGGGTCCAGAAAAAGCGAGTAGTACCCCCTTAAACATTAGTCACGCATCACACTCTCAACCGCGAGAGTTTGGTGTAGTGGTGTTCCTCTGTCAGCTATTACTATTATATTGTACTATATATACTCAGGCCCAAGCCCCACTTGTATTGTACTATATATACTCAGGCCCAAGCCCCACTTATATTGTACTATATATACTCAGGCCCAAGCCCCACTATTATATTGTACTATATATACTCAGGCCCAAGCCCCACTATTATATTGTACTATATATACTCAGGCCCAAGCCCCACTATTGTATTGTACTATATATACTCAGGCCCAAGCCCCACTTATATTGTACTATATATACTCAGGCCCAAGCCCCACTTATATTGTACTATATATACTCAGGCCCAAGCCCCACATATATTGTACTATATATACTCAGGCCCAAGCCCCACATATATTGTACTATATATACTCAGGCCCAAGCCCCACATATATTGTACTATATATACTCAGGCCCAAGCCCCACTATTGTATTGTACTATATATACTCAGGCCCAAGCCCCACATATATTGTACTATATATACTCAGGCCCAAGCCCCACATACAGTATATTGTACTATATATACTCAGGCCCAAGCCCCACTTATATTGTACTATATATACTCAGGCCCAAGCCCCACTTTTCCTCTTTGTTTTTTTCCTTTTTGTCCCTCTTTTCCTTTTTATTTTTTTATTTTTTGTCTCTCTTTTACTTGTTTTTTCTTTATTTTTATTTGTTTTGGGGGGTGGCTGACTCAAGACAGAGCCAGAATAGGGATAACACAACTAAAAACAATGAACACACACAAACAAAATACAAATTCACACACATCTAGGTCGTCCAGGAGAAGACTATTCCTACACTCCTTAATATATATTCTTCTTACGTTTATTCTTAACTTCCTATTATTTACATGCGTTTATCTTTTATCTTAATTATATCTTACGTTCCTCTTTGGCCTATTTTATCATTTATTGTAGTTCCGTAATCTTTCATCTCTTTTTATATATATTTTCGCCATGCCATTTTGTTCTTAAAATTTAGTTCTTGTATCACTAGCCTGTCCTTTATTAATTTATGGTCTTTGCATGTGGAGCTTTTTTTTGTGTACAT
>CM064579.1:51462899-51505399 GCA_032716605.1 Paralithodes platypus | reverse complement strand
CTATCCCAACATTCAATGATTTGTTGAACAGATTTGCGAGTGGGTTTAATAATTCGTGTTTTGCTTCTTTTAGGATCCTTGGGGATATTTTATCAGGGCCTGGGGTTTTATTAACTTTCAAATTGTTGATTGCGAACAGGATATCGTCTTCATAAATCGTAAAGTTTTCGAGCTCAGTGCCATTTGATTGATTCGTAGGGGTAGGTCGGTTACCGGTAGTATCTTCCGACGTGAAAACTGATGCAAAATAGTTATTTAGGATATTCGCCATTTGTTATCTGTATGATCTCCATTTTCCGCAACAAGTGGGCCTATTGTTGAAGTTACCGTTTTTCTGTTTCTTATATAGCTGTAAAATTCTTTCGGATTGGACTTGCTGGAGCTGGCAATATGAAGTTCCAGATTCTTCTTACTTCCTTTGATGAGATATTTGGTTGTTCGACGCAGTCTATCGTGTTCTAATTTATCGCTATTATTCTGAGTTGCCTTATATTTTTGGTATGCCTGCTTTTTTACTAAGAGGATGTTTTTTATTTCATTATTCCACCATTTTGGCTTATATTTGCCTGCTGGGCGCCGGTTTCGTAGAGGGATGCTTGTATTTATTGCTTTGTTTAGGTTATTAGATAATATGTTCCATAATCGATTTACATCGTGAGTTTCAGTCATTTCACTCCAGTCAGTATTGGCAAGATGCCTTCTAAGTTTGTTAAAGTCGGCCCTTCGATAATCTGGTACTTTTTCTGTGCTCACGTTTTCTTTGTCATTATTTACTTTAATGTTAAAGGACACTATCCTATGGTCACTAGAGCTAAATTCCGGTCCGATTTTAACGCTATTTACCAGTCTTTCATTTGTCGTTAGAATAATATCCAGAATGTTATTTCCCCTCGTTGGGTGTTCTACGTGTTGATAAAGGGCACTTTCCTGAAGATTAGCATATAGATCATGTCCCGCGTGAGCATTTAGTGGTTCGCCCCATGTTGTGACTGGCAGATTGAAATCGCCAAATATTACTGCTTCTTCCTGACAACTTATTTCCGCTATTTGATCATAGAGTTTCTCGTCAGTATCGGGTGATTGTGCAGGAGGTCGATAAATTAGGCCAATTATTATCTTGCTTGCTTGATTATTTATTTGAACGTAACTAGTATCAATATTATTTATGGCAGGTTTGGTTACCTCGATTGGGTGAAGATTACTTTTAACATATAGCAGAACCCCACCTCCCATTCTATGGGATCTTTCGCAGCTGAAGGGAGTATAACCTGGTAATGCGTATTCCGCCAAAAAATCACGCTTTTCCGTGTTGATCCAAGATTCTGAAACACCGATTATATCACATTCCTCCATACATGCAAGTGCTTCCAGGTCTTCGAATTTATTGCGTAAGCTGCGTGCATTAACGTAGCAGGCCGTGATATTATTTTGGATAGAGTTTACATTTGATATGGGGTAGTTTATGTCGCTGCTACTGCCCCTGCTCGGTTGTCGTTTTTTGATCTGAAAGTGCAGACTGCATCATGTAGGAGTCTGCCTAGGCGTGCTCCTCCGACTGAATTCAAATGGCAGCCATCATCCTGAAAGAGAATGTGTTGATTGTAGAAATGGTCCCAGAGATTGAGATATTCGACATCTTCCTGTGAGCAGAGGGATTTAAGTCTGTTATTAGTACTGAACGCCTTATCGTAGAAACCGGTCTCTGCATCGATCTTGGGAAGAATGCCTGAAATGATTATGTTACATGACTTACTCTTGTAACGCTGGATTGCCTTACGGTATTTTTCCATTAGTTCCTCTGATCTGGTGCGCATTACATCGTTCGACCCTGCGTGAATCACGAACAGGGTGTTCTCGTCAGCGTTGAAGAAGAAGAAGAAGGAGGAGGAGGAATAGGAGAAGAAGAAAAAGAAGGAGGAGGAGGAAGAATATAAGAAGGAGGAGAAGAAGAAGAAGACGAAGACGGTGTTGTTGAGGGCTATAGCAACCTTCTCGCCCCCACCTCCTGCCCTCCAGAAGGCCTTGATGAAGATGGATATACCTTGGCCTTCTATTAGTAAAGTCACTCACTTCTGGGCCCCTTTTGTCTCACTCACATTCTCTCTCTCTCTCTCTCTCTCTCTCTCTCTCTCTCTCTCTCTCTCTCTCTCTCTCTCTCTCTCTCTCTCTCTCTCTCTCTCTCTCTCTCTCTCTCTCTCTCTCTCTCTCTCTCTCTCTTGTATTTTCAAAGGTCGTCCTTTCACTACACCGTTTCTTTTCGTTTTTCAATTTCCCTCCCGTTACATTTTCCCTATACTCGCTCCTCTCTTCTCTCAATCTCTCTTCTCACGCTCACACACGTTCTCTCTCTCTCTCTCTCTCTCTCTCTCTCTCCTCCGTTTTTCCAGCCCATTCAGAGCCCCCATTTTTTCGGATTCATTTCATCATGTACAGAACCAAAATAAACAAACCGAAATATACAACAATGGATGATATACTACGAACACTATTTAATTTGGAGGTTTTATATATATATTTTTGTTTAATGTATCATGTGACTCGAGTTTTATTATGTGCTATCATAATGCTGAAATTGATAGCATGCGCGTATTATGTTTGTTAAAGGTGGATGCCATGTTCGTGTTGGATACGTCACTTCGGTACCAGTGTAATTATTATATTTACGTGTGTGTGTGTGTGTGTGTGTGTGTGTGTGTGTGTGTGTGTGTGCGCGCGTGTGCGTGCGCGCGTGCTCCCAAGACGTCCATCAAACTTGAGAAATATCCCCACGAACCCCCTTTGAGAACATTTTGTATCCGGCCAAAGGCCGGTTCCTCCTAAATTGCAGGCTTGCTATCGCCTACCAGGAAAATATCGACACCCAAATGGTACAAATGGTCTTAGAATTGAGATAAATGGGTCGAAAGGTCTTTACATTGCTATACTAATGGGGCCAACGTCTTAGAATGTCAAAACTATTGGGGTAACCTCGATGAGAAGGGGATCCAGAAAACAAATTGAAAAGGGGGTATCTTTCTGACGACAGGTTTTGGGGGACATGACACATTGAAAAAGTATTACCTATCCCCTTCCCTGTGTTACCTTTAGACGGAGGAAGGTGGGAGAGAAACCCTTAGAATGCTTGAGACTAGGATCAGTAAGATTTTTTTTATATTATTATTATTATTATTGGTTACGTCATCTTTTATTATGATTATTATTATTATTATATATATTTAGTCATTATTACTAATATTGTTATAATTATTATTATTACTTTAATCTACTACATTTTAATGGTTGGGCGATTTCATAATTTAGGAGTTACTCTCTTAGTGTTTAATGTTACGTCTTTAGATCTTTCATTTATTGATGTTTTTTTTTGTTATAGATTTTGTTTTTCAATGTATAGCTTTTATGTATAGGTTTATGTTTAATTCACGTCTTTTTTTCGTATATATTCCTAGATTCTTGGGTGCTTTTACTCAACAAATTTGGTTCACTGGTTTCATTGCTTTTTTATTTTGAGCTTTCAATCAATTTTTACTCTATTTTTATTCCTTCGCCTCTCTTCATTTTCAGATATCAATTTTGTTCTTGCCTTTAAGGGGAGGTTTTTGTTTATATATATATATATATATATATATATATATATATATATATATATATATATATATATATATATGCTAATAATTGATTAATTTATTATTATTTTATAATTTATTATTATTATTTGGTTGTTCCAGTTTCCTCCCTAGACCTCCATCAAGCTTTGAAAAGATTCCCCCAAGACCTCCCTTCGAGATAAATTGGTACATATTTAGATAAAAAAAAAATGTCCCGGCCGAAAACCGGTACCTCCTACTGTATATTACAGGCTAGCTATCGCTCGCCAAGAAAAACAGACACCTAAATGCCACACAAGGTCTTAACATTGTTAAAGAAATGCGACTTTACGTTCTCTGTAGCAGGGTGAATATACTGTTCTCCCTAACCCATTAACTCAACAACAACAAAAACAACAATTATATTTTTAACCTACCAGTATCTATTTATATATCTATCTATATAATCTGGCACATATTTTGTTTTTCTTTCTAAATAGTCACCTTTATTACATTTATCGGTCTAGCTGGAGTTATTCTTTTCCCAGGGTCCAGAGAATATATTCTCTGGACCCTGCTTTTTCCCATCTAAATATCTATAGTATATCCGTGAATTGTTGCATCTATCTCTCCTACTACACCTATCTATCTATCTACCTATCCACCTACACTTTTCTCTCTACCTACTCCTATCTATCTATCCACCTACCTACACCTATCTATATAATCTATCTATCTATCCACCTACACTTATCTCTCTACCTACTCCTATCTATCTATCCACCTACCTACACCTATATATATAATCTATCTATCTATCTATCTATCTATCTCTCCATCTCTCCAATTACGCCTATCTATAGCTCTAACTACACCTATCTATCTATCTCTCTACCTACTGTACACCTATCTATCTATCTCCCTACACCTATATATCTGTCTATCCATCTATCTACTTACATATCTGTATCTCTCTACCTACCACTATACTGTAAATCTATCTATCTATCTAGCTATCTATCTATTTATTTATCTACCTACACCTATCTATCTATCTATTTATCTTCCTACACCTATCTATCAATATATCTTTCTACCTACACCTATCTATCTCTACGCCCCAGCACAAAGCGGTGAAATAGCTCGCCGGCCCACCTCTCTTTTGTCATATTATTTGTTCAGCCTTAAAAATGGTTTCGTTCAGCCCTCCCCGACCATTCCCATCCAAGGGTAATGGGATTTTCAATTTGTGCGGACGTAACTAAATGGCAACCCGGACGAAGTTATATGGAATTGGAATGGAAGGTATATGGATGGATGGTGGAAAATGGGAATGGATAAATTTGGAGAGGGGGGGGGGTATCGAACGAGTTGGGTTTGTGTATTGTGGAGGAGAGAGAGGTGGAAACAGATTCATGTGTAAAGTGAATACCGTACATGTGTAGATTGATACATAGATAAATAGAGAGAAACACACACAGACAGAGAAAGTGAGAGTGAGTGAGTGTGGGCTTGCAATGAGTAAGTTGAATTAGATAGAAACAGTTGGAATAATTAAGGAAAACAGAAGTCAATCTTCGAATGACTGGGATGTCTGAATGAGAAAGGAAGAGAGCAGATTTTTATAGAAAAAAAAAATACTGTTGGTGAAATAAAAGTGACATTTTTATTATTAAAGATACATATTTGGAATAATTAATCCCTTGAGGATTATGCCATGTTTTGACAGTTTATTCTGGTTATCATTAGACGATATTATGCATCTTAGGAAGGATCTGTCGGAATTAAATAGATAAGACACTCAGTTAACCCCCTGACATCCATATACCCTTCCTAATCGCAATAAAATCGTCTAACAATAGCCAGAAAACATAAAAGAAATGCGCCATCGTGTCTTGAAAGGGTTAATAATTATGAAAGAGAGAAAATTGAAGTCAAATCGGTATCCCACGAGCGCTTTCTCCCTTAACTATTATCCTCAACACTGATCTGGCAGCTTGTAAGGGACACAGAACAATTGTGTCACTCAAATAATCTGTCTATAGTCTATAGTCTATTCGCTGTAAGTAGGCGATAAATCTTGCCCTCTATCCTCTGTAACTCAGAAAGGGCTAGAGCAAATTGGCTGTAAATTTCCACATCTATTCCTTGACTGACTCTTCCCAAATGGTATAAATATTAGCTCGATTACTCTAGTCGTTTTTGAGTTACAGAGGATAGAGGTCATGATTTCTCGCCTACTTACAGCGAATAGACTATAGTTACCGATACCAGTGGACAAGATCCCAAAAATCTTGCCGGAAAAGTGAAGCAATTGACGATAAAAGCTCTCGTGTGACACCCTATTAAAGCTGTTAAGGGGGGGATGGGCCGTTTTTTCTGGCCTCCCCTTTTCCTTCGTGTTTAGCCCCATTTATGTCTAGATTTTAAGACGTTCGGACCATTAGTTTGGCGATTTTATTACTTTACGCCCCATTTCTTTGTCAATAATAAGACCTTTTGTGCCATTTCGGTGTCGATTTTTTTCCTTGCGAGTGATAGCGAGCCTGTAACTTTAGGAGTAACCGAAAAATTTACAAATTTATCGTGAAGGGGGGTCTACGGGGTGTTTATTACAGGTTGATGGAAGTCTAGGGAGGAAACTAAAAACTAATATAAGGATAAAACAATCAGCAAATAGATACGCCCATCTCCCCTTAACCCTTTGGCTGCGGCTATGTTTGGGCTATTTAGAGCATATTCAGGCACTCCTGATTGATAAATCAAGCATCTGCATTAAATGAAGTGTATTCTGCCGAAAACTAGGCGAAAATAGCTTCAAAATGACACCAGAACGGACCCTGTACGTGGTCTGGTTCACCCGCAGTGGTGCCAGTGAAACGCGGGAACCCCGCTATTATGTAACACTCGCTCGCTTGGCTACACTGGTGAGAGAGACAGAGAGAGACAGAGAGAGACCCGCGCGAGACACAGCCTAGCTCAGTGAGCCGCTCGGTGCTCTGAGGGTCGGAGGTGGGCCCCTCACGTTCCCGCCCACTGACACTCGATTTTTACGTTTTTTACAGGCTTTTAAAGCCTGGAAATTGCTGTAACTTGCCAAAACATTCCAGAACATCACCCTCAGCCAAAGGGTTAATTAACCCCTTCACGGTGGGGTGACGCTTTTCTTCAGTTTATTCTGGCGATCATTAGACTATTTTTTTCAGCTGACGAAGGACCTCTGGGAATCAAAAGGGGTGAAAAGTATCCCATTAACCCGCTAACTCCCACAGATTGATACTAAGCCCCCAAAAATCGTCTGAGGGTTGCCAAATTAAATGGAAGAAATGTGTCATCGCATTCTGAAGGGGTTAAGGGGAGATGGGTCCTTTTTCTGGTTCCCCTTGTCCCTCATGCTTAGCCCTATTGGTTTTCAGATTTTAAGACATTCGGCCCATTAGTTTGAGGATTTTAAGACCTTTCGCCCCATTTGTTTGTCAGTACTATGACTTAGTTTCATTTAGGTGTAAAAAAAATCCTGGCGAGCGATAGCGAGCCTGTAATTTAAGAGGACCCGACCTTCGGCCGGGACATTTTTCTATCGAAAAATGTACAAATTTGTCTTGTAACTAAAAGAAACCAAAAAAGTAATACAAATATATATAAATTAGCATAGCTTGATAGAGGTCCAAGTAGAAAACTAAAAACAACCATACAAATATATATACATAAATGATCAAATATATACGGGGTGGAAGACATGACTGAGAAAGAGGGCTATATAAACCTTGATTGGGTGCCTTTGTGTAGGAGAGATAATTGATATAGATATTTAGAGAGAGGTCGGTATTTATGTAGGTTTGACTTGGTTTGTGTGAGTGTGTGTGTGTGTGTGTGTCTGTGTGTGTGTGTGTGTGCGTATGTACCCCCTCTCATGTGTGTATAAATATTACAGTTCAACTCACTTTTACACTCACCTAGAACACGAGTACCCCACCGCAGACACACACACACACACACACACACACAGATATCAGGCTGCAAGATAATTGGGTAAAACAAATAAAACACATACATAATAAAACACATACATAATAAAACACACACATAATAAAACACATACATAATAAAACACATACATAATAAAACACATACATAATAAAACACTTACATAATAAAACACATACATAATAAAACACATACATAATAAAACACATACATAATAAAACACATACATAATAAAACACATACATAATAAAACACTTACATAATAAAACACATACATAATAAAACACATACATAATAAAACACATACATAATAAAACACACACAGCCCGTAGCCTAGTAGGTAGAGCTCTCGTCTCACACACGAGGGGTCGGGGGTTCAATCCCCGGCCGGGCGGAGACAAATTGGGCTTGTCTCCTTTCATGTGTTAGCCTCAGTTCACCTAGCTGTAAATAGGTACCTGGAATAAGTGGACGACGTTGTGACGTCCCCTCTGGGGTTGGCAAAAATGGCACAAGGCGAGATGGGTATCATATGGTTCACCTAAGCTGATGGCTTCCTAAGCCTTCGGGCGAGACGGTACCGTCTATAGTGAGAATGGCACCATACAGATCCACTCTAAGCCTTCGTTTCCGATGTCGCCAATTGGCTAAAATACAGACTACACACACATCCACAGCCATTCCAACAGTACATAAAACACTTAACATGCATTTCACGCAATACATTCCGAGTTAAGGAGGCGCGATAATAATGAGCTTAGCTCGCATTGCGTGGATTCCCCTTGACGAACAAGTAACTGAGTAACATACATAATAAAACACATACATAATAAAACACATACATAATAAAACACATACATAATAAAACACATACATAATAAAACACTTACAAAATAAAACACATACATAATAAAACACTTACATAATAAAACACAAACATAATAAAACACTTACATAATAAAACACTTACATAATAAAACACAAACATAATAAAACACACATAATAAAACACTTACATAATAAAACATACATAATAAAACACTTACATAATAAAACACAAACATAATAAAATACTTACATAATAAAACACTTACATAATAAAACACATAATAAAACACATACATAATAAGACACAAACATAATAAAACACATACATAATAAAACACTTACATAATAAAACACTTACATAATAAAACACATACCGTACATAATAAAACAAACATAATAAAACAAACATAATAAAACACTTACCGGTACATAACATAATAAAACACATATAATACATAATAAAACACAAACATAATAAAACAAACATAATAAAACACTTACATAATAAAACACTTACATAATAAAACACAAACATAATAAAACACAAACATAATAAAACACAAACATAATAAAACACTTACATAATAAAACACATATAATACATAATAAAACACAAACATAATAAAACACAAACATAATAAAACACAAACATAATAAAACACTTACATAATAAAACACATATAATACATAATAAAACACAAACATAATAAAACACAAACATAATAAAACACTTACATAATAAAACACTTACATAATAAAACACTTACATAATAAAACACAAACATAATAAAACACAAACATAATAAAACACTTACATAATAAAACACTTACATAATAAAACACAAACATAATAAAACACTTACATAATAAAACACAAACATAATAAAACACATACATAATAAAACACTTGCATAATAAAACACATACATAATAAAATACAAACATAATAAAACACAAACATAATAAAACACTTACATAATAAAACACTTACATAATAAAACACTTACATAATAAAACACTTACATAATAAAATACTTACATAATAAAACACATACATAATAAAACAAACAATAAAACACTTACATAATAAAACACTTACATAATAAACACTTACATAATAAAATACTTACATAATAAAACACATACATAATAAAACAAACATAATAAAACACTTACATAATAAAACACTTACATAATAAAACACATACATAATAAAAAACAAACATAATAAAACACATACATAATAAAACACCTACATAATAAAACACCTACATAATAAAACACAAACATAATAAAACACATACATAATAAAACACATACATAATAAAACACAAACATAATAAAAGACTTACATAACAAAACACAAACATAATAAAACACATACATAATAAAACACATACATAATAAAACACATACATAATAAAACACTTACACAATAAAACACAAACATAATAAAACATTTACATAATAAAACACAAACATAATAAAACACTTACATAATAAAACACTTACATAATAAAACAAACATAATAAAACACTTACATAATAAAACACTTACATAATAAAACACAAACATAATAAAACACATACATAATAAAACAAACAAACGTGAAGGTTAACATGACAAGAACAGGGTGGTGGAGTTAATTATGCAGGGACCTTGTCTGTCTGTCTGTCTGTCTGTCTGTCTGTCTGTGGTGGTGTTAATTGACTTGAACTATAATATTTATACAGACACACACACACAAACACACACACACACACACACACACACACACACACACACACACACACAACCAAAGGTAACATGACAACAACATGGTGGTAAAGTGAATTATAAAGGGCCCTTGTGTGTGTGTGTGTGTGTGTGTGTGTGTATGTGTGTTCCAATATATAAAACCACATCTAATTATATAACTACCTTGATTGCCGATGGTAAAAGCCAAGGTGATTGTACTTCTAGGAAACTACCCAAGGACCACTGAGAAACGATTACCTTGAAATATTGAGTGAATGGACGTTTGGGGCAATTGGATGTGATGAAGATAATATAAGTGGTGTGTGTGTGTGTGTGTGTTACTCTCAGTTACTTGTTCGACAAGGGGAATCCACGCAATGCGAGCTAAGCTCATTATTATCGCGCCTCCTTAACTGGGAATGTATTGCGTGAAATGCATGTTAAGTGTTTTATGTACTGTTGGAATGGCTGTGGATGTGTGTGTAGTCTGTATTTAGCCAATTGGCGACATTGGAAACGAAGGCTTAGGGTGGATCTGTATGGTACCATCTAACTATAGACGGTACCGTCTCGCCCGAAGGCTTAGGTAGCCATCAGCTTAGGTGAACCATATGATACCCATCTCGCCTTGTACCATTTTTGCCAACCCCAGATGGGACGTCACAACGTCGTCCACTTATTCCAGGTACCTATTTACAGCTAGGTGAACTGAGGCTAACACATGAAAGGAGACAAGCCCAATTTGTCTCCGCCCGGCCGGGGATTGAACCCCCGACCCCTCGTGTGTGAGACGAGAGCTCTACCTACTAGGCTACGGACTGTGTGTGTGTGTGTGTGTGTGTGTGTGTGTGTGTGTGTGTGAGAGAGAGAGAGAGAGAGAAAGTGAGTGTTTGGTTTTTGTGAGTGTATATTTAGTGTCAGCATGTGTGTGTGTGTGTTTGAGAGAGAGAGAGAGGTTTTTATGTGTGTGAGTACGTGTGTGTACTTGTGGCTTGTGTATGGAGATTGCATGCGCGGATTTTATCGTAAACATTCTCCTGCTCTCGTTTATAAGTGATAATTCCTCTGGAAATAATGAGGCTACGTTAATGCAACTAAAACAACTTGTGCAATAAAGCTGCGTGCATATTGTAAGGCTAAAAGGAAGTGAATTGTTACTGACAAATGACTGATAGCAATATACCCAACCCTCTGTCATCCCATTGGATAGGGAAGTTGACGAAATGTTGCAACTACTACTGGTGGTGATGCAATAGCATGACCAACTTACCCAGGGGCAACCAAGTCCTCAGTTCATCACTAGGAGTAGCAGGCGTTTGTCTATGTAATAATAATAATCGGTTTATTTCAAGCCGGCAGCCAATGGGGCTGAAAATACACATACTTAACCTACATCTTATCCCAAGGGATCAACAGACTGATCCTTGGCTGCTAACGAGAGCGCCTACATACTCCCGAGGGAGTAGGACGTGGGCAGGAGACTTTGTGGGCCCCCCGAGGCGGTCCGTCCAGACCTTGCCTTCACGGCCAGGGAAAGTTTGTGAGAGAACTTCCTCTGCCGGCGCGTGGGATCGAACCTCCGACACCAGAGCTAGTGCTCCCAATAGACTGTACTAAGCGCGCTCGGCCAACGTGTGTGTGTGTGTGTGTGTGTGTTCTTGACATATTCTGTATGTCCCCATCTTGACCTACCACCAAATAACTTCAGGATTTGCTACCCTTTCAGTACGGTTGCCGTCCTTTTAACTTTACTTTAGTTACTATTAGACGATTTAATTCAGTTTTAAAAGGACCTCCATCAATATACAGGCTTCGAACTATCTCACTTAACTACCGTATTTTTACGTCCACAGATCCTTCTTAAACTGCACAAAATCGCCGGTACTGTAGGAGATATAGAAACAAATTGGTCAGGGGTTTCAATATATACCAGTCATGTAGTTAATTATGTAGGCCTAATATATATATACAGTATAATAATGTGTATATGAATTTATCATTATTCTACTTCATATGTTTGGGTCATCTTTGTGTATATATTGTATCGTATGTCTTACAATTATAGTATATGTGACTAACTGTATATATTTCCTTGTTCACAGGTGAGTTGGTCTGATAGGAGCCTCAAACAAAGCAGGTGTCTTCATTTCGTTCTAAAGTAAGTTGCGAAAGTACAGCCGGTAGATATAATAAGTATTCACTCATTTGAAATATTTAAAGGGAGATTTTGTTAAATTATATTTAATATTAGTTTAGTTTCGTTCCTTGACCTCCATCAAGCTTAAAAAAACAAAAACAAACACACATGATAAATGTATATATATGTATATATACCCGGTATATATATACAGGGTGTCCATAAAGTCTCTTTACAATTTAAAATATTTATTACAAAAGCAAATGAACAGACAAATATGTGGAAATTATTACAAAATGAGGAGTAGATATTGAAGTTATTTTTGCCTCATTTAGTACACCTCTACATGGGCACCATTAGTTGCACGAAGCACATCAAGACGGTACTCGATTTCTTGCCATGTTCGCTGTAGCATAGCCTCATCAATGGTCGCAATGGCATCAGTGATCTTTTGCTTTAGGTCAGTGATGTCCCGTATCTCTGTTCGATACACGATATCTTTAACATAACCCCATAGAAAGAAGTCCAGGGGAGTGATATCTGGTGAACGAGGTGGCCAGGGAATCGGGCCATCCCTTCCAATCCACCGGTCTGTGAATGTTTGATTTAGGAACTCACGAACACGCAGTCCCCAATGTGGTGGTGCACCATCTTGCTGATAAATGATGGTTGGTTGAAGGTCATCTAGTTGTGGTGCCACATATTCAGTTAAAAGGTCAAGGTAAACATTTGCAGTAATTGTTTTCTCGTGGAAGAAAAATGGACCAATGATTCGATTGCACATGATCCCACACCACACATTCACCTTTGGACTATCTCGGCGAAGTTCCCTAGTGTAGTGTAGTGTTCTTGTGTAGGACTTTGTGCACCGTTGAACGTCGTAGCTCTAACTGTCTGGCAGCAGTACGGATGGACTTTGTAGGAGAACGATGAAAGGCTTGTCTTACACGATCGATGTTTTCCTCAGATGTTCTTGGTCGTCCACTACTCTCTTTATCCAACACTGTTCCTGTCTCCATAAACTTTTTGTGCCATGCACGAATTGACGGACGTGACGGTGGATCTTTTCCATACTTAGTTATGTAGTTTCGCTGAGTCTGCGTATTTTTTTTTTTTTTTTTTTTTTTAAAGAGACAATGAACGGAGGAAGGAAAAACACAGATAAAACAAAAAGGTCCATGTGCCTAAAGGCATCTCCATTCATAAAATGTTTGTAACAACTGGATTTAAACATTTGTTGATTGTAAGTTTGTGGAAAGCAATTCGAGGGAAGTGAATTCCAAAGAGTAGTAGCTCTGGGGATAAATGAATTCTGATAAGCAGAAGTTCTGCATTGTGGAGGAGAAAGTGTAAATTCATGGGCGCTCTCAGCTGCCCTAGTTCTACGGGGAAAGATGTGGAGAGGCGGCACAATTGAAGCAAGTTCCTCGGAACAATTGCTGTGAAAATATCTGTAGAATAATGCAAGGGATGCATCCGATTTTGTTTCAATATACCATGATACACATTGTGCTTTCTCTTGATGAGTAGCCATTTGTATAGGGGTTCATTTAACACTACCTATTTCATCACCAGGGTACCTGAAACACACAAATGCAATGTTATTAAAAACTTTGATAACCACTGAGTATATACAACAAATCTGATTAAAATATCTCATCAATTGACTTGGTAATAAAATAAATAAATTGTAAAGATAATTTATGGACACCCTGTATATATATATAAATATATATATATATATATATATATATATATTTATATATAAATATAAATATATATAATATATACTGTATATATATATATATATATATATATATATATATATATATATATATATATATATATATATATATACTGTATATACTGTATATACCGGTACTGTATAATATTATTATATATACATATACTGTATACCGGTATATATATTATTTTTTATTTTTTATTTTTTTCGGTTCCTCCTAAATTGTAAGCTCGTTACCGCTCGCCATGACAACAAGGGACTGGAGTTCTTGAAAAGGGGCTCCAGTCCTGACGCTATTCTCGACTCACAGTGTGCTGGCTTAATTATCCAGAAGGGTTGATAGCCTCTGAAGTCCTACATTAACTAACTAAACCAGGAAAAATCAACACCTAAATGGTACGAAAGGTCTTAAATAATTTTGGGGCGAAAAGTCTTCAAATTGACAAACTAATGGGGCGAACGTCTTAAAATCTCAAGACTAATGGGGCTAAACATGAGGAAGAAGGGGGTCCAAAAAATAAAACCTAAAGCCATAATCTGTATAATCTGAATATAATATATGTATCTTATGGGTTTGATGCAGATTCAAATGGGTTCGGGTCGCGGCGCTCCATTTGTTTCATTATTCCTTTAATATTTACAAAATGTTGAAACATTTAACCAGAGCTCTGAAGCGTCTGAATCATGTAAACGCGTAGCTTTTTTCGTTTTTCATCCGAAACTATATACTACTTCGCGATACCTGCGATATGTTATAGTATGTATGCATGCATTTAAGTAGTTTTTAAGATACACCGTATATATATATATATATATATATGTATATATATATATATATATATATATATATATATATATATATACTGTATATACCAGATAAGTAGAAAGATAGATAGAGAGGGGGTAGAGATATGCAGCCCGTCTAGATGTATTAAGGAAAATGTTGGTAGTAGCTATGTCGTGTTTTTTTGGCCGTTGATTCCCAAACATATGTAACCTGTCCGGATGCCCGCTACTCTCCGGACTCAAGTATAGTGGACGCCGGGTGAAAGAGCTCCTCCGAACATTGATGGGGGAAAGGGGGGGGGGGGGGGGGGGGGGCCGGCGGTGACGTGGGACAAGGAAGACAAACGAGTGGAAAACAAGACAAGAAAAAGGAACAAGATGAACGACCACTGTTTTTCCTCCCCTCCTCCTCCACCGTCGTCGTTTCTTCTTCTTCTTCTTCTTCTTCTTTGTGGGCTTGGACCGGGAGGCGGAAATGAAGGAGTCTTTTAAGGGGAGGCAGTTGCTAAATGTAACATTGCTAAATGTAAGGAATGAAGAGCCAGCAAACATAGTTGGATATGGTATGGGAGGGAGAAGAAGAGAAGTATTGGAGGAGGAGGTGGAGATCAGGAGGTCAGAAGTGTGGGAAGCCATGAAAAGAGTGAAGTTGGGGAAAGTACCAGCAACATATGGAGTGTGTGGGGAAATGTTGAGGTATGGTGGTGAGACAGTGATCGAATGGGTATGGAAAATGTGTAAACTAGCATGTGAGAAGGGTAGTGCACCCGATGACTGGAAGACTGACATAATAGTTCCCCTATATAAGGGCAAAGGGGAAAGAGGAGTGTGTGGTAACCACCAGGGAATATGTCTCCTAAGCGTAGTAGGGAAGCTGTACAGTAGGGTAGTGATTGAGAGAGTGAGAGTGAGAACGGAGAAATGGATAGGCGACGAGCAGGGAGTTTTTAGGAAGGGAAGAGGGTGTGTAAATCAGATTTTTACCCTGAATTGTGTTGTGGAGAAATATCTGGAGAAGAAACAAAAGGTGTATGTTGCCTTTATGGACTTGGAGAAGACCTATGACAGAGTGGATAGAGAAGGTATGTGGAAAGTACTTAGAATATACGGAGTAGATGGCAAGTTGCTGAAAGCAGTGAAGAGCATGTATGAGGGTGCAAAGGCGGCAGTACGGCACTACGTGTGGAGAATGAGCAGAGCGAGTTCTTTGACCTGAATGTTGGGTTGAAACAAGAGTGTGTGATGTCCCCATGGTTGATTACTGTATATATGGATGGAGTCATGAAAAAAATACTAGGAAGAGCAGTGGTTGTTGGTGTATTGCTGAAAAGGGAGGGAAATGAGTGGAAGCTGCCTATACTGCTGTTTGTGGATGATACAGTTCTGATGAGCGATAATGAATGGGATTTGCGGGGTCTGGTAAATGAGTTTGGAACTGTGTGCGAAAACGGAATTTGAAGGTAAATGTGGGGGAGAGCAAGGTTATGGTCTTCGAAAGGGGTGAAGTCACAGAGTGTGAGGTGAAGTTGAACGGTCAGGCTATGGAGATCGTCAGCTCTTTTAAGTATCTGGGCAGTGTGTTGAGTAAAGATGGGACTATGGATGAAGAAGTGCGGGAGAGGGTACAACAGGGGAAGAGGGTTGTAGGAACGCTGAAAGCAGTAACAAGAAATAGAGTGCTCAGTATGGAAGTGAAGAAGTCCTTGCATGCCAGTGTGGTAATCCCGACACTGACTTACGAAAGCGAAGCATGGACGTTTGAGAAGAGGCTCAGACCAAGAGTGAGAGGGGTGGAAATGAGTTACTTGAGAAGTTCGTGCGGAGTTACATGGAGGGATAGACAGACGAATGAGGAAGTAAGAAGGAGGTGTGGTGTAGAGGTAGATGTGCTGGAAAGTGTGAAATGGAACACCTTGAGATGGTTCGGCCATATGGAACGTATGGGAAGCTAGAGAATTACTAAAAAGGTGTACCAGAGCGAGGTGGAAGGACAGAGAGGGAGAGGTAAACCGAAAGAGAGGTGGAAGGATGGAGTGAGGAAGTATATGGATGAAGGCGGTGCTGGTTGGGAGGAAGGGCGTCGACTGACTGGGGACAGAGGTGCATGGGGGCGGTTCGTTCGTGGCCACCCCTTCGGGAATCACGGCGTCAGGCAATAGATAGATAGATAGATAGTTGGTTTTTCGAGTCCTCCTCCCTCATGTTAAGCCCTATTAGTTGTGAGATTTCAAGACATTCGCCCCATTAGTTTGGCGATATTCAGACCTTTTGCCCCATTGCTTTGCCAATATTAAGACCTTACGTGCCATTTAGGGGTAAACAAAAATCCTGGCGAGCGATAGCGAGCCTGTATTTGAACAGGAATCGGCCTTCGGCCGGGAAATTTTTCTACCGAAAAATGTACTAATTTATATCGAAGTTATATTCTTGTGGGTGTTTTTTTAAGCTTGATGGAGGTTAAGAGAGCAAACTAGCCCCTCCTTAACCCATTGAGCCGAACCAGTAAATTATGCTGCACAATACCGTCTGAGCTCCCTTAACCCCTTCTGTAACCGTCGACATATTGTGTATTTGATGTTGGCTACTACATATTGGTTGTATTCATTTTGGGAAGAATCTCTAGCAATTATAAGGCTTCGAACCATCTCAATCAACCCTTTTTAACTACCACAGATCCTTCCTAAGCTTCATAATATCGTCTAAATATAGCAAGAATAAAATACAACCAACGTCGCCGGTACAGAAAGGGTTAAGGGAAGGTTTGTGTTCATGTTTGATGACACGACTTTTGTCTTTGATTGTTCATTTTAAGACGTAAATCCTGGCCCAATATCAACCTTGGAACAGCAAAGTTAAGGGGAGGTTTTTAGTTTGTTTTCTACTCTTCCAGCAATCTTAAAATTTCACCCCCTTGACCCTGTTTCAAGATAAATTTGTACATTTTTCGGTAGAAAAATGTCCCGGCTGAAAGCCGGTTCCTCTTATATTACAGGCTCGCTATCGCTCGCCAGGATAAAATCGACACCTAAATGGCACGAAAGGTCTTAAAATTGACAGAAATGGGTCGAAAGTTCTTAAAATCGTCAAAATAATGGGGCGAACGTGGTTAAAATTTCAAAAGCAATGGGACTAAACATGAGGGAGAAAGGGGTCAAGAAAAAAATCCCTCAAGTGGATATCTCCCCTTAATCTCTTTAAGGGGAGATGAGCGTATTTATTTGCTTATTTATGTATCTTTTTATTATATTTTTTTGGTTTTCTCCCAAGACCTATCAAGCTTAAAAACCACCCACCCGAAGACCCTCCTCCTTCAAGATAAATTTGTAAATTTTTCGATAGACAAATGTCCCGGCGCCCATTCTTCTTAAATTACAGTCTCGCTATCGCTCGCCAGGAAATAATCGAGACCTAAATGACACGAAAAGCCTTAATATTGACATAAAAATGGAGCGAAAGGTCTTAAAATCGCCAAACTATTGAGCCGAACGTAATAAAACTTGAGAACTAATCGGGCTAAACATGAGGAAGAAGGGAGGCCAGAAAAACGACCCATCTCGCACCCTATGATTTTCATTATGCAATTAAAACATTTTACATAATTATATTTACGAATAAACTTCGTTTTGCAAAAATGTACAAATTGATAATTGCCTTAATATTTAAATATTATATATAGACTGGTCGCTTCAATATCTAATACTTGCATAATGAAAATCACAGGTTGGTTAAGGGGAGGTTTTTAGTTGATTCCCTAGACTTCCATCAAGCTTAAAATTACTCCCCCTAGACCCCCTTTCAAGATAAATTTGTACATTTTTCGGTAGAAAAATTTCCCGGCCGAAGGCCGGTTCCTCTTAAATTACAGGCTCGCTATCGCTCGCCAGGAAAAAATCGACACCTAAATAGCGCGAATAGTCTTAAAATTGACAGAAATGGGGCGAGGGTTCTTAAAATCGCCAAACTAATGGGGCAAGCGTCTTAAAATCTCAAAAGCAATGGGGCTAAACATGAGGGAGAAAGAGATCCAGAAAAAAATCCTCCAGGTGGAAATCTCCCCTTAATCCTTTGAAGCTCTGACGCGTTTTAGCATTTGGTTTTGGTTATCATTAGGCGATGTTATGCAGCTTAGGAAGGATCTGTGGGTATTAAAACGGTAAAGACTATCTCAATCAACCCTCTGACTTCCATATACCCTTCCTAATCTGAATGAAATCATCTAATGATTACCAGAAAGCAGAAAAGAAATGCTTATTGGAGCTTGAAAGGGTTAAGAGCATATGTCCACGACTCTATAGTCCGTTCATTCTAGGCTGGAGAGTAATCGTAACCTCTAGCCTCTGTAACTCAAAAAGGGCTAGAGCAAATGAGCTGTCCATTTCCACACCTATTCCCTAGCCAAGTCTTCCTGTTTGGTAGACAAATTAGCTCGATTACTCTAGTCCTTTTTGAGTTATGAGAGGTTAGAGGTTACCATTTATGCCCAACCTAGAATGAACGGACTATAAAGTTTTAAGTTTCCAAAGCTATGCCAAACTTCATCAAATATTCTCATATATTTTGTTTACGTAGTATTTGCATTTCGGAGGTTCGTTTTGCTGTCCAAGGGTTCATATGTGTGTGTGTGTGTGTGTGTGTGTGTGTGTGTGTGTGTGTGTGTGTGTGTGTGTGTGTGTGTGTGTGTGTGTGTGTGTGTGTGTGTGTGTGTGTGTGTGTGTGTGTGCGCGTGTGCGCGCGCGCGTGTGCTTACCTTGATTTTGGCTTTGTCACTCTTTCAACTTTAGGAGAGACACTTTTTACAGGCAGCTTTGCCTTCTCTCCTTCATTCACTTGTCTTAGGGGAAAAAGTGTGTGTGCGTGTGTGTGAGTTACTCAGTTACTCAGTTACTCAGTTACTTGTTCGTCAAGGGGAATCCACGCAATGCGAGCTAAGCTCATTATTATCGCGCCTCCTTAACTGGGAATGTATTGCGTGAAATGCATGTTAAGTGTTTTATGTACTGTTGGAATGGCTGTGGATGTGTGTGTAGTCTGTATTTAGCCAATTGTCGACATCGGAAACGAAGGCTTAGGGTGGATCTGTATGGTACCATTCTCACTATAGACGGTACCGTCTCGCCCGAAGGCTTAGGTAGCCATCAGCTTAGGTGAACCATATGATACCCATCTCGCCTTGTACCATTTTTGCCAACCCCAGATGGGACGTCACAACGTCGTCCACTTATGCCAGGTACCTATTTACAGCTAGGTGAACTGAGGCTAACACATGAAAGGAGACAAGCCCAATTTGTCTCCGCCCGGCCGGGGATTGAACCCCCGACCCCTCGTGTGTGAGACGAGAGCTCTATCTACTAGGCTACGGGCTGTGTGTGTGTGTGTGTGTGTGTGTGTGTGTATGTGTATGGATGTATGTATGTGTGTGGGTGTGTGTGCTTGATTCACCCCCAAAGCTCACACCTCCCCCTACCACAATCCCCTCTCAATAGCATCCAAATAACCCCCCAAACACGCCCCCACCCACCCACTCCCCGCCCATGTGTATAGGCCCCTGACACAAACGGACCTCGGGCGCCACAAACACCCGGGTAAATTAGCAAAGGGTAGAAGGAAATGGAGGAATTGACTGTTTTCGTGTCGGCTGCTTTATCCTGGGGCGTATTTTGTGGTCTTCTTTGTGGGGCGTTTGGAACTCTGCATTGTTGGGATGTGGCGTAGTTTTTGTATTGTTTGCGGGCATTTGGGAACTGCATTGTTGGGATGCGGCTGGGTTTTTTTCCCATGCCACTTGCTTGTCTTTCTGTTAATTTATCCTATATTGTAGGTTGGATTTGTATTAGGAATGTTTAAAATTATATAAGAACATAAGGACATAACATTTAACAATACTTTGTTGGAGTGCTGTATGTATCCTCTCCTTTTTATTTTGATATTAAAGTTATTTTTTCTTTGAGAACCCTCAGAGGACTATTCTGGGAATCCTGATAGATATATACTGTATATATATATATATATTACAGTCAGACTGTGAAACGTAGTCATTTCGTGAAATAACTGGTTACTAACCTAACAGGTTAGGTCAGGTTAGGTTAGGTAGGTAGGACAAACCCCATAGTTGCCTTCAAGCTCGTGAAAAGCAGATTGAGGTGTGTCATTGTGGGAACAATTTGTTTCACTTCATAAATAATAGGTGGAGATCAATATAACCTAACCTAACCTTAGGTTAGTAACCAGTCATACTCGATGTCACGGGAGAAAAGACATTCCCGTTTGGCAACCGTTTTCCAACCTCTTCGAGTTAGTGCATTCTTGGAGTGAATAGCTAAATAATATACAATGATGCTAAAAACAACAAACTTCAGTGTAAAATGGTAAAATAAATTGTGTTTACCTTTTTTCTAAACACAAACCTAAATGAAACCTAAGTATTAGCAGTCAGTTGATGAAATACATGGTTGTGGCCTAGCGTAGGGAACGAAACAGTGGCGGAGTAAGGGGAGGAAAGAGGAGGATATTAGATAATATACCATATATCTCCCATATAAAGCAATGTTGTTATGTCACATGTGTATAGGTTTGTAGTTCTAGGCACATGTAAACAATGAGCACCCTCAACGTAGGTGTAAAGGAATATTATTGTAGAGAATATACAAGAATATTGTCAAGGGAGGGAAAGAGGAGGGAGATATTCCGCGAGGGAACGAAACGGTGGTGGAGGAATAGGAGGGTGTTAGATAATATACCATATATCTCTCATATAAAGCAATGTTATTATGTCACAGGTGTATAGGTTTGCAGCACTAGGCACATGTGAACAATGAGTACGGGTACTCTGAACGTAGGTGTAAAGAAGATTATTGTTGAGAATATACGAAAATAATGCTGATGTAGGCCAAGGAATTCAAACTCGTTTAAAGACCGTGCCACACGCGGGATATCTACCTCCCTTTTCCCTCCCTTGACATTATTTGTGTATATTCTCAACAATAATGTTCCTTTTATATCTACGTTCAAGATGCTCATTGTTTACTTGTGCCTAGCCCTAGTACTACAAACCTATACACATGTGACATAACAACATTGCTTGTTTCGTTCCTACGCAAGGCCACAACCATGTATTTCATCAGCTGACTGCTAATACTTATGTTACATTTAGGTTTGTGCTTAGAAAAAAGGTAAATACAATATATTTTACTGTTTTTCACTTAAATCTGTTGTTTTCAGCATCATTGTATATAATTTAGCTATTCACCACAAGAATGCACTAAATCGAACAGGTTGGAAGACGGTTGGAAAACGGGAATTTCTTTTCTCCCGTGACATCGAGTGTAACCAGTCATTTCACAGATTGACTGAAATGCTTAGCCATTTCATGAAATGACTCGTTACATAGTCTGACTGTAATATATATATATATATATATATATATACCCTTGTGATACTTTTCCTCTTGAAAATACGGTTCCCTACGAACACCCCTATATCCGAAAAAAAAAAAATATATATATATATATATAATATATATACCGGTATATATATATACTGTATATATGTGTAATGTGTATGTGTGTGTGTGTGTGAAGGCGATATTAGGCAAAGGATCGGCTGAGATCATATATTCCTACCTTACCTGATCTCATAACTAACCTGGAATCTTGTCTATCGTGATTCAATATTATTAAATATGGTCTTAAAATTGCCTTACAATATTCGACCATTTACATTAGGTAGACTTAGATGGTGGAAATATTACTATGATAATAACTAAATAGGCACAAAAGCTTTATAAATGTTTACCCTACCCATCCCCTGCTCTTTGCCCTCAATTACCCCCATACCATTTTATTTCACTCTAGCCCCCTCATTATAGAAGAAAAATGATAGGCTCATCGGATAAGATAAATTTATGGCTCAACACAGCACCATAATTTCACCAGGATACCAGCAGCATATCCTTCATACTGTGTGGTGTGTGTGTAGGTTATGTGTGTGTGTGTGCGTGTTTTTGTGTTTTCTATTTCTTTAAGCTTGATGGAGGTCTAGAGTGGAAAAATAATATTTCATTAAACATAATATAACCCCCCCCCCCCCACACACACAAGACACGAATAATTTTATTTATTTTTATTTTTTTACTTTGGGTATTATTTCATCACTGATGTGGCTGTACTGGTAGCTAGAGACCCTATAGTAACAGAGATCGGTCAACCTCCGCCATATTGGTGCCACTATACTCTGTTTCATTTCATCCGACGGTAAATTTAATCCCTTAGCAGCTAATTAATCGATACTTAATGAAAAAATCTGAAACCGCAATGTCTCTGCATCCTATCAAGACCAAGTTTATATAATTAACACCATGTTTCACTACAAAATCTTCAAAATAGCCGATAAATCTTGATGGGAGCTTTGCAATTTACCGTCAGTTGAAAATAAACAGGGTATAGTGTCGTTATCCTCTCTTTACCCTTGCATAATATCCATACCCACAGTAAGCATTCGGGGGATATCTAACTTGGTCTTTGAATCTAAGTTTTGCATGATAAATATATTAAAATAAATAAATATATATATATACATAAAATATCATCCCGCTGTTTTTTTTTTATTTTTTTATTTTTCCGCTTTACAATGAACAGTGAAGCCCGTGAGGTCTTGTTCCAGTCTAGTGAGTTTGACCATTCCGGCACCAAAATGTCGTCCAGAGAAAAAGGGGGTCGCTCTCGTTTACTACAGGAGCTTTAACCCTTTCAGTACCGGTGTCGTCTCATTGTTTAGCTATGTTTAGACGATGTTATGAAGCTTAAAAAAGATATATGGTAGCTGAAAGATATATGGTAGCTGAAAGATATATGGTAGCTGAAAGATATATGGTAGCTGAAAGATATATGGTAGCTGAAAGATATATGGTAGCTGAAAGATATATGGTAGCTGAAAGATATATGGTAGCTGAAAGATATATGGTAGCTGAAAGATATATGGTAGCTGAAAGATATATGGTAGCTGAAAGATATATGGTAGCTGAAAGATATATGGTAGCTGAAAGATATATGGTAGCTGAAAGATATATGGTAGCTGAAAGATATATGGTAGCTGAAAGATATATGGTAGCTGAAAGATATATGGTAGCTGAAAGATATATGGTAGCTGAAAGATATATGGTAGCTGAAAGATATATGGTAGCTGAAAGATATATGGTAGCTGAAAGATATATGGTAGCTGAAAGATATATGGTAGCTGAAAGATATATGGTAGCTGAAAGATATATGGTAGCTGAAAGATATATGGTAGCTGAAAGATATATGGTAGCTGAAAGATATATGGTAGCTGAAAGATATATGGTAGCTGAAAGATATATGGTAGCTGAAAGATATATGGTAGCTGAAAGATATATGGTAGCTGAAAGATATATGGTAGCTGAAAGATATATGGTAGCTGAAAGATATATGGTAGCTGAAAGATATATGGTAGCTGAAAGATATATGGTAGCTGAAAGATATATGGTAGCTGAAAGATATATGGTAGCTGAAAGATATATGGTAGCTGAAAGATATATGGTAGCTGAAAGATATATGGTAGCTGAAAGATATATGGTAGCTGAAAGATATATGGTAGCTGAAAGATATATGGTAGCTGAAAGATATATGGTAGCTGAAAGATATATGGTAGCTGAAAGATATATGGTAGCTGAAAGATATATGGTAGCTGAAAGATATATGGTAGCTGAAAGGAATAACGAATAATTGCGATAGTCTGTAGCCTTTTTGATGATGGGTAGGTAGATGTCTTTCTTAAGCTGATTTAGGTAGTCTAATAGTTGCAAGAATATAATGAAAAGGACGCCACAGGTACTACATGGGCTAAGCTCAGACTAAGGGGGAGGTAGTCGCTTTTTCTGGACCCCTTTCTCCCTCATGTGTAGCATATCAGTTCTGAGATTTTAAGACGTTCGTTCCGTTAGTTTGGCTATTTTGAGATGCTTCACCCCATTTCGTTGCCAATATTAAGACCCTTCGCGCCATATACGTGTCGATTTATTCCTGGCAAGCGATAGCGAGCCTGTCATTTTTAGAGAAATCGGCCTTCGGCCGGGACATTTTTCTACCAAAAAATGTACACATATATCTTGAAAGAGGGTCTAGGGAGTGTTTTTTAATTAAAGGCGAGGAAAATACAGAATATATGAATAAAGTTATATATATATATATAATTATATATATATAATTAGTTTAAAGTACATTGGGGTCTGTATTTGATATTAATGTTAAAAAACGGGGTGTTACTTATATATAGACCAAAAACTAGCCACTATGCCCTTAAGCTCAAAGTGCCTTCTTACTCATTCTGGAGTAGGGGCGTTCCTTCTTGCCTATTTGTATCATCCGTATTATTACAGTAATAACACCATCTATTTGTATCATCCTTATTATTACAGTAATAACACCATCTATTTGTATCATCCTTATTATTACAGTAATAACACCATCTATTTGTATCATCCTTATTATTACAGTAATAACACCATCTTCGTCAACCTTATTATTACAGTAATAACACCATCTTCGTCATCCTTATTATTACAGTAATAACACCATCTTCGTCAACCTTATTATTACAGTAATAACACCATCTTCGTCATCCTTATTATTACAGTAATAACACCATCTTCGTCAACCTTATTATTACAGTAATAACACCATCTTCGTCAGCAACAACATCTCTTTATAATCATCTTCGGCTTTATCGTCAATGGCTTCCTTGTTATTTTATTGAAGGTTGATTTTTCTGGTCCCCCTTCTCCCTCATGTTCAGCCCCATTTGTTTGCAGATTTTATAACGTTTGGCCCGTTAGTTTGACGTTTTTAAGACCTTTCACCCCATCTCTTTGTCAATATTAAGACCTTTCGTACAATTTAGGTGTCGAATGTTTGTTTTCATGGCGAGAGATAGCGATCCTGCAATATAGTAATAACAGGCCTCCGGCCGGGACATTTTTCTATCGAAAAATTTACAAATTTATCTTGAAGGGGTTCTTGGGCTGTTTTTCTTAAGCTTGATGGAGGTCTAATGAGGAAACTAAAAAAAAATATATATATATTAAAAAAGATTAATAAATAAGCAAATAAATACGCCCATCCTCCCTTAAGTGTCATGATTACCATCATTATTACGATCATCAGCTTCATCACCATTAGCTTCATCATTATCTTGCTACAGTTTCATCATTACCATCAATATTACTGTTATCAATTGCATCATCTCAATATCACCTTCACAATTATCATCTTCACCACCATCAATACCATAATTATCATCATTTATCATCATTATCAGTTATCATAATCATTATCATTATCAGTTATCATAATCATTATCATTATCAGTTATCATAATCATTATCATTATCAGTTATCATAATCATTATCAGTTATCATAATCATTATCAGTTATCATAATCATTATCAGTTATCATAATCATTATCATTATCAGTTATCATAATCATTATCAGTTATCATAATCATTATCATTATCAGTTATCATAATCATTATCATTATCAGTTATCATAATCATTATCAGTTATCATAATCATTATCAGTTATCATAATCATTATCAGTTATCATAATCATTATCATTATCAGTTATCATAATCATTATCAGTTATCATTATCATTATCAGTTATCATAATCATTATCAATGTCATTAATTTCACAATAATGAGCTTCATAATCATCATCATCAGTTTCATTATCATTATTGTAATTATTGTGATGATTCTTACAGTACCCGGTACTAAGTTATTGGGTAGAAGAGAGAAGGAAATACACTTTGAGGAACACTAAGAAAGAATAGTGTTATATCTCAGAGCCAAAGAAGAACATTTATGATAATAGATTGGAGGGGGAAAAATGAGACGATTGATGCTGAGGAAGGGGAGGAAATTGGGGTACAGTCGGCCACTTTAGTTTGTATCCTTGCCATGTGATTGATTTACAAGAATAATTTGCTATATTACCGATAATTGGTCATATTATTTAACTAATGCTTAAGAAAATACACTTCTAATTCAATCCCTCTACCAATATCCCGCTCGAATCCCCCCCCCCCCTAATCTCCCTCTCCAACCGCAGCCGCAGCATCTGTGCCGCACCTTATCTCAATCAAATGCATAGGGGTCATACGGGAATGGCTTTGGTATGGCTGTTATGGCTCTCTCTCTCTCTCTCTCTCTCTCTCTCTCTCTCTCTCTCTCTCTCTCTCTCTCTCTCTCTCTCTCAGAACGGAATATATATATGTTTATTTGTATGAGAGAGAGGAAAGTGAGTGTGTATGTACATGTACAGTATATACTGTATATATACCGGTATATATATATATATATATATATATATATATATGTGATGTGTGCAAGTGTGTGTGTATGTGAATTAATGTGTGTGAGAGTGAATGCATGTGTGTGTAAGCCTATATGTCCCTGTCTTTCTGTATGTGAGTGTGTGTGTGCGTGATTCTGTGTCAGTGTGTCTGCTTGTGTGTGTGTGTCTGCATTAGTGTTGGCGCGGGGTTTGTGGTGTGTATATAATGGCTTAGTACATATTGGCACTTTATGGCGCACGATTGTCAAGTTGGCTCTGCTGGGAATTTGGCGGTTATGGTGCGTGATAGTTATGGTGTTGTGGTGTGCGTGTGTGTTTGTGTGCGCGTTATGGTGATCTGCGTGTGTGTGAGTGTGTTTGTATGTGTGTGTGGGTGTGTATGTTAGGGTGCTCTGCGTGTGTGTGTGTGTGTCTGTGTGTATGTTATGGTGCTCTGCGTGTGTGTGTGTGTGTCTGTGTGTATGTTATGGTGCTCTGCGTGTGTGTCTGTGTGTGATAGGTATGGTGTTGTGTGTGTGTGTGTGTGTGTGTTAGTAAAGGTGTGTGTGTGTGTGTGTGAGAGAGAGAGAGAGAGAGTGAGAGTGAGAGTGAGTGGGTGGGAGGGAGGGAGGGAGGGAGAGTGGGTGGGTGGGAGGGAGGGAGAGGAGAGAGAGAGAGAAGGGGGGGGGGGGGGCGCACCAGGAATATAAGTTATAATATCAAGAGAGAGAAATCAGTGGAGCTTTATTAATGAAAAATAGGATTATTTGGCTTTAGGTCTGCGACAGAAAAAAAAAACCCAGCGAGATAAAAAGAAGTATATGCTCAGCTGAAGATTTAAATAATAACCTTTTAGTTCGCATATTAAATTCGCCAAGAAATATATCACAACAACTTTTCGTATATTCTGTTTTTTTCTTCAGCTGTCGATAAAATGCAACATCCCCATTTTTGCAACTCGACCATTAGGAAGATTATGACGTGATAATTGTTGTTAATTAGGAAACCTTTGGTATAATTATTATTAATATATATATATATGTATATATATTATTATTATTATTATTATTATTATTATTATTATTATTATCATTGGGAAACAATGGAACTTGGTACACCACAGGGAGGTGTCCTCAGTCCATTGTTATTCAACATTATCATGCATAGACTTATTGCAAATATAGATACTTTACCCAATGAAACCATTATATGCTATACTGATGATATATGTATTAAGGCACAGTCCGCTCTCAGGTTACAGGATCTACTCAGTCAGTTCTCCATTAATGCCCTAAAATGTGGGGTTGTTATTTCCACTGACAAGTCCAATGTTAAAGTAGTGTCACTCTCTGATCTTGAACCAGTTTTTAAAATCAATGATCATACTCTCCAACTTTGTAAGAACTACAAGTACCTGGGTGCAGACACTAACATTAGAACTGACTCATTTCCATTTCAATAAATTAAATAAGCGATTGCATCCACTGTCTACTCTTGCTGGTAAATCTGCTGGTGCCAACATTAAAATTACTAGACATTTTTATATTGCCTTTATCCGGTCTGTAATTGATTATAATGCCCTACACCTCTCTTGCCTCACAGACAGAGAATTTCATGACTTTGAAATTATTCAAAACAAGGCCATGAGAATAATCTTAGGTTGCCCCATGTCAACTAGAATAGTTAACATGAGACTTGAATTAAATCTTCCCACAGTTACAGAAAGGATACGATCATTAGCTGCCATCTTTGGAGTGAAGTGCATAAAATACCCCAGTGCTGCTCCCAAATTCACTGAATTTCTGGTGCATGCTATTAATAATCCCAACACATTACAACCAAAACATTGCAGATATGAAAACTTGTTCAAAACAACTAAATTATCAATCTTACTCTTAAATGTTCCCATCACAAAAGTTGAACCACCCTCTCTAATAAATCCATGGGACAATTTTGAAGTTGGCATCAGCTATGCTCCTGTTAAATGTAAACAAAATATAGTATCATATGAAGCAAAAGCTACAGTTCTAGAAACCATTGAAAATATAACTAGCCACATACTTCCTACTGGTAGCCTGATTGTTTATGCTGATGGATCCTTGCAGAACACAGGGCAGGCCGGCTGTGCCGGCTTGTTTGTAGCTTTTAACAAAAACATTGAAGTTACGAGTTATACTCTCCGATTGCATCAGTGGGCAAGCTCAACTCAGTGTGAGTTAGTGGGCATCTTGATGGCAGTTGCATATCTGGGAGCCACTTCCTCAAGCGGTCTTATAATGTCTGATTCTCAGAGTCCTCTAGCTTCACTGAACAGCCAGAAAAGTGAGTTTCTTGCCATCATTAATACCATTAAGCAGGGTCTCATTCATGCCAAAACTAAAGGAAACGTCATACACTTTCTCTGGATACCATCTTATATAGGGGTAACACATCACGACAAAGCAGACAAATTAGCCAATGACGCCTGTTTTAAATCACATATTGACTTTAATTTTGGACTATCCAGCACAGTAATTAAAGGAATATTGCAGAAAGACAATGCTAGTGAGCTTATGGAGGCAAGGAATTCTCAAAGAGCTGAGAGCATTAGCATAAAGCATTTTGATACTTTTTATAAGAAACCTTTTGTTTATGGTAGGCATAAAACATATACAAGACAGTGTGATAAGGTTATAGCAAGAATAAGACTTGGGTACCGGTATATTTGGCAGGTGTTCTCCAGACACCGGGCTAAATATACCAATTGTCAGGTCTGCGGGGAAGAAGGTCAACATACTCTTGTGCATTATATCTCTGAATGTAGTTACATACAGGACTTTAGACCTCCAGGTATGGACTATATGGAATTGTGTAACTATTTCATAGAAAGTGGTGTGCTTGAGGACATTCTGCCCATTTTCCCTGGCTTTGCTCATCCATAGATTTACTGCAGTGTCCAGTTTTGTGAGTAACTTGAAAGTTATATCTAAGTTAGTATTGATAGCTTGCATATAGATTTTAGTGTGTGTAGTTCCCTGCAAGAGTTCCTGAGCACTCGGCCGGGGGTGCCCCCTTGGTTCGCGCGTGGGGGGATGGGGGGAGGCGTTGTTCTCGGTTACTTTTGTGGCCGTCCCATTTCGTCCGCCCCACTTATCACCTAGTGGGCGAAAGTGGATGGCCATGGGGGTGGCTGCGGGCTGTGCCCTCTTTGTGCTTTTTTTTTTGGGGGGGGGGATCCTTGGTTGGGTGTTCGGGGACTTTGGCGGGGAGCTGGACTTTCGAATTGAACTGTAGTGTGCACTGTATGATAACTAGATGCAGTGCTGTATATACTGTATTTGCCATCTCTTTATTATTCAATTTTTATTATCCATATTATTATTATTATTATTATTATTATTATTATTATTATTATTATTATTATTATTATTCAGTAAAATTGTTACCATGCTATAGTTATATATGTATACTATGTACAATTGTACATATATCTTTCTTAAATTATATTTTACTCCTATTAATGCTAAATTTACTTTTATAATTATTATATCTACCAATTAATGTCTTTGCCCACTGGTGGGTACAAATATACAATCAATCAATTATTATTATTATTATTATTATTTTTATTTTTTATTTTATTTTTAAATTAATGTATTTTTTTCCCTAACTTGAATTAATTCTTTAGGAGGTGGAAAATTGTGCGAAGTTCTGCATCTTCTGATTATAAGAATCATGTGCTGTACCTCATCATGTTCGCCTTACAACTTCCTTGTAATATTTCCTCATGTTAATTCTTAAATTACATTATTTTGCTGTGTCCAATAATTACTGTAATGTATTAGCCCATGTGTGGGTATAAATAAACAATCAATCAATTATTATGCAGAGACATACTAGTGTCATATATACTGTATACTGTAGATCATCCATTAAAGGAAGGTCAGAAATCGTAACCCCTAACCTTCGTCACTCAAAGAGGGCTAGAGCAAATGGGCTGCAAATTTCCACACATATTCCCTGGCTGACTCTTCCCAAATGGTAAAAATATTAGCTGAATTACTTTAGTCGTTACTGAGAAATAGAGGGTATTGGTCAAGAGTTTTGACCTAAAAATATTGAATGGACTTTAGTTTCCATTAAGGGGACATGGGCCGTTTTTTTTTTTTTGCCTATTAATTCATGTATTCCTTTATTTCTTAGTTTCCTCGCTACACCTCCATCAAGCTAAGAAAAACACCCCTAGACCCCCTTTCAAGATAAATTTGTACATTTTTCGGTAGAAAAATTTCCCCGCCGAAGGCCGGTTCCTCTTAAAATTACAGGCTCGCTTTCGCTCGCCAGGAAAAAATCGACACCTAAATGGCACGAAAGGTCTTAAAATTGACCAGTAAATTGGGCGAAAGATGTTAAAATCGCCTAACTAATGGACCGAACGTCTTATAATCTCAAAACAAATGGGACTTAACACGAGGGAGAAAGGGGACCAGAAAAAACGGCCCATCTCCCCTTAAGTGTCAACACCTCAGTTGCTAAGGGATTGAATTTTACGCCAGGTGAGTATATATTGAATATAATTAGGCTACGTGCCGTTCTCCATAGCAGTTAGTTGTACAGGAGAGAGAGAGATTTATGGAGAGAGTGAAAACGAAATTTTGTATACAGAGAGAGAGGGAGAGAGAGAGTTACAGAGTTACACAGAGTTACACAAATACTCAGACCACACAGACCTTGCGGGCCCTACTAGGTGGTCCGGCCTTAATGCACAGGGACATTTATAATAGAAGAAAAGAACAGCAAAATAGTAGAGAGAGAGAGAGAGAAAAAGCGAAATATTATATACAGAGAGAGAGAGAGAGGGAGAAATGGAGAGTGAGTGAGAGAGAAAAGTTAAAAATAGTGGGGTAGTGTTGAGGGTTGTATATCTAGCCATATAATAAAAGTTTGTGCAGTGTATATAGCCAACAGTGTGACATGGTGGTGGTGTGTGGTGTTGTATATATCTCACCACCCCAGCACTGTGTCATGGTGTTGGTGGTGTTGTGTGGTGTGCTGGTGTTGGTGGTGGTGTATATATCCCAACACCCCAGCACTCTGTCATGGTGTTGGTGGTGTTGTGTGGTGTGCCGGTGTTGGTGGTGGTGTTGTATATATCCCAACACCCCAGCACTGTGTCATGGTGTTGGTGGTGTTGTTGGTGGTGTTGTGTGGTGTGCTGGTGTTGGTGGTGGTGTATATATCCCAACACCCCAGCACTGTGTCATGGTGTTGGTGGTGTTGTGTGGTGTGCTGGTGTTGGTGGTGGTGTTGTATATATCCCAACACCCCAGCACTGTGTCATGGTATTGGTGGTGTTGGTGGTGGTGTTGTATATATCCCAACACCCCAGCACTGTGTCATGGTGTTGGTGGTGTTGTTGGTGGTGTTGTGTGGTGTGCTGGTGTTGGTGGTGGTGTATATATCCCAACACCCCAGCACTGTGTCATGGTGTTGGTGGTGTTGTGTGGTGTGCTGGTGTTGTTGGTGGTGTTGTATATATCCCAACACCCCAGCACTGTGTCATGGTGTTGGTGGTGTTGTTGGTGGTGTTGTGTGGTGTGCTGGTGTTGGTGGTGGTGTATATATCCCAACACCCCAGCACTGTGTCATGGTGTTGGTGGTGTTGTGTGGTGTGCTGGTGTTGTTGGTGGTGTTGTATATATCCCAACACCCCAGCACTGTGTCATGGTGTTGGTGGTGTTGTGTGGTGTGCTGGTGTTGGTGGTGGTGTATATATCCCAACACCCCAGCACTGTGTCATGGTGTTGGTGGTGTGCTGGTGTTGTTGGTGGTGTTGTATATATCCCAACACCCCAGCACTGTGTCATGGTGTTGGTGGTGTTGTTGGTGATGTTGTGTGGTGTGCTGGTGTTGGTGGTGGTCTATATATCCCAACACCCCAGCACTGTGTCATGGTGTTGGTGGTCTTGTTGGTGGTGTTGTGTGGTGTTGGTGGTGGTGTTGTATATATCCCAACACCCCAGCACTGTGTCATGGTGTTGGTGGTGTTGTTGGTGGTGTTGTGTGGTGTGCTGGTGTTGGTGGTGGTGTATATATCCCAACACCCCAGCACTGTGTCATGGTGTTGGTGGTGTTGTTGGTGGTGTTGTGTGGTGTGCTGGTGTTGGTGGTGGTGTTGTATATATCCCAACACCCCAGCAATGTGTCATGGTGTTGGTGGTGTATTTGTTTGTGGTGGTGGTGTGTGGTATTGGTGGTGTTGTATAGTGATGTGGTGTGATGGTGTTGTATACCCCACCACCCCAGCACTGTGCCATGGTGTTTGTGGTGGTGGTGTGTGGTATTGGTGGTGTTGTATAGTGATGTGGTGTGATGGTGTTGTATATCCCACCACCCCAGCACTGTGCCATGGTGTTGGTGGTGGTGTGGTGGTGTTGTATATATCCCACTGTGTCATGGAGTTGGTGGTGTGGTGGTGATGTAGTGGTATTGTGTTGCGTCGTGGGCGAAAAAATCTAGTGTTGTGGTGATGGTATGGTAGTGTGATATGTGGTGGAGGTGGTGTAGTGGTTTGGTTTGTATTCCCAGCACTGTGTCATGGTCTTGGTGGTGTGTTGGGTGTTGTGGCATGTGATGGTGCGGTGTGGTGTTGTGATAGAAATATTATGATGTTGATGGTAGTGGTGGTGAGGATGGTGGTTTTAAGTTTGTTGTTGTTAGAGGTGATACTGTTAAGGGAGCCCACCTCGCTTTTTTTTTTTCTCTCCCTCTCTCTTTGGCTTTTATCCATTCGGCCTCATTCAGCCTACTGTTTTAAGACATTTACCCCCGTCCAGGTGTCAATAGTTTCCTGGCGAGCGGTAGCAAGCCAGCATATACTGTATATATATATACAGTATTTTGTTTTGACAGCAAGCTAAATTTGTAAATTTTTCGATAGAAAAATTTCTCTGGCGTAGCCGGATTTTTCCATACAATGCTGGCTCGCTATCGCTCGCCAGGAAGAAATCGACACCTGGATGGGGATAAACGTCTTAAAACAGTTGGCTGAATGGGGCCGAATGGATACAAGCTAGGGAAAGAGAGAAAAGGAGAGAAAGATAAAAAAAAAACGGTGACCCCCCTTAATGCTGGTGTGTTGACTGTGGTGGTGGTAATGAAGATAATTATGCTATTCTGGTAGTGGTAGGGATAGTTGCTGATAATCCAGTTTTGATAATGTTCGTAGTAGTGGTGATAATGTTGGTGATGGTGTTGTTGGGTGTTAGTATTGGTGATAATGTTGGTGGTGAGGGTGGTGTTGGTGTTAGTAGTGGTGATAATGTTGGTGGTGATGGTGTTACTAGTGGTGATAATGTTGGTGTTAGTAGTGGTGATAATGTTGGTGTTAGTAGTGGTGATAATGTTGGTGTTAGTAGTGGTGATAATGTTGGTGGTGATGGTGTTAGTAGTAGTGGTGATAATGTTGGTGGTGTTGTTGTTGTTGGTGTTAGTGGTGATAATGTTGTTGGTGATAATGTTGGTGGTGAGGGTGGTGTTGGTGTTAGTAGTGGTGATAATGTTGGTGGTGATGGTGTTACTAGTGGTGATAATGTTGGTGTTAGTAGTGGTGATAATGTTGATGTTAGTAGTGGTGATAATGTTGGTGTTAGTAGTGGTGATAATGTTGGTGGTGATGGTGTTAGTAGTAGTGGTGATAATGTTGGTGGTGTTGTTGTTGTTGGTGTTAGTGGTGATAATGTTGTTGGTGATAATGTTGGTGGTGAGGGTGGTGTTGGTGTTAGTAGTGGTGATAATATTGGTGGTGATGGTGTTACTAGTGGTGAAAATGTTGGTGATGGTGTTACTAGTGGTAAAAATGTTGGTGATGGTGTTACTAGTGGTGAAAATGTTGGTGATGGTGTTAGTAATGGCGGTGGTGGTGGTGGTAGAGAGAAATATAGTAGTGGTAGGGAATGAAGGGGTGATAATGTTGGTAATGGTAGAGCTGTTGGTGTTGGTGATAATGTAAGTAGTAGGGGTTGATGATGTTGGTGGTGATGGTGTTGTTGGTGTTAGTATTGGTGTAGTGTAGCGGCGGGGGGCATTATTTCATGTGGTGAGGCCGCAGCCTGTGCAACTGACCGACCCACATGTGAGTACACCACCGCTAATGAAAAAAGTTAGGATGGGCCGGGGATCTGTGGTGGTGGTGGTGTTGGTGGTAGTTGTGGTGTGGAAGAGGGGGTGGTGTGGTAAGGGTGGTGGTGGTGGTGTGGTAGAGGGGGTGGTGGTTGTGGTGTTGTGGTAGTGGTGGTGGTTGTGGTAGTGGTAATAATGGGTGTGGTGGTGGTGGTAGTGATGGGCCGGTGATCTGTGGTTGCGGTGTGGTGGTTTATTGTGGTAGTTGTGGTTTGTTGTAGTGGTGGTGCATGTGGTATTGGTTGTGATGGGCCAGGGATCTGTGGTGGTGGTGGGGGTGGTGGTGGTGGTGGTTGTGGTTGTGTGGTAGTGTTGGTGAGTGTGGTAGTGGTAATAGTGGGTGTGGTAATGGAAGTGTTTGATAGCTGTGATAATATTAAGAAGTGGCTATTAAATGTAGGCTATCGTAGCATAACATTGTTTGGGGTGTGGTGTGCTTTATATATACTTTTGTTTCATCTTGTCACACACACACACACACACACCTGTACGAGAGAGAGAGAGAGAGAGAGAGAGAGAGAGAGAGAGAGAAAGAGAGAGAGAGAGAGACCCCCCCCCCTTGACCTTCCACCGACGTCCCCTTACCGTGATAGAACAGCGAGACATTCTCTGACAATCTCTTCCTCATAATAAAGTTGATCCGTGATGAGAAGATGATTAAGTGACGAATCCGACCCTGTTAATGGTAGATTCTAATTAGGGTGTCAAGTCAGGGCAATTGTGTTTTAAGACTTGAGTGAATATGAGAAGGGATACAAGACAATTAACATATAAGAGCATTGTTTTGAGTGAATATGAGAAGGGATACAAGACAATTAACATATAAGAGCATTGTTTTGGTAATTTTAATATCACTGTCAAAATCGGAGCAATTGTGTTTTAAGACTTTAAGGAATACGAGAAGGAATATAAGACTATTAACCCCTTCTGTACCGGTACCGGCATTTTAACTATATTCTGGCTACTATTAGACGATTTTATTCAGCTTAAAAAGGGCCTCCAACAATCAACAGGCTTTGAAATAACTCGCTTAACCCTTTTTACTACCACGGGTCCTTCTTAAACTGCACAAAATCGTCTAATTAGAGCTGAAAATAAAACTACAAACATCCCCGGTAGTGAAAGGGTTAAGACTAGAAGGAATGCAAACAAAAGTAACATAAAACAAAAAAACATTGTATTGGCCATTGTATCACTGTCAAACCGAAGCAATTGTGTTTTTAGACTTTGAAGGAATGTGAAAAGGAAAACAAGATAACTAAACATATAAGAGCATTGTTTGGGCCATTTATCACTTCCAAGGACATCATTTGATCTATGAGCCACAATTTTATCTTTTATACAATATTAACGACTGAAGAGAATTGACTGGGATTTCGTTTGACAACCTGATTCTAATGACCCCTCTATGTATTGTGACCCCATTCTTTGCTTTATTCTGGCTATCATTAGACGATTGTATGCAGCTGGGGAAGGACCTGTGGGAGTTAACCCCTTCGGCACGATGTCGCCATTTTACCTTTTGATTCTGGCTTAAATGTTATGATTTTGTGCAATTTAAGAAGGACCAATGTTAGTATGAGGGTATATTGAGCTTGTATTGACCCATTAGATTCGTAGAAGTAGATTATATACTAAAGAAAATTGTATAGTGGTAACCAGAATATGATGAACATTCGAATAGCCTCTCTCTGTATTGTAACCCCTTTGTTTTGATGATGATGATGATGATGATGGCTAGAGTAAAGTAGGAAAATAGAGTAATTGGATAGAGGAACACACTGTAATTATTATACGCTACTGAACAATTAGCATACTATACCTTGTTTTAGTTAAGTAGGCAAACCCTTTTGAACATTAACCTTTATAACTCACAACAGATTTGAGTACCGGTACGGTACCGGTTAATGGACCTAATATCTCTACCATTTGGGAAAGCTCCTCAAGGGGAAAGGGCGTTGGAAATTTACAGTCCATTTGTTCTAGCCCTTTTTGAGTTATAGAGGTTAGGGTTCACCAATTCTGGACTCCCTATTTGGAACAGGGTATAGTTTATTTGTATAATTAAGCTACAATTATATATTAAGGGGGGATGGTTCACTTTTTGGGCGATTTTTGCATGTATTCATTATTTTTCTAGTTTCCTCCCTAGACCTCCATCAAATTAAAAAAAAAAAAACATCCATTAGATCCCCCTTCGAGATTAATTTGTACATTTTCGGCAGAAAAATGTGCCGACCGAAGGCCAGTTCTTCCAACATTACAGGCTCACTATCATTCGCCAGGGAAAAAATCGACACCTAAATAGCACGAAAGGTCTAAATATTGACAACAAAATGGGGCGAGAGGTCTTAAAATCGATAAACTAATGGGGCAAAAATCTTAAAATCTTAAAATTAATTGAGCTTAACATGAGAGAGAAGGGAGTTTAAAAAAGCGGCCCATGTCCCCTTAAGTAGACACAGGCTGTCAAACAAATGCCGAGCCCTTTCTATTTATCAGTATTATTGTATATGCAAAGATCAAATTGCGGTTTGTAACTTTGTATTCCATATTATGTCTTTGGAGGGGATAAAAGGCCAGAACAATACTACTTCCTGTTATTTTTCTTGTATTCCTTCCCATATTCATTCCATTCTTCAAACAAAATTGCTCCTGAGTAGACAGAAGCTTCAATACATTCTCTATAATATTATGACCATTTACCTGGTAACGCATTATTATTGTAGAACACCTCTAATCTTCAACTTCCCAACCTTGCCTCCCTCCCCTTCTCTCCATCTTTAACTCTCTCTATCTTTACCTTCCCCACCTCCATTCCACTTCCTTCCCTCCCTCCCTCCCACTCTCTTCCTCTCTCTCTTCCTTCCCTCCTCTCTCACCTCTCCCTCCCGTTCCCGTCTCCCTCCCTCCCTCAGTCTCTCCCCCCCCACCCCCGGTCCCTCTCTCCTCCTCTCTCTCACATCTCCCTCCCCTCCCCCCCCCCCTCCGGTCCCCCTCCCCCCCCCTCCCCCTCACCCCCTCTCCTCTCCTCTCCCCTCCCCTCCCCCTCTCCCTCCCCCTCCTCTCCCCCTCCCCCTCCTCTCCTCTCCTCTCCTCTCCCCTCCCTCTCCCACCTCTTTTCCTCCTCTCGCGGATCATTAGTGAGTGTCATTAATATTTAAGCATGTCATTAACTCTAAGATCTTAATTCCATTCCGTGCCGAGAGCTGTATGAATAGTTGGGGAGTGAAAAATAAGGTCTGTCTGATTTATCTAAAGAAAGAATAAAAATCGAGGAAGTACATTTTTGTTGTCCTACTTATATGCTAGCGCGCTCTCACTCTCACTCACTCTGTCTCACACACACACACACACACACACACACACACACACACACACACACACACACACACACACACACACACACACCCGGGCGGGCAAGAGACATTTGGGCAAGTCTCCTAACGGTGTGGCCTCTGTTCACCTAGCAGTATAAATAGGAACCTGGTGGTATAAGTGGACGAAGTTGTGACGTCCCATCTGGGGTTGGTGATCGGTTACAAGGTGAGATGGGTATCGTACTGGTCAACCTAAGCTACTGGTCAACCTAAGCCTTCTGGTGAGACTGGTACCGTAGTGAGAATGGTACCGTACAGATTAACCCTAAGCCTTCGTTTCCAGATGTCACCAATTGGCTAAAATACAGACTACACACACATCCACAGCCATTCCAACGATACATCAACACTTAACATGCATTTCACGCAATATATTCCCAGTTAAGGAGGCGCGATAATAATGAGCTTAGCTCGCATTGCGTGGATTCCCCTTGACGAACAAGCAAGCAAGTTACAAGCAAGTTACAAACTCTCTCACTCTCTCTCTCTCTCTCTCTCTATATATATATATATATATATATATATGCAAAGAGTGAGAGACAGAGAAAAAGATAAATGAAGTGTGGACATGTACAGAGTTGGGTAGTAGAGACATCATGAAGGAGAGAGAGAGAGAGAGAGAGAGAGAGAGAGAGAGAGAGAGAGAGGTGATTTATAGGAAATATGCAGTATAATATTTGTAAGGCAAATTAGCTTATACAGTCGCCTGATGTTAGCCAAAATAAACTGCCAAATTGCGTCATAATCCGCAAACGATTTAATCGTTTGCGTTGGGGGAGATAGGTCGTTTTTCTGATCCCCCTTCTTCCTCATGTTTAGCCCCATTAGTTTTCAAATTTTATGACGTTCGGCCAAATAGCTTGACAATTTTAAGACCTTTCGTTCCATTTCCTTGTCAATATTAAGATTTTTCGTGTCATTTAGGTGTCGTTATTTTACCTGGCGAGCGAAAGCGAGCCTGTAATTTGTGAAACAGTTACACTATTGGGATCGCTTAAAATCACTAAAACTGTATTCGTTGGAATTAATATGTTCTCTCCACTAACCAACTCTACTCCTAAACTCGATTAATGAAATTTACAAACCCATGTGGCAGTCCGGGGATTCGAACCTAGGATGCTCACACCGAAAATCAACACACTTATGCATTGCGCCACGAAGACAGTTTAGGGACTGAAGGGAATCGTAGAAGGGAACGATACTTAATAATATATACGTGGAAAATCGCAAAGGGTTTTGTACCAAATCTACATACACCAATAGCAATGAAATTCAATGATAGGAGAGGCTGGGAATGCGATATCCCCAAGATGATAAATCGGGGGGCTATGGGCTCTCTGAGAGAGGGCTGGTTATCACATACACTGTAGAGGAGCACGTCTCTTCAACAAACTCCAGCGGCGAGTGCGAGACATGAGAGGCGTCTCGTTAGACAGCTTCAAGAGAGCTCTTGATGTCGAACTACAAAAAGTGCCAGACGAGCCCATCTTCACAAGGGTGCGCTCCACCTCTTCGAATAGGCTGCTGCACCAATTCTCAAACAACAACGAAGGGCGGTGCGCTCTTCGGTGCCACTAGCAAGAGTGGCGAACTCCACATAGGTGAACATAAGTAGGTGTGAGGAACCGGCTTTTTCTATCGAAAAATATACAAATTTTATCTTTGAAGGATGGTCTTGGTCGGGTGTTTTTATAAGCTTGATGGAGGTATAGGGAGGAAACTAACACAATAGTATATATATATATATATATATTTATATATACCGGTATATAATATATAAATGAACAAATAAATAATCCCATGCCCCCATAATTCTCACGATATATTCTTTTCTTTTTCCAGGTAATTGAATGAGCTCGCCCATTGTGAGTTGATGGTGTTAAAACGTGAGTATGGTCAATTATTATTATTATTATTCTTTCGATGTGAGTATCCTAGGTTCGAGTCCTTGGAATGCCACATGTATTTGTTGATTTCATTAATTGAGTTTAGAGGTGAAGTTGGTTGGTGGAAAAAACAATAATAATAATCTATATAATATTTTCGATTGTCTGTGTGTGTGTGTGTGTGTGTGTGTGTGTGTGTGTGTGTGTGTGTGTGTGTGTGTGTCTGTTCTTTATGCATGGCCACATTTTTTAAGCTAGAGCGTTCATACTTGGTATGCATAGTAAGGGGGTTCCTAGGCAGGTTTTAGTGAAAAAATAGAATTCCCCCAGGGTGAAAGGGACGGAGAAAATGGGTGCGAAATCGGAAAAATGGCTGTTTGGGGCAGGAGGCCTCCGATCGAAAAGGTGTATGGAACGAAAGTTGTTCGCAGCCCCCCAAAATGGGGGTACGGATGAGGTCAGATCCAAAATCGGAGGTCATTTAGCGGCCGAAATCGAGGTCGCGTTTAATGAGGCACAAGGAGGTTGAGGCCGGTGATTATGGTAGTAGTAGTATTGTGATGATTGTGGTAGTAGTGATTGATGATGGTGATTATGGTAGTAGTAGTGGTGGTAGTAGTGATGGTGATTATGGTGATTACCCGGGCAACGCCGGGTACCCCTGCTAGTTTACTCTAATTCTATATATTATTCTCATTGTTTTTTTTGTTTTTTTGTTATATACAACCAGCACTCCCCATTCCTGTTTTTCCTATTTGTTCACAAGACTGAATATATGGTAAGAAGAATATGAAGAAGGATATATAATGATGTAAAACAATATATATGGATGCACTTTTATATTGAACAGGATAGCAAACACTTATATATAATGTAAAACTTGCAAAATATACAAACCAAAATAGAGACGACACCATATAAAGAAAAAAGAAAAATATATATCAAAATCACTATCTGGAAATAACGCCCTAGCAAAATAAAAGTTTGAAATACAAGAACACCAAACACAGAATACACTACTGTATAGTTGAAAAAAAAACCCCGCTGCATTTCAAGTATAATACATTTAGGAGAACACTACAAGACAAATAGTAATGTTGTTAAGGGGCTATGGTTGTTTTTCCTCTTCATGTGTAGGCCCATTTTAGTTTTCAGATTTTAAGACGTTCGGCCCATTAGTTTGCCGATTTTACGCCCTTTCACGCCATTTCTTTGTCAATAGTAAGAGCTTTCGTACAACTTAGGTGTATTTTTTTCCTGGCGAGCGATAGCGAACCTGTAATATAGCAGTAACCGGCCGCCGGCCGGGATATTTTTCTATCGACAAAAGTACAAATCTATCTTGAATATGATTCAAGATAGATTATTAGACCCATATTTATATATGGGTCTTGGTGTATTTTAGCTTGATGGAGGTTTAGGGAGGAAACTATAAATATATCAATAAATAAGCAAAAAATAAAAATAGCGTAGGGATGAAGTAACTATAGAAGATGGTAGAATGTGGGTCAAGTGGCTTACCAATATAGGTCTCTCTCTCTCTCTCTCTCTCTCTCTCTCTCTCTCTCTCTCTCTCTCTCTCTCTCTCTCTCTCTCTCTCTCTCTCTCTCTCTCATCCATCATTTTCTCGGGTCTGTTATAATAGTTTTAGTTTTGAATCACTCTCGCTCCAACTCTCTGTCTAGCTCTTACACACTCACTCACCTCTCTCTCTCTCTCTCTCTCTCTCTCTCTCTCTCTCTCTCTCTCTCTCTCTCTCTCTCTCAAGAGTTAAATGGTTTTAGTTTTGACACTCACTCATATGTGCACACATTCTCACACTCACTTTATTTCACTCACTAACTCATTCATTCTTCACTTTCACACGCACTCAATCACTCACTCACTCACTCACTCACTCACGTCACTCACTCACTCAC
>CM064579.1:51424987-51462799 GCA_032716605.1 Paralithodes platypus | reverse complement strand
AGCTTTTTAATTCACACTAACGACGTCAAATACATCTTGGAAAGTTTTGCCTGAAGCCCACTTACCTAAAAAGCAGTGCAAGACTGCTGCTACCATCGAAAAATAACGACGTGCGGTCCAGGCCATAATAATAAGAGCCCAAATGGTGGAATAAAGATATTCAAACTGGACTCTGGAAACTGCCTGCTTTGCTAAACAATTTGCCTAATGAATAGATTAAAATCCCTCACAAAATGACGAAAAACGGCTGAAATTTGTAGAGCTACGAACGACGCAAAGTCCAAAAAAGTTAATATACGTCAAAGTAAAAAGACCTTTCGAGTTTACATATTATTGCGAATCAAAGTAAAAAAAAAAAAACCACGAACGAATTATATAGTTATATCAGAAAGAAAAAAGTAGTTTACTTCAACTGGTTGGAGACCCGTTAAGTCGATGAAAATGGAGAATACACCAAAGACGAAGTACACACTGAGGTACTATGCCCTCATATCTTCTTTTGCATCACAGTTTTTTTAACAACAGAAGACCTCAGGGATATCCCGAACACAATCCCTACCCCGATACGCGACGATTCAGATTGATAATTTCATATTTATCTAGCAAGTATCACCGTTACAGAGTAGAGAAGTATTGGAATTGGTTTTGATAAACTCAAGGTAAATAACAACGCCTGGACCTGATACAATGCGCCTAGAGTTTTTCTAAAGGAAGCCTAAGGATGAGCCTCATCCAAACCACTGACATTCGACTTACTAACATCAATCCTTGCAGTCCTGGAACTATGCCTGATACAGTTGGCAGCTAGCCCACCGTAACCACCGATATTCAAAAAAGGCAGCAAATCCCTACCCAGTAACTATCGTTCCAATTAGCTCTAACCTCAGTTTTATGTTAAAATTCTAGAAACTCGGTCATAAGAGACAGACTCGTACATCACTTTAGAGGAAAGTAACATACTTTAAAGATAACTCAACACGAGCTTTCGTTAAACAACGTTCCTGTTTTTAACAAACGCTCTTTAGACTTCTTCCACGAATGATCCTCAACCTCTAACGAATTTGAGAGTAAAGCTGTAGATATTATATACCCCTTGATTTATCAAAAGGGCCGTTTGACAAAGTTCCCCACAAACGTTTTACTGCTAAAACTAAAAGCGCATGGCTACAAGACGATATGCTTGAATGGATAGAAAATTGGCTTAGGCGACAGAAAGCAAAGAGTAGTTCCATAAACTGTAAAAGCATCTACATGGACCAATGTAAAGTAGCGGGTTACCCCAGGGATTCGGTACTAGGATCCAATTCCTCTTTCTTTTCAATTGTACCATCAACGACATAGCGATAGGGTCTCACCTAGTACAATCTCAAAATTTGCTGACGATACAAAAATTGCAAGAGCGTACTCTCAAAAGAACAAGATTGACGAGTATGCAACACAATCTAGATAAATTTGTCATGTTGGGCCCAAATTTGGCAAATGAGTTTTTCAATGCGGATAAATGTAAGTACTACATATCGGATACCTAAATGAGACAGCCAACTATTCGATGGAATGGCACTCAGCTTAAGAAATGTAAACAGAGAAACCGATCTGGGAAGTAACAATATCGAGTAACCTAAACCGAGTCAACAATGTTCAGAAGTTAGTAAGAAGGCAAAAAATAATTGGCTTTAAGGCAGAGTCATTTGAGCATAAAGTCCAAAGAAGTTATCCTAACCCTTTAACCATTCCCGTCACTCCGCCCTCTTCTGGAATATCTGCATTCAATCCTGGTGCCCTTATTACCAAACAAGCTATATACAAGCAACCTAGAACGAGTTCAACGTAGATGTTTACCAAAATGATACCTAGCCTAAAGAACAAACCATACGAAGAGCGTCTTAAATCTATCTTCCTTTAACCCATCGCAAGATTCAAGAGGTGACTTAATTCAAGTGTTCAAACTCATCAAAGGCATCGACAATATGAACTGTAGTAAGTACTTCACTATCGACCAATCTAATTACACGCGGGGAAACGGTTGCAAAATTATTGGTAAATCTTTTAACTCACACGAATCTAAGAATTTCTTCTTCAATCGAGTTGTCAACTTGTGGAATGGGCTTCCCCCGAAACGTTATAGACTGCATCACCGTTGATTCATTTAAACTCCGCCTAGACAAATATCTCGCATCAAACCCGCGACTGACTGCATTTGTAACTGTATTTTATCCCCCCCTCAGTTACTAACCCATCTGTCCTCTACTAACTTCCTAATCCTGCCACGGACATTAGTTCCAGGGCAGTAATTCCCTTTCCAATGTTCCCTTACCCACTCTAAACCACTGTTTGGACACTTGATCCTCAGTGTTTTGGAGGACAAGCAACCTAGAAGGGTCACTAGATCTGTTGTTGCTTGATTTCCTTTGTACTCCTTTGTACTCTCTCTCTCTCTCCCTAAAGTTGAGGTTTCAGCAAGCCAGTGAGGAAGAGAAAAGTATAATAGATTTTGATTTTTATATTTTGAGGGGCCCGAACGGCAGAAACGACCAATATTTTCATAGACTTTGGATTCTCAATTATATTTACGTTTAGCCCCATTCATTTTGAGATTATAATACGTTCGTCCCATTAGTTTGGCGATTTTATGACCTTTCGCCATATTACTTTTTGTCATTTTAAACCCTTTCGTGCCATTTAGGTTTCGATTATTTCCTAGCGAGTGCGGTAGCGAGCCTGTACATATTGTTTACAGAAAAATGTATAAATTATAATTTGATGGAGGTTCTAGCAGGACAATGGGGAAGGAAGGTATAACATATTTTGATGGGCCCAACCGGAAGAGTCGACAAATATTTTTCTTGTAAATCCTCAGCTTCTCGCCCTCTCTCTCTCTCTCTCTCTTCTTCTTCTTCTTCTTCTTTGCTATCCTTTCCTTCCACTGTACCTTACTCTCGGGTTAGCTATCGCGACTAGAATTAAGGCCTGACCACCTCGCTGGGATCGTAAGGTCTGTGTGGTCAGTGTATCTATGTAAATATATGTAAATCTCTCTCTCTCTCTCACGCACTTCTACTTTGCTGTCCTATTCTTCTACTATAAACTGTCCCTGTCTAGTAGTATTAAGGCCGGACCACTTACTGTAGTAGGGACCGCAAGGTCTGTGTGGTATGAGTATCTGTGTAACTCTGTGCAACTTACTCAATCTCTCTCTCTCTCACACATACAATCACTCACACACACTCTCTCTCTCTCTTTCTCTCGATTTTAATATTTTCCTTAGCCCAACCGGCAGAATGGACAAATATTTTCATAGTCTCTGATTCTCAATATATTTTCCGAAGGGGGAGGAGGGGAGGGGGAGAGGGGGGGGGGGGGGGGGCAGCCAATCGCCTGTATAACACGTAGTTCCCAGAATAACAGACTTATTTTGGATATTTTCCTTGCGGTGAATTTATAATGGAGTGGGTGGCGGTAATATTGAAGTGGGGAGGTTTTCTGGACCCCCCCCCCCCCTCCCCCTTTTCCTTCATGCTTAGCCCCATTTGCTTTGCGATTTAACCCTCTGAGTACCAGCGACGTGTTTTATCTTTTATTCTAGCTATTGGTAGACGATATTATGCAGCTTAGGAAGGATCTGCAGTACTTAAAAGAGTTGGTTGAGGTAGTTTCTATCTATCTATCTATCTATATGCTCAGGCCCAATATTTTGGGGGTAGCCGACTCAAGACAGAGCAAGAACAGGGAAAACCTAAAAACAACATAAAACAAAAAATAAACACAGATAAAAAACACAAACTCTCACACATCCAGGTCACCCAGGAGAAGACCCAGAGACCAGGGTTACCAAGGTCGCTCCAGCACTCCCCCGGCCCCTGACCACCCAGAGAGGTTCCGATCTCGGCAGGCAGACATGCAGCGGAGCCAAAGCCACAAGCCCTCCCACCACACTTCCAGGCACACCCTTCATATTAATCGTCTCCCCGGGCCAGGCGCCTGATGGACTATTATCTAGTCCAACTTGCGCCCGACCCCTTACTCCAAATGACCACGTGTTCACTCAACTATTCACAAGCATTCTCCATTCACTCCTGTCCACCACCACTTCCCCTGCCTGATCTATAGTCATTCCTCTATCATCCAAAGCCTTTCTTACACAGTCTCTCCATCTCAATGGGGGTCTTCCTGCCCTTCTATCTCCCCTTGTACCTGACTCACATATTCTCTTTTGTAAGCCTTTCATCTCCCATTCGTTCAACATGACCATACCAGCTCAGCACCCTTCTGTCCACTCTGGCTGACAAATGTTCCTGCTGCCCCACTCTCCTACGTATCTCTTCATTCCTCAATCTGTCTCTACGAGTAACTCCACACATACTCCTCAAGCAGCTCATCTCCATCACATCCAGCCCTCTTTTCTCCTTTTTCTTCAGAGCCCATGTCTCCGCCCCATACATCACTGTTGGCACAACAATTCCTTGATACAGTGCACTTTTTACTTTCACTGCCGGATTTCTCGTCTTCCACATACTTCCCATTGCTCCGAAAACCTTCCTTCCTTCACACACTCTCTGTTTTACCTCCACTTCCATACCTCCACACCTGCTTATTGTTCCTCCTAGATATTTAAAACACTCTACTTGTTCCAATATTTCCCCATCCAGCCTCACATCTAGATTCACCCTATGCTCTCCCCTATTACACACCATTACTTTACTTTTATTGACGTTCACCTTCAGTTTCCTCCTTCCACAAACCACACCAAACTCTTTGACTACCCGCTGCAGTTTCTCATCAGAATCCGCCACCAATGCTGTGTCATCAGCGAACAGCAACTGATTCAACTCCCAATCTCTACCATTCTTTCCTACTAAACCCAATCCTATTCCCATAGTTCTCCTTTTCACCTCCCTCACCACACCATCCATAAACATATTAAACAGCCATGGTGACATTACACAACCCTGTCGCAAACCTACCTTTACCTCAAACCTTTACCTGAGGTAGTTTGAAACCATATTATTGCTATAGGTCCTTCCTAATCTGAATAACATCGTCTAATAGTTGTCAGAATATGATGAAAAGGACGTCCCTGGTACTGTAAAGGGTTAAAAACGTTCGCCCCATTAGTTTGGCGATTTTAAGACTTTTCGTGCTATTTTGGTGGCGATTTATTGCGAGCCCGCAATTTAGGAGGTGGGAAAAATGCACAAACTTAATTCGAAGGGTTGTCTTGGGGGAATTTTTAAAAGCTTGATGAAGGTCTAGCTAGGAAACTGAAAACAAAATATATACATTATATATTAAATAAATATATAAATGCCCGGTAACTAAAAATCACCCTTTAACATACTAGTCCTGAAGATTGATAATAATTAATCTTTAAACAAAATAAGATTGATAGCACTTTAATATCTATAAATGTATAGATTATCAACCAACCTGTTCGACAATTTTTTAAGGGAGCATGCTTTTTTTCTCTTTCTCTCCCTCTCTCTTGGGCTTGTATCCATTCGGCCCCATTCAGCCTACTGTTTTAAAAAGTTTACCCCCATCTAGGTGTCAATATTTTCTTGGCGAGCGGTAGCGAGCCAGCATATATATATATATATATATATATTGAAAGCAAGCCAAATTTGTACATTTCTCGATAGAAAAATGTCTCCGGCGAACCCGCATTTCTCCATACAATGCTAGCTCGCTATCACTCGCCAGGAAGAAATCGACACCTGGATGGGGATAAACGTCTTAAAACAGTTGGCCGAATGGGGCCGAAGGGAAAGAGAGAAAAGGAGAGAAAGTTAAAAAAAGTCGGTGTCCCCCCTTAACTACAAACATCCTTTAATGCAAAATATGAATGAACTATTAAAAACTAACATATCAAAATGAAATATTCAAGATTATTAATAATAACTGATCATCCTCATAGACACAATATGTTGACATATCTTTCTACACAATTTAAATTAATTAAACCTTTGCGTTAAGGTATTTTTATATTATATTTCGGATAGATTTAGACAATTTTATGAGTCTTAGGAAGGATATACGGTATGGTAGTTACAAGGATTAATTGAGATAGTCTGTTGCAGTTCAATGAGTAGACGTCCTTCTTAAGGGAGCCCACCTAGTTTTTTTTCTCTTTCTCTCCCTCTCTCTTTGGCTTGTATCCATTCGGCCCCATTCATCCTACTATTTTAAGACGTTTACCCCCATCCAGGTGTGAATATTTTCCTGACGAGCGGTAGCGAGCCAGCATATACAGTATATTTGTTTTACAGCAAGCTAAATTTGTACTTTTTTCGATAGAAAAATGTCTCCGGCGAAGCCGGATTTCTCCATACAATGCTGGCTCGCTATCGCTCGCCAGGAAAAAATCGACACCTGGATGGCGATAAACGTCTTAAAACAGCTGGCTGAATGGGGCCAAATGGATACAAGTCCGAGAAAGAGAAAAAAGGAGAGAAAGATAAAAAACAAAGCAGGTGACCAAAGTTGAATGAAAATTTAGTCTAATAATTGTCAGAATATAATACCAATGATGTAACCGGCACTGAATGAGTCAAACTCCTGATCGATCGAAACCAATAAAATATCAAAAGTTAAACTTGCCTCATAGATGGGCTTTCGCAACATTCCATTCCACAATATTATTATTTTTTTTCTAAACCACGAAAATGAAAACAAAAAACTAGAAGAGAATAAAAGAACAGGGGAAGAACTGAATGCCGTATATTATTTTGGAAGAGACCCAGATTCTATTGCATTCTGGAGACCTAAAAATATAGGAGAAAGGGAAGGAAATTCACGGATGATTTTTAAGGGGGGGTCACCGGCTGTTTTAATCTTTCTCTCCTTTTCTCTGTTTCCCTGGCTTATATCCATTCGGCCCCATTCAGCCAACTGTTTTAAGACGTTTATCCCCATTCATTTCAGCATTGTATGGAGAAATCCGTCTTCGCCGGAGCCATTTTTCTATCGAAAAATTCACAAATTTAGCTTGCTGTCAAAACAAAAATATATATATATGCTGGCTCGCTACCGCTCGCCAGGAAAATATTGACACCTGGATGGGGGTAAACGTCTTAAAACAGTAGGCTGAGTGAGGCCGAATATATACAAGCCAAAGAGAGAGGGAGAGAAAAAAAAAAAGCGAGGTGGGCTCCCTTAACATTTCTCATTACATTCGCCAGACAGACTCTTATCTCTCCTGGGGCTGCACAGAAACAACATGGACACATTTATTGCTATACTGTTCAGGAGGAGGTATGTAGTTGCTTTATAGTTTATTCAATATTAGAAGGCCAGAAATATTTATCTCTAACCTCAATAACTAAAACACTACTACAGTAATCGAGCTAGTATTTCTACCATTAGGGAAGAGTCAGCCAGGGAATAGGTGTGGACATTACCAGCCCATTTGCTCTAGCCCTTTTTTAGTTACCGAGGCTATGAGTCTGGATTTCTGGCCAACCTATACTGAACAGGGTGTTCAGTATGATAAAAAAGAGAGAGAGAGAGAGAGAGAGAGAGAGAGAGAGAGAGAGAGAGAGAGAGAGAGAGAGAGAGGGAGAGAGAGAGAGGGAGAGAGAGAGAGAGAGAGAGAGAGAGAGAGAGAGAGAGAGAGAGAGAGGGAGAGAGAGAGAGAGAGACCAAACTAGACTTCAGAATAACAAAGTTTCTACCTTTGTCAATACCTAACCCCCTGAGGATTAGGACCCGTTTTGACAGTTCCGTCTGGCTATCATTAGACGATTTCATACAACTTAGGAAGGATCTGTGGGCATGAAAAGGGTAAATGCTACTTCAATTAACCCACTAGCGGGTGCCCAACCCCGAAAGAAGTTGAAATAGGGGAGCTATCCCCCCGCCAAAGGCGGCTTTCTAGGGCCTTTCCTAGCTAATGCTGAGAGGATTGGGTTCTAGTCATGTGGTGATGGGCTGGTCTATCAGAGTGAGAGCTGAGCGATCTCTGCCATACCCATAGCTTACTCTGACTGTTCCTTTTACTTATATATTTTCTAGATCTCAAGTGACGGCGTCTTTTCCGTGGATTGACCTACCTACTGCCAACCTAGAGGTTGGCAGATTGGGAGACAAAGCGTCACATTTTTCCTTTGCCCCTCAAGTTTCCCTTCATAATTGCCGAGGGGCACAGGGCCTTGGGTGGGGCTTTGATTTCCCGGGCGTTTCCGCACCCTCCTCAGCTGCCTTGAAGTGGCTTCGGTCACCCGGGCTTTATTAGTGGTAAGTAGGGAGGGTTTTGTGGGGGCGCTCGTTTATGGCCTTGGCCTTGCTCGGGACCTTATGGCTGTTCGGCCAGACAGCCTGGGGAACAGCAAAAACAACAAACCCACTGACTTCCATGTACCGGTACCCTTACTAATCTGAATAAAATAGTCTATAGTAGCCAAAGGAAATTGCAACAATGCGTCATAATCCTCAAGAGGTTAATTAAAATATATACTGTAGAATGTGTGTGTGTGTGTGTGTGTGTGTGTGTGTGTGTGTGTGTGTGTGTGTAAACTGCAAAGTGCTTGCTCTTTATTCCAAAGTGAAAATTCAAGATAATGTAATTTGGGAGCCACGTAACCCCCCCCCCCCCCCCCTCTCTCTCTCTCAGAATAAACCCCTCCCTTCCCCCCAGCCCCCCTTCAGCCTCCCCCGCAGGAAAAGTTTGGGCCGTCCCCTGTTCGTGTCTTCAGCAGTCCCCGATGGCGAATGGATTATACGCAACCCAGTTCTGACCACTCGTACATAGGGCGGAGTCGCGTCTTGTCTAATAATAATAATAATTATTATTATTATTATTATAATAATAATATTGATGTCTATTCTAAGCAGACTGCCAATGAGGCAGAACATACATGATTCCATAACCTATTTTTTCTTAAGTGGTCAACACACTGACCTTGACTGTCACGAGTGAACATTTAGAACCCCCATAAGAGAAACAACTGGTAGGGCACCAGGTGGTCCCCGAGGCCCACACATAACCTTCACAACCACAATTGCTTGTATAAAAATATCACCATTAGGCAGAGGGATTCGATCAATTGCTGTCTGAGCCAAACAGGGTTTCACAAAATAAAGAGTCTCTCCCCCGGCGTGATGAGAGCAACTTTGGACTGACAACTGTGAGAAATACTGACAACTGTGGGAAATACTGACAACTTTGGACTGACAAATGTGGGAAATACTGACAACTTTGGACTAACAAATGTGGGAAATACTGACAACTTTGGACTGACAACTGAAGGAAATACTGACAACTTTGGACTGACAACTGTGGGAAATACTGACAACTTTGGACTGACAACTGGAGGAAATACTGACAACTTTGGACTGACACCTGTGGGAAATACTAACAACTGAGGGAAATACTGACAACTGTGGGAAATACTGACAACTGTGGGAAATACTGACAACTGTGGGAAATACTGACAACCGTGGGCAATACTGACAACCGTAGGCAATACTGACAACTGTGGAGAATACTGACAACTGTGGGAAATACTGACAACTGTGGAAAATACTGACAACTGTGGGGAATACTGACAAATGTGGGAAATACTGACAACTGTAGGAAATACTGACAACTGTGGGAAATATCAAGTCTGAGGCAGCCCTACCACCACCAGGCATACGAGTTCTAAACAGCGTAAATAATTAATGTTGGCACGCCTACCTTTACTTGTCCTACTTTTCCTCCTACTTTACCTTCTTCCTCCTCCTACTTTACCTTCTTCCTCCTCCTCCTACTTTACCTTCTTCCTCTTCCTCCTACTTTACCTTCTTCCTCCTCCTCCTACTTTACCTTCTTCCTCTTCCTCCTACTTTACCTTCTTCCTCCTCCTCCTACTTTACCTTCTTCCTCTTCCTCCTACTTTACCTTCTTCCTCCTCCTCCTACTTTACCTTCTTCCTCCTCTTCCTACTTTACCTTCTTTCTCTTCCTCCTACTTTACCTTCTTCCTCCTCCTCCTACTTTACCCTCCTCCTCCTACTTTACCTTCTTCCTCTTTCTCCTACTTTACCTTCTTTCTCTTCCTCCTACTTTACCTTCTTCCTCTTCCTCCTACTTTACCCTCCTCCTCCTACTTTACCTTCTTTCTCTTCCTCCTACTTTACCTTCTTTCTCTTCCTCCTACTTTACCTTCTTCCTCTGCCTCCTACTTTACCCTCTTCCTCCTACTTTACCTTCTTTCTCTTCCTCCTACTTTACCTTCTTCCTCTTCCTCCTACTTTACCTTCTTTCTCTTCCTCCTACTTTACATTCTTCCTCTTCCTCCTACTTTACCTTCTTTCTCTTCCTCCTACTTTACCTTCTTCCTCTTCCTCCTACTTTAAACCTTCTTTCTCTTCCTCCTCCTCCTTTACATTCTTCCTCTTCCTCCTTTACTTCTACCTTCTTCCTCTTCCTCCTACTTTACCCTCCTCCTCCTACTTTACCTTCTTCCTCTTCCTCCTACTTTACCTTCTTTCTCTTCCTCCTACTTTACATTCTTCCTCTTCCTCCTACTTTACCTTCTTCCTCTTCCTCCTACTTTACCCTCCTCCTCCTACTTTACCTTCTTTCTCTTCCTCCTACTTTACCTTCTTCCTCTTCCTCCTACTTTACCTTCTTTCTCTTCCTCCTACTTTACCTTCTTTCTCTCCCTCCTACTTTACCTTCTTCCTCTTCCTCCTACTTTACCCTTCTCCTCCTACTTTACCTTCTTCCTCTTCCTCCTACTTTACCTTCTTTCTCTTCCTCCTACTTTACCTTCTTTCTCTTCCTCCTACTTTACCTTCTTTCTCTTCCTCCTACTTTACCTTCTTCCTCTTCCTCCTACTTTACCCTCCTCCTCCTACTTTACCTTCTTCCTCTTCCTCCTACTTTACCTCCTTTCTCTTCCTCCTACTTTACCTTCTTCCTCTTCCTCCTACTTTACCTTCTTTCTCTTCCTCCTACTTTACCTTCTTCCTCTTCCTCCTACTTTACCTTCTTTCTCTTCCTCCTACTTTACCTTCTTCCTCTTCCTCCTACTTTACCTTCTTCCTCTTCCTCCTACTTTACCTTCTTTCTCTTCCTCCTACTTTACCTTCTTCCTCCTCTTACATTGTCCTCCTACTCCGTCTGCTATATATTATTCACCCCATTCAGGTGTCGATTTTTTTTCTGGGCGAGCGATAGCGAGCCTGTACTTTGAAAGACTTCGGCCTTGCGCCGAGAAAATTTTCTATCGAATATTATGCAAATTTAGCTTGAAGGCATTTTTAAGTTTGAAGGGAGTCTGGTAGGGCGTCATCGTTAGCCTAGGAGACACACTTAAGGGGGTAGTACCGGTACTCGCTTTGTATGGACCCCTTCTCCCTCATGTTTAGCATATTAGTTTTGAGATTTTAGTTAGTTTGCCGATTTTGAGACCTTTCGCCCCATTTATTTGTCAATATTAAGACCTTTCGTGCCATTTACGTGTCATTTTTTTCCTGGCGAGCGATAGCGAGCCTGTAATTTTTAAAGGAACCAACCTTCGGCTGGAACATTTTTCAACTGAAAAGCTTACAAATTTATCTTGAAAGGGGATCTAGGGTGTTTTTTTTAAGCTTGATGGTGGTCTAGTGAGGAAACTAAAAAATCAAATAATAGAAAGAACAAGCAATATCCTTAATACTAATAAAACAAAATATCATAACATCAAGACAAAGAGTGTTATAATTTACCCTTCCCTCCCTGCCTCTTAAATTCAGTATATTATCTTTTCGTCCCAATTATCCCCTTGGCTAATGCCTCCTAAATTCACAGTCATTCGCCAAGTTCCAATTTTCACGTTAGTTTAGCTAGTGTCGTCTTCTGGTATTATTATTATTATTATTATTATTATTATTAGTAGTATTTTTGTGTTGCCTTTGTTGATCTATTCCCCCAAATCTACACTTGTTTTTCTATAATTAATTTTCTCTCTCTCTCTCTCTCTCTCTCTCTCTCTCTCTCTCTCTCTCTCATTTTTTACTTTGTCTTTGCTAATCAACTTTTGTCTCCCCTTTCCCTCGGCGTATAATATTTTTCCGTTTTCTTTCGTTTGCTTTGTTTTGTGTTTGTGTCCCTTGTTTGTTTGTTTGTTTTCTGGCACCCTCTGTTGTTTCTCTTGTTTCCTAACCACAATTTGCGTTTTGCATTCCCGGGCTTATTTCACCTTATTGATTTATTTACCAAACTTGCTATTCGTTTCTTTCTCTTTCTTTGATCTCCTTGCTGAAGGAAACTAAGCTTGTTTTTACAGAGCAGAACGAATATAGGAAAGTAACAGTTTTCATGACAATACATTCATATAGTTTCCATCCAACCAGTAACCATTTCAACCGGTAGATCTCAACCAGTACCAACTCGACCAGGTCCAACTGAATAGGTGCCAAACTGAAGATCTAACCAAACTTTACTTAAAACTAAACTAACAGTATTGGTTGACTTGATATTGGTTGAAATAGTCTACTGGTTGAATTCTCCTGTCACCAAGAAAAACCTAGAACAACTTGCTTAAGGGGAGGTTTTTAGTGTTTCCTAGACTTCCATCAAGCTTGAAATTACACCCCCTTGACCCCCTTTCAAGATAAATTTGTACATTTTTCGGTAGAAAAATTTCCCGGCCGAAGGCCGGTTCCTCTTAAATTACAGGCTCGCTACCGCTCGCCAGGAAAAAATCGATACCTAAATGGGACAAAAGGTCTTAAAAGTTACATAAATGGGGTGAAAATTCTTAAAATCGCCAAACTAATAGGGCGAACGTCTTAAAATTTCAAAAGCAATGGGGCAAAACATGAGGGAGAAAGGGGTCAAGAAAAAAATCCTCCAGGTGGAAATCTCCCCTTAACCTGTACAGTACCAGAACCGTTCTTTTCATCATATGCTGGCAACTATTAGACGATTGTGTTCAGCTTAGGAAGGACCTCTACCAATAATAAGACTTCAAACTATCTCAACCAACCCTTTTAACTACAACAGATCCTTCCTAAGCTGCATAATATCGTCTAAATATAGCTAGAATACAATATAACACTCGTTGCTGGTACTCAAGGGGTTAACACTGTTGTGGATTGAACATTGTGGGAAATGTACTCTGAGGAAGCGAGTTCCGCAGATTTGTGGTTCGAGGCATTAATACATTTTGAATACAAAACAGAATTTCTGCAATATGGAGGAGTGAATGTTAAGAGGGGTGACCTGTTTTTGTTCTGTCCTTTTCTATCTTTCTCTGGCTTGTATTTATTTGGCCCCATTCAGCCTACTATTTTAAGACGTTTATCCCCATCCAGGTGTCAATTTTTTACTGGTGAGCAGTAGCGAGCCAGCATATTTTTTATTTTTGTTTGACAGCAGGCTAAATTTGTACATTTTTCGATAGAAAAATGTCTCCGGCGAAGCCGGATTTCTTCATATAATGCTGGCTCGCTATCGCTCGCCAGGAAGAAATCGACACCTAGATGGGGATAAACGTCTTAAAATAGTTGGCTGAATGGGGCCGAATGGATACAAGCCAGAGAAAGAGAGAAAAGGACAGAAATATAAAAAAGCAGGTCACCCCCCTTAAGTCATAACATTCTTATATTTTATGTTAATATCTATACCGTACCGGTAGTTAAGGTTTTATTGGTTTTACTTTTATATTCTTCTTCATCCTTCTCATTATAATCATGATTATCACCATCACCATTATCACCATCATCATCATCCTTATCATCTTCATCATGTCTCCCATCGTCTCTCAGCCGTTATTTTCTTCATGAATCATCATTTTCATTATCATCATCATGATTAATATCATGATGATGATGATTAAATAGTCTCTGAGTACATCAAGCCAGAGACATCCGTATCCATTCACCCCATCATCCATCTTTCATTGTTTGTAGTGGTTATGGTGTTTTATCTATGTCTATTGCTTGTTGTATTGTTCTCATGCTTAATTCATCATTATCATCTTACTTATCTATTTTTTCATATCATCATTTTCATTATCATCATCATGATTATTAAAAATTATATTTATTATTATTTGTATCGACAATACATTTTCCATTTCTCATTTCTACACCTTAATGGTCGCAATATCTTTTATAAATATGTGGATCATCCAATATCTTCCATAATTTGTTGTACTATATTTCTCCACCACCACCATTCTTCAACCTTTTTCCATATTCCTCTCCCATTTCCCATTCTCTTTCTCTTTCCATTCACTTTATTTAGTTTTCTCTCCTTAACCCTTCTCTATTTTCATGTATTTGATTTAATTTCCTCGCCATACTTGCCATAGTGTTCGCATAGGCCTACTCTACGTATAATATTTGTTTACAGTTTGTATATTTACGTTTTAACTATACTGAATTGGTGTTGTCTTAGTCTATTGGTGTTGTCTTAGTCTATTGGTGTTGTCTTAGTCTATTGGTGTTGTCTTAGTCTATTGGTGTTGTCTTAGTCTATTGGTGTTGTCTTAGTCGATTGGTGTTGTCTTAGTCTATTCATTATAAGTAGGCCGGAAATCATGATTCTCAACTACAGTAAAAAAAAAAAAAAAAAAAAACAACAGTGCATTTAACCAGGAGCTCCTAAAAAATATTCTTACTAAAGGGGCTCAGCCTTGTAAATTGAAGTATATACTTTTATAGGACAATCTTTGTATATATATAAGGCTAAATAAAATATGTTGACTTTGACTTTATGTACATCTCTCTCTCTCTCTCTCTCTCTCTCTCTCTCTCTCTCTCTCTCTCTCTCTCCAGCAAGAGAATAAGGGTAGTCAATAAGGGAGAGTTAGCAAAGAAGAGAGAGAAAAGAGAAAGATATACGAAGAAAGAAAGGAGGGAAGAGAGGAAGAATATAAGGAAAACATTGGAGAGAGAGAGAGTGAGAGTGAGAGAGAGATGGAGAGTGGTAGAGAGAGAGAGAGAGAGAGAGAGAGAGAGAGAGAGAGAGAGAGAGAGAGAGCGAGAAAAAAGAGAGAGAGAGAGAGAGAGAGAGAGAGAGAGAGAATGGCGAATGCAGAAAGAAACGCGTGAGAGGGGGAAGGAAGGAGAGGAAGAATTATTAAAAAAGGAATTGCGGGGGGAAAAGGCAAAAATGAAAACAAACAATAGAGAAGTAAATGAGTGAATTGGAAAGCAACATAGGAATAGAAAACACTGAAGTCCAGATAGTATATATAAACAAACACTGAAGTCCAGATAGTATATATAAACAAACACTGAAGTCCAGATAGTATATAAACAACACTGAAGTCCAGATAGTATATATAAACAAACACTGAAGTCCAGATAGTATATATAAACAAACACTGAAGTCCAGATAGTATATATAAACAAACACTGAAGTCCAGATAGTATATATAAACACACTGAAGTCCAGATAGTATATAAACAAACACTGAAGTCCAGATATTATATATAAACAAACACTGAAGTCCAGATAGTATATATAAACAAACACTGAAGTCCAGATAGTATATATAAACAAACACTGAAGTCCAGATAGTATATATAAACAAACACTGAAGTCCAGGTAGTATATATAAACAAACACTGAAGTCCAGATAGTATATATAAACAAACACTGAAGTCCAGATAGTATATATAAACAAACACTGAAGTCCAGATAGTATATATAAACAAACACTGAAGTCCAGATAGTATATATAAACAAACACTGAAGTCCAGATAGTATATAAAATAATAAACAAACACTGAAGTCCAGATAGTATATATAAACAAACACTGAAGTCCAGATAGTATATATAAACAAACACTGAAGTCCAGATAGTATATATAAACAAACACTGAAGTCCAGATAGTATATATAAACAAACACTGAAGTCCAGATAGTATATATAAACAAACACTGAAGTCCATATAGTATATATAAACAAACACTGAAGTCCAGATAGTATATATAAACAAACACTGAAGTCCAGGTAGTATATATAAACAAACACTGAAGTCCAGATAGTATATATATAACAAACACTGAAGTCAGATAGTATATATAAACAAACACTGAAGTCCAGATAGTATATATAAACAAACACTGAAGTCCAGATAGTATATATAAACAAACACTGAAGTCCAGATAGTATATATAAACAAACACTGAAGTCCAGATAGTATATATAAACAAACACTGAAGTCCAGATAGTATATATAAACAACACTGAAGTCCAGATAGTATATATAAACAAACACTGAAGTCCAGATAGTATATATAAACAAACACTGAAGTCCAGATAGCATATATAAACAAACACTGAAGTCCAGATAGTATATATAAACAAACACTGAAGTCCAGATAGTATATGTAAACAAACACTGAAGTCCAGATAGTATATATAAACAAACACTGAAGTCCAGATAGTATATATAAACAAACACTGAAGTCCAGATAGTATATATAAACAAACACTGAAGTCCAGATAGTATATATAAACAAACACTGAAGTCCAGGTAGTATATATAAACAAACACTGAAGTCCAGATAGTATATAAAATAATAAACAAACACTGAAGTCCAGGTAGTATATATAAACAAACACTGAAGTCCAGATAGTATATATAAACAAACACAGAAGTCCAGATAGTATATATAAACAAACACTGAAGTCCAGATAGTATATATAAACAAACACTGAAGTCCAGGTAGTATATATAAACAAACACTGAAGTCCAGATAGTATATAAAATAATAAACAAACACTGAAGTCCAGATAGTATATATAAACAAACACTGAAGTCCAGATAGTATATATAAACAAACACTGAAGTCCAGATAGTATATATAAACAAACACTGAAGTCCAGGTAGTATATATAAACAAACACTAAAGTCCAGATAGTATATATAAACAAACACTGAAGTCCAGGTAGTATATATAAACAAACACTGAAGTCCAGATAGTATATATAAACAAAAACTGAAGTCCAGATAGTATATATAAACAAACACTGAAGTCCAGATAGTATATAAACAAACACTGAAGTCCAGATAGTATATATAAACACACACTGAAGTCCAGATAGTATATATAAACAAACACTGAAGTCCAGGTAGTATATATAAACAAACACTGAAGTCCAGATAGTATATATAAACAAACACTGAAGTCCAGATAGTATATATAAACAAACACTGAAGTCCAGATAGTATATATAAACAAACACTGAAGTCCAGATAGTATATATAAACAAAAACTGAAGTCCAGATAGTATATATAAACAAACACTGAAGTCCAGATAGTATATATAAACAAACACTGAAGTCCAGATAGTATATATATAAACAAACACTGAAGTCCAGATAGTATATATAAACAAACACTGAAGTCCAGGTAGTATATATAAACAAACACTGAAGTCCAGATAGTATATATAAACAAAAACAGCGAGAGGGACACACCATAGGCCTAAATTGACCACTTGCGAGTTTCAGGCTATAAGGAAGTTGGAGCTGTAGACATCGATAGTAAACATAAATGCAATAATAATGTAGGTTTCTGATTGCTAAAGAGTATGTTGAATTGGATTTTATGTATTTATACAATTTCATGAACTACAACCGTATTTAAGCTGGTAATTTTGCTAACTATCGATGTCTACAATTCCAACTTCCTTATGGACTGAAACTCGCAAGTGATCAGGATCCTAAATTGCCGACTTGTAAGTTTCGTTCTATAAGGAAGTTGGAGCTGTAGACATCGATATTTAGCAGAATTACCAGCTAAAACATGGTCATAGTACATTCATAAATACATAAAACCCAATTCAACATACCTTTTATCTATCAAAAACCTACATTATTATTGTATATCCATTTCATATCAATATTTATGGCTCCAACTTCCTTATAGCCTGAAACGCGCAAGTGGTCAATTGAACCACTTCTTCCTTGGCCCATATCCTATCTGCCCACTAAATTTCGCGAAAAGGCGTTCATAACTTTATGAGATATCTTGTTTTACAGATAAACACTCAAACAAACGAAAGCGAAAACACAACCTACGGCCAAATTCGTTGGCGGAGTTTATGAGAGGTTGACAATTGTTGACCTCTTGTGAGTTTCAGGCTATAAGGAAGTTAAAGCCGTGAGCATCGATATTAAAGTGAAATGCAATAATAGTGTTGGTTTCTGCTGGATAAAAAGTATGGGTAATTTGGTGTTATGTAATTATATATGTATTATGACCGTATTTTAGCTGATAATTCTGCTAAACATTATAGACCAAAACTCGCAAGAGGTCAATTGAAAGCTATTATAAAAGTAAACGCATACAAAAATAATATACGGAAGGAGGCAAACTAAGAGTTGATAAAATAGTAGTTTAACACAGGATATTTTATAAATGATAGATCATAGGAAGGATAAAATTCTATTAACCCCAATCCCAGCGACGGCTATAGCCGTCAGTAGATAATTAACTCCCCAGTCCCAGCGGTTATAGCCGTCAGTAGCCTAATGTACTTATCTTGTAACTGCCTGTCCAAGGCTATATATATATATATATATTTTTTTTTTTTTTTTTTTTTTTTTAAACAAAACACAAAAACACAAAAAAGTGATAGATCCACTCTTGCCTCATCTCTTGAGGTGAAAAGGTGGTCTCTCCTGTCATTTTGGCCACATTGCTTGGGACTGCTGGGGAGTTTTATTACTGTACCCTACGGTACAGTACGGGTTAAACCAAATTCCATGCACCTAATGGCGTTCTGTACCCATATGGAAATTATCACAAATATGTTTTGTATTATTATGGACAAAAGGTTGATGGAAAGTTACTCTGATAAAGTGAATTTCACAGAAAATAAGTCGAGCTAGTAATTTATTATAAAAAAGGAAGTTCTTCGTTGTAGAGGAGTGATTATTAAGTCACGCGAAAAAGTGGCGCAAATGACTTTAAGTTCAGAGGAAGATTTACATTAATTGTAAACAAATTAAGAAAAATAACGAAACAAATAAAAAAAGATCATTGGTTATCAAAAATTAGTACAAGAACACAGATGGATTAATACATATAAACTCAGATTATTAGACATAATGAATATACGCACCATATGAGGAGGAGCACTCTAATGGCAACGTTTTGTATATAGCTTCATCAGGCCAAATGCAAGGCCAAATTGAGGTTTTGTGGGAAACGTTGTCATTAAAGTGCTCCTCCTCATATGGTGTTTACATTCACAGATGAAATATATATATATACCGTTTATTATATATATATATATATATATATATATATATATATATATATATATATATATATATATATATATATATATATGTATATATATATATATATATATGAGAGGGAGAGGGGGTGGAGTGAGACGAGCATGCCTAAAGGACAAAATCTATGGATGCACTAACAAAACGAATAAAAGCCGAATATTGGTTTTGCGGAGAGAGACGGTGGTGTGTGTGTGTGAGAGAGAGAGAGGAAGGAAGGAAGGGAGGAGGAAAGGAGAGGGGAAAGGAAGGAAGGAAAGAAGGGAGGGAGGGAATAAGTAGTGAAGATATGCAGGCCTGAAGTTAGCAGGAATGAAGGTAAGACTGGAGAGAGAGAGAGAGAGAGAGAGAGAGAGAGAGAGAGAGAGAGAGAGAGAGAGAGAGAGAGAGAGAGAGAGAGAGAGAGAGAGAGAGAGAGAGAGAGAGAGAGAGAGAGAGAGAGAGAGAGAGAGAGAGAGAGCCGAGAGAGAGTGAGCCGAGAGAGAGAGAGAGAGAGAGAGAGAGAGAGAGAGAGAGAGAGAGAGAGAGAGAGAGAGAGAGAGAGAGAGAGAGAGAGAGAGAATAGTAAGATCAAACAACTATTTGGCTTCAATAACAAATACAATATAATATGGTACCGGCTACTGTATATAGTTTAATTTTAGTTTTGATAACTCAAAAATAAATATAATTCAGATCATCAGCGCTAAAACTAAAATAAATCTACAACCAATTATCACACCATATCACCCGTTTGTGCAATTAGAAGAATTATTTATGTGCAAATATTTCATTATTATAGGCAGATCATAGTTTGTTATAACCCAAAAACTATCAAGTAACTATAAAGATGTATTGCTATAGTCTATTCGCTGTAAGTAGGCGAAAAATCATAACCTCTATCCTCTGTAACTGAAAAGGGGCGAGATCAAATTGGCTGTAAATTTCCACATCTATTCCTTGACTGACTCTTCCCAAATGGTAGAAATATTAGCTCGATTACTCTAGTCGTTTTTGAGTTAGAGAAGTTAGAGGTCATGATTTTTCGCCTACTTACAGCGAATAAACTATAGCTGGATTTGTAAACAATGACGCAATATAAACATGAAGGAAGCGGGAAGAACGAAATAAAATAATAAAGCTGAGGGGGAAGGAATAAACACAGGAAGGGAGAATGGAGGTAGACAAGAAGGAAGGAAGGGAGAATGAAGGAAGACACGAAGCAAAGGAGGAAAAATGGAGGTAGACAAGAAGGAAATAAGGGAGGAACACAGGAAGGGAGAATGGAGGTAGACAAGAAGGAAGGAAGGGAGAATGAAGGAAGACACGAAGCAAAGGAGTAAAAATGGAGGTAGACAAGAAGGAAATAAGGGAGGAACACAGGAAGGGAGAATGGAGGTAGACAAGAAGGAAGGAAGGGAGAATGAAGGAAGACACGAAGCAAAGGAGGAAAATGGAGGTAGACAAGAAGGAAATAAGGGAGGAACACAGGAAGGGAGAATGGAGGTAGACAAGAAGGAAGGAAGGGAGAATGAAGGAAGACACGAAGCAAAGGAGGAAAAATTGAGGTAAACAAGAAGGAAATAAGGGAGGAACACAGGAAGGGAGAATGGAGGTAGACAAGAAGGAAGTAAGGGAAAATGGAGGTAGACAAGAAGGAAGGAAGGGAGAATGAATGAAGACACGAAGCAAAGGAGGAAAAATGGAGGTAGACAAGAAGGAATAAGGGAGGAACACAGGAAGGGAGAATGGAGGTAGACAAGAAGGAAGTAAGGGAGAATGGACGTAGACAAGAAGGAAGGAGGAGAGAATGAAGGAAGACACGAAGGAAAAGAGGAAAATGGAGGTAGACAATAAGGAAGGAAGGAAGGAAGGAACGCAGGAAGGGAGAATGGAGGTAAACTAGAAGGAAGGAATGGAGGTAGACAAGAAGAAAGGCAGGAACACAGGAAGAAAGAACATCATTAAAGAAAGGGTGAAGGTAAATAAAGAAGAAAGAAGGAAGAAAAGAAGGAAGGAAGGAACACAGGAAGGGAGAATAGAGGCAGACAAAAAGGAAGTAAGGAAGTAATGTAGACAAGAAGGAAGGAAGGAAGGAAGAAACGTAGACAGGAAGGAAGGAACGTAGACAAGAAGGAAAGAAGGAAGGAAGAAACGTAGACAGGAAGGAAGGAAGGAAGGAAGAAACGTAGACAAGAATGGAGATAGAAATGAAGGAAGGAAGGAAGGCAAATAGACATAAAGGAAGGAAAGCAGGAGTGGGCTTGAAAGGGCGTGAAAACGGGCGGAGAGTGGGCTTGAAAGGGCGTGAAAACGGGTGGAGAGTGGGCGCATCGTTGCAATTTGTCACACAATGGGTCTGCTCTCACCCGCCGCTTTGCTTCTCACCACCACAGTCCTTCCTTCCTTCCCCTTCCATTCTTCCTTCCTTCCTTCCTTCCTTCCCCTTCCATCCATCCATCCTTCCTTCCTTCCCCTCTTTAGCATTCTTCCTTCCTTCCTTCCTTCCTTCCCTTCTTTCCCCTCTTTAAAATCCTTCTGTCCTTTATTCCTTCCTTCCTTCCCCTCTTTAGCATGCATCCTTCCTTCTTTCTTCTCTTTAACAACCTTCATTACTTCCATATTCATTTATCTTTTTTCTCCTTCCATCCTTCTTTTCTCCTGTTTCCCCCTTTCCTTCCTTCCTTCCTTCCTTCCTTCCTTATTGTCTTTCTTCCTGTTTCCCCCTTGGCCTATTTCCTTCCTTATTTTTCCTCTATTCTTCCTTCCTTGGTCTTCTTACTCCTTCCTTCCTTCTTCCTGTTTCCCCCTTGGCCTCTTTCTTTCCTTCCTATCTTCAATTCTGCCTTCCCTCATCTCCTTCCTTCTTTCCTTCCTTTTCTTCCTTTCTTGTTATTTTACCTTTCTTCCTTTCTCTCCAACATAGTATCCCTTTTCTTCTTTCCTCCTTCCCTTTCTCCTTTTTTCGTATATCTGTCTTCGTTTCCTCTTTCCTACTATCTCCTATAACCCTATTTGGTCCGAGGAGGGTCTTTTTGGATCTACCCTGTTTCGCTCCATTAGTTTGGAGGTTTCAAGATGTTACACTCAATTAGTTTGGTGATAACAAGACGTTTCACCCTATTCAGCTGTCGATATATTTCTGGTCGAGCGATAGCGAGCCTATAACATAGAAGGAAACGGCTGGGGCACTTTTCTATCGACTACTGTACACATTTAGGAAAAGATTCATGTTAAATTTGTACACTTTTTAGTCGAACAAATTCTCCGGCGGAACCGCAGACTCCTTCGATTGCGGTCTCGCGAACAAATCGACAGGTGAATGGGTCGAAACGTCTGAAACGTCTTAGAGCAGTAGTGAGGGAGTTATTGGATAACTCCTAAGGTGGTGGTGTTGTTGTTGTTGTTGTTGTTCCCTAAGCTGCCTGGCCGAACAGCCCCGAGTCCCTGAGAAAGGCCATGGCCACGATCGGGCTTTCCCACAGAGCTCTCATTGAGTGTAGATTGTGTTGTTGGCGTAAGTGGTTGTGTGAAATGCAGTCTTCTATGATGTGTTTAATGGTATGGGGTGCTGTGTTACATCCCGGGCAGGCGTCGACAACGGAGTCATCCAGTCTCTTCTGATAGCTCAGGAGAGCTGGATGGTGTCCGCATCTCAGCCTGGCCAGGTGGACTCTGTCCTCGCGAGGAAGGGAGGATTCGGAAGGATGGATTTCGGGAGGTCGTGCATGCAGCTGTGTGTTGTCTGTGAGTGAGTGGATGGATCGGTGAGAGATATGAGTATGGATGTGCTTCTGGATGTTGGTTCGGGGTGGGCAGGGAGGGAGAGAGGACAATAATTGTGTGTGATACCGTGTGCTGGGTGTTGTTTTGATATTTCTTGGTGTCTGTGGGTGTGTTGCCATGTAGTTTAGTGGGTGGTCTTGGTTCGTGGAGGCTGCTGCCAGGAATTGAGTGCCTCTCATGTCCAGATGGTCTTTGACTTTGAGGATTTTGGTTTCTTGATGTAGGTGATCTGTGGGTTGCAGTAGCTGTGCAGCCTGTAATGATCTTCAGGGCTTTGTTTTGAATAGTCTGTAAGGTCTTATGATGTGTTTCAGCTAGGTTAGAAGCCCAGGCTGGGCTTGCGTATTCCATCACTGATCTTATGTATTGTTTATATACTGTGGTGGTAGTTTCTTTGTTGTGTCCAAATTTTGTGTGAGCAAGTGACCTGAGGGCGTTAAGTCTGGGTGTCAGTTTCTTTTTAATGTTTGTGGTGTGCTGTTTGAATGTCATATGAGTATCATATGTTACTCCTAGGATTTTGGGTGTGTGTGTATGTGTTAGGGGTGTGTTGTTTATGGTGAGTTGAGGGATGTATTCGTGTTCTCCTGTCCAACTTGTGAGCAGGGTTGCGGTGGATTTGGCTGGGGCTAGATTAAGTCTGTTTGTAGTGCACCAGCCATGTAGTGTGTTGAGATAGGGTTGAAGGAGATCTGTTGCTCTTTTTGGGTCATGGTGTGTGCATGTGAGTGTTATGTCATCTGCATAGGAGGCTAAGTTTATTTGGGGCGTATTGGGTGTAGTTATATCGTGCATGTACAGATTGAAGAGTGCGGGCGATAGGACGGATCCTTGTGGGACTCCGTTTGGAAAGTTTCTGATTTTAGATGACTGACCGGCAAAAGATACGTGTGCACATCTGCCTGCTAGGAAGTTGGCCAGCCACCGTTTTGTGTTGTTGTGCATGTTTGTGTTGTAGATTTTGTTTGTTAGGTTGTGGCGGGGGATGGCATCGAAGGCTTTACTAATGTCGAGTGTGGCTAATAGTGATCTGTGTGGTGGTCTAGCTGAATTGATGCCGTCGAAAGCTCTTTGTGTAAGGTCTGTGAGAAGAGTGTTTGTGGAGTGCAGTGGCCTAAAGCCATGTTGTGTTGGAGCTAGGGGTAGGTCAGGTGTAATTAGTTGTAATACTAGGCGTTCCATGACTTTGGAGGGGGAGCAAAGGAGTGTGATGGGGCGGTGCGAGGAGGGTAGCGTGGGGTCTTTGTTGGGTTTGGGGAAAGTGATGATGATACCATGCTTCCAAATGTCTGGTATTGTGTTGTGTGAATAGCTGTAGTTTGATATGTTAGTGAGTGCTTGTATGCCTTGTGGTCCCAGGTGTCTGAGGTGTATGTTGCTTATGTTGTCTAGGCCACAGGCGGGTGAGTGCTTGAGATTGTTGATGATATGCTTTGTCTGGTGATTGGTGAAGGGTGTATAGACAATGGGGAATTGTCTCTTACGTCGGATGACACGTCGGTCGTCTTTGTGAGGTTTTAGGTGGCTGACATGTGAAAAGTGATTGATGAGAGTGTTTGCTTGTTGTTTACATGAAGGAGTAGAGTCTGTTGTTGTGATTGCAGCATGTGATTGTGTTGTGTTGCTGTTGGAAAGTGTGATGCTGTTTAGTGTTTTGTATAGTTTTTTGGGGTTTGTTTTGTGATCAAGTGTTTGTAGGAAGTTATTCCAATTTAGTTTTTGTTGTTCTTGTATTTTGTTGTTAGTTTGGGTGTTGAGTTCATACAAGTTCATACAAGGTGGTGGTGTTGGTGGTTGTGGTGGAGCCTCTGCCACCACGACCACCACCACAACCATTAGGGATATTGCCATCACGCCCCAGTCTCATTGTCGCCCAAGGGGTTTTAATATTAATATCTCACAGTGGGCGGGGGAGAGGGGGGGGGGGGGCAAGGGTGAGTGGTGGTAGAGGAGGAGGAGGAGGAGGAAGAGGTGGAGTAGGAGGAGGAGAAGGAGGAGGGCAAAATAATACAAAGGACTTAAAAACTGCAACAAACCTATTGGTCTTTACAGGGCAGTTTGGATATCTACACTGCTAAGCTACTAACAACTAGGTAGAGCAAATTATAGTGAAGAAGAAGAAAAATATATATAATAATATAAATAAAAATAACAAATAAAAAGAAGAAAAAGAAAAAGAAGAAGAAGAAAAATACTAATGAATATCTACCTATTGTAACATACCTATTGGATCGTTACGAGGCAGTTTGGAGATGTACCGGAGGGAGAGGATAAGTGAGGAGGTAGTGCAGGAAGGGGAGGACTGAATAGCGATAGCGGTGGGAAGTTACTCAAGAGGAAGTAAATTCAAGAGTGAAGTGGTTCGAGTTAACATAAGAACATAAGAAAATGGGAGTCTGCAGAAAGCCGATTGGCCCACACAAGGCAGATCCCTGTTATAAATGTATGTTGAAAAGCAAAATGTCTATATTGTGGAGGAGTGATTGAGTGATTGGGGCTGGCAGATGCTCTACTACCACGAGGAAAGATGCATAAAGGTAGCACAATACATACAAGTTCATCTCAACATAAAGGTAGCACAATACATACAAGTTCATCTCAACATAAAGGTAGCACAATACATACAAGTTCATCTCAACATAAAGGTAGCACAATACATACAAGTTCATCTCAACATAAAGGTAGAACAATACATACAAGTTCATCTCAACATAAAGGTAGCACAATACATACAAGTTCATCTCAACATAAAGGTAGCACAATACATACAAGTTCATCTCAACATAAAGGTAGCACAATACATACAAGTTCATCTCAACATAAAGGTAGCACAATACATACAAGTTCATCTCAACATAAAGGTAGCACAATACATACAAGTTCATCTCAACATAAAGGTAGAACAATACATACAAGTTCATCTCAACATAAAGGTAGCACAATACATACAAGTTCATCTCAACATAAAGGTAGCACAATACATACAAGTTCATCTCAACATAAAGGTAGCACAATACATACAAGTTCATCTCAACATAAAGGTAGCACAATACATACAAGTTCATCTCAACATAAAGGTAGCACAATACATACAAGTTCATCTCAACATAAAGGTAGCACAACATACAAGTTCATCTCAACATAAAGGTAGCACAATACATACAAGGTCATCTCAACATAAAGGTAGCACAATACATACAAGTTCATCTCAACATAAAGGTAGCACAATACATACAAGTTCATCTCTACATAAAGGTAGCACAATACATACAAGTTCATCTCAACATAAAGGTAGCACAATACATACAAGTTCATCTCAACATAAAGGTAGAACAATACATACAAGTTCATCTCAACATAAAGGTAGCACAATACATACAAGTTCATCTCAACATAAAGGTAGCACAATACATACAAGTTCATCTCAACATAAAGGTAGCACAATACATACAAGTTCATCTCAAAGGTAGCACAATACATACAAGTTCATCTCAACATAAAGGTAGCACAATACATACAAGTTCATCTCAACATAAAGGTAGCACAATACATACAAGTTCATCTCAACATAAAGGTAGCACAATACATACAAGTTCATCTCAACATAAAGGTAGCACAATACATACAAGTTCATTTCAACATAAAGGTAGCACAATACATACAAGTTCATCTCAACATAAAGGTAGCACAATACATACAAGTTCATCTCAACATAAAGGTAGCACAATACATACAAGTTCATCTCAACATTTACCTTAAGGGGACATGGGCCGTTTTTCTAGACCACTTTCTCCCTCATGTTTAGCCCCATTAGTTTTCAGATGTCAAGATGTTTGCCCCATTAGTTAGTCGATTTTAAGACCTTTCGCCCCATTCCTTCGTCAATATTTAGACCTTTCATGCTATTTAGGTGTCGATTTTTCCCCTGGCGAACGAAAGTGAGCCTGTAATGTTGGAAGAACCGGCCTTCGGCCGGGATTTTTTTTTTACCGAAAAATGTACAAATTAATCTAGAAGGGGGATCTAATGGATTTTTTTTTAAATTTGATGGAGGTCTAGGGAGGAAACTAGACAAATAATGAATACATGCAAAAATCGCCCAAAAAGGGAACCATCCCCCTTAAAAGTACAGTATCTGTAAAACAATGCGAAGAAGGAAACATTTCTTCATAAACTTAAAGAGGAAATTAATCTGTAATCGATTAATTGTAGATAATTTTTATAGCTCTATTTCTATGTACCTTTTTTCAGTGCCACCTTTCACACTCACCCCATAAAGGTGAGCCATACTCCATTTGTGAGCACACATAACTTTAATAACAAAATTGGTCAATTGTTTGTCACTAAAGAAATCTATCTATCTATCTATCTACTCAGGCCCAATCCCCACTTTTCCTTTTTTTTTTGGGGGGGGGGGGGGGGCTCAAAAAAGAGCTAAAGAAATCACGAACTCTATTTAGAAGTCCAAACAAAATTTAGGCAGTTTACCAATAGATCTGATGTAAGATGTCCAAATTGGGCTTGAATTGAGGGTTACCGGTACACTAAGGATCGTAATACTTGAGGAAATGGGAATAATGGTTTGATAAAATCTGATAAAATATTAGTGTGGATTCTGTCTATTAGGAAGCTGGATGAATTTGGATTTATTTGCATAAAAATAAACTAAGTTATTTGGCCCCATTCATTAATTTGATTAAATCATTATTCAAAGAGACTGCAATGCATAATTACATATAGATCATAATTATTGAGTATTGTGAAAGCTGTCCAAAGGTGAATGATCCATAAGGTGTTTATTTACCTGCCTTGAAATTAATGGGATCATTGAACCAACCACATTTGATCATTTTTGTTGTCTTACGATTCCTATTTATATACAGATACAAACAAACATAAAGTAAAAATCACACAATCTCCACATTTTGGTGAAGAAAACAAAAGCACAAGCACCACTCCCACCCCCACCACCACCACCAACAACAATAACAACAAAAACAGCAAGTAGAGCCAGGAGATCCAGCCCTCACCTCAACTTTCCTCATCACGTCTTTCCTACCTACCATTTCTCTTCCTACCCCCCTTTTTTTTCTCTCCTTTGGTCTTTTCTCCTTCTCCCCCTCATCTATCTTTTCCCTCACCCCTACCCATGCCCACCCCACACCGCCCACGTAATTCATCTTCTTATCAAGCCATCTATCTTCTCTCCCTCCATCCTTCTAATACAAGTCTGGAAACGATCGGTCTTCCCAGCTCAACGCATTTTAAATCCCTTCCTGCCGTTCCAATGCGCTTGCCGTGGGGTACACAATAGGTTCCTCAGAGCAGATATATATTTGTTTATCTATCTATCTATCTATCTATCTATATATATGCTCAGGCCCAATCCCCATTTTGGGGGTAGCCGACTCAAGACAGACCAAGAACAGGGAAAACACAAAAACAACATAAAACAACAAATAAACACAGATAAAAAGCACAAACTCACACACATCCAGGTCACCCAGGAGAAGACCCAGAGACCAGGGTTACCAAGGTCGCTCCAGCACTCCCCCGGCCCCCGACCACCCGGAGAGGTTCCGATCTCGGCAGGCAGACATGCAGCGGAGCCAAAGCCACAAGCCCTCCCACCACACTTCCAGGCGCACCCTTCATATTAACCGTCTCCCCGGGCCAGGCGCCTGATGGACTATTATCTAGTCCAACTTGCGCCCGACCCCTTACTCCAAATGACCACGTGTTCACTCAACTATTCACAAGCATTCTCCATTCACTCCTGTCCACCACCACTTCCCCTGCCTGATCTATAGTCATTCCTCTATCATCCAAAGCCTTTCTTACACAGTCTCTCCATCTCAATGGGGGTCTTCCTGCCCTTCTATCTCCCCTTGTACCTGACTCACATATTCTCTTTGTAAACCTTTCATCTCCCATTCGTTCAACATGACCATACCAGCTCAGCACCCTTCTGTCCACTCTGGCTGACAAATGTTCCTGCTGCCCCACTCTCCTACGTATCTCTTCATTCCTCAATCTGTCTCTACGAGTAACTCCACACATACTCCTCAAGCAGCTCATCTCCATCACATCCAGCCCTCTTTTCTCCATTTTCTTCAGAGCCCATGTCTCAGCCCCATACATCACTGTTGGCACAACAATTCCTTGATACAGTGCACTTTTTAATTTCACTCCGAGATTTCTCGTCTTCCACATACTTCCCATTGCTCCGAAAACCTTCCTTCCTTCACACACTCTCTGTTTTACCTCCACTTCCATACCTCCACTCCTGCTTATCGTTCCTCCTAGATATTTAAAACACTCTACTTGTTCCAATATTTCCCCATCCAGCCTCACATATAGATTCACCCTATGCTCTCCCCTATTACACACCATTACTTTACTTTTATTGACGTTCGCCTTCAGTTTCCTCCTTCCACAAACCACACCAAACTCTTTGACTACCCACTGCAGTTTCTCATCAGAATCCGCCACCAATGCTGTGTCATCAGCGAACAGCAACTGATTCAACTCCCAATCTCTACCATTCTTTCCTACTAAACCCAATCCTCTTCCCGTAGTTCTCCTTTTCACCTCCCTCACCACACCATCCATACACATATTAAACAGCCATGGTGACATTACACAACCCTGTCGCAAACCTACCTTTACCTCAAACCATTCACTCAACTCACCATTTCCTACTCTCACACATGCTCTGCTCCCTTCATAAAAACTCTTAACTGCTTCTAACAAATTTCCTCCTATTTCATAAATCCTTAACACCTTCCACATTGCTTCACGGTCCACACGATCATACGCTTTTTCCAAGTCCATAAAAGCCCAAAATATCTCCTTATGCTTCTCTAAATACTTCTCGCATAACTGTCTTACTGCAAACATCTGATCCACGCACCCTCTTCCCCTCCTAAAACCGCACTGTTCTTCTCCTATTGCAACTTCCGTACACTTTATTATCCTCTCTATCAACACCCTGCCATACAGCTTTCCAACCACTGACAATAAACTAATACCTCTATAACTTGAACACTCCTGCCGATCTCCCTTCCCTTTGTACAAAGGCACAATACATGCACTCTTCCAGTCTATTGGTACCATTGACACAGCAAAGCACACATTGAAAAGTCTCACCAACCAATCTATTATCACATCTCCACCCTTCTTTATACACTCCACAGCAATACCATCCAAACCTTCTGCTTTTCCCGCTCTCATTTGTTTCACTGCTTCTTTCACCTAATTTTCCTCAATTCTATCATTCATTCCCTGCCACCTGGGTGGCCTGGGTAACCTATCTCCATCCACCTCTGCTTCAATCACTGCTTCTCTTCCATCTCTTTTATTTAACAAAGATTCAAAATACTTGGCATATCTTTTCCGCACTTCAACTGGTTCCACTAGTAATTCTCCATTTTCATCTTTCACTGACTCTTCCCTCTTTTGTCCTCCTTTCCTTACTTTATTTACCTCCTTCCAGAACATCTTCTTTCGTTCTTAAAAAATTTCACTCAGCCTTTGACCCCACCTTTCGTTTGCATCTTTTTTCGCTTCTCTAATATTCCGTTTTGCCTCTCTCCTTTTCTCCTTGTACCTCTCCCATACCTCAACACTACCATCCTGTAAAACCCTCTCAAAAGGTCATTTGTTTATGACCTATTTATATTCCCATTACCCCCACCCTTATGACTTTTCTTTTATGATAGCACCTAAAATGTCCCCCCTATATCACTTTTTGTCTTTAATGATAGGACGTTTAATTTTGTTCCTATAATATGCCGATATATTTCTTTATGACCTACCCACCTTTATATACCCACCTCTATGACTTATCCCTTATGATAGCACCATGATTTCCGACTATGTTCCTATAATAGTAACTTTTATGTTCCCTTATATAACTTTTCTTCTATAATACCGCCTATCATTTTGTTCCTATGACTTTTCCCTGTGATCGCACCTTTAATTCTTCCCCTAGCCTATATGAGTTTTTCCTATAATAGTACCTTTAATGTTCCCCTATATACGTTTTTTTCCCCTTTGATAGCGCCTTTAATTTATCCCTATATAACTATTCTCCTTTGATAGTGCCTTTAATTTACCCCTATATAACTATTCTACTTTGATAGCGTCTTTAATTTACCCCTATATAACTATTCTCCTTTGATAGTGCCTTTAATTTACCCCTATATAACTATTCTCCTTTGATAGTGCCTTTAATTTACCCCTATATAACTATTCTCCTTTGATAGTCCCTTTAATTTACCCCTATATAACTATTCTCCTTTGATAGTGCCTTTAATTTACCCCTATATAACTATTCTCCTTTGATAGTGCCTTTAATTTACCCCTATATAACTATTCTCCTTTGATAGTGCCTTTAATTTACCCCTATATAACTATTCTCCTTTGATAGCGCCTTTAATTTACCCCTATATAACTATTCTGCTTTGATAGCGCCTTTAATTTACCCCTATATAACTATTTCCCTAGGCTAGCACCTTTAATATTTCCCCCTTATGACCTTTTTTGTTTCCCATGATAGCACCTTTAACTCTACCCCTGTGATTTTTTCCCCATGAGAGCACCTTTAATTTCCCCTACATGACTATAATTCTATGAAAGCCCCTATAATTTTCCGCTATATGAATATTTTCCTATAATGTACCTATCATTTTCCTCCCTATATACCACTTTTCTTCTCTACTAGCACCTTTATGTGTCCCCCTATATGACCTTTATGTGTCCCCCTATATGACCTTTATGTGTCCCCTTATATGACCTTTATGTGTCCCCCTATAGGACCTTTATGTGTCCCCTTATATGACCTTTATGTGTCCCCCTATATGACCTTTATGTGTCCCCCTATATGACCTTTATGTGTCCCCTTATATGACCTTTATGTGTCCCCTTATATGACCTTTATGTGTCCCCCTATAGGACCTTTTCTCTTTCAGTATGGTGATGCTTTAACCCCTTCCGTACCGGTGATGTACTTTTCATTATATTCCGGCAGCTATTAGACGATTTTGTACAGCTTAGGAAGGACGTGTACTCTTTAAAAGGCTGCATACTATCGCAATTTATCATTTTAGCTACCATATATCCTTCCTAAGCTTCATAAAATCGTCTAAAGGTAGCTGAAATCAAATACAAAAAGACGTCGCCGGTCCAGAAGAGGTTAAGGAAGTGTCTCATGAGCGATTCTTCCGTCAATAATTATGGGCAATTGTAGTCTGGCAGCTTCAAAATTCAATATTTTCAGAAATTAAAACACCTAACATAGTCTACCTTCGATCTAGTTTCCGATTCCAATGCGATAGAGCTTCAATATTGTACGAGAAAAAAAACTTGTTCATCGAAAAATGCTGGAAAATACGCTCGCATGAAACCACTTATTTCTTCTGACAATCATTAAACGATCATACAACTTAGGACGAATTGGTGTGAGATTTATATAATTCATTGATAGTCTATAGTCTATTCGCTGTAAGTAGGCGAGAAATCATGACCACTAACCTCTGTAACTAAAATACGACTAGAGTAATCAAGCTAATATGTCTACCATTTGGGAAGAGTCAGTCAAGGAATTGATGTGGGAAATTTACAGCCAATTTGCTCTAGCCCTTTTCGAGTTACAGAGAATCTAGGTCATGATTTTTCGCCTACTTACAGCGAATAGAGTATAGTTAGTAACCCAGTGATTCCTAGATATTATTAGGTTGAATAAGATCGTCTACTGATACCAAATATAAAGGACATAAGGCGTCATCGAATACCGAAAGAGTTAACCAATCATACAGATATGTGATCATGTGCCAAGTAATTGTAAGACGTTCGCCCCATTTCTTTGTCAACTTGAAGACCTTTCGCCCCATTTAGGTGTCGATTTTTTCCCCGGCGAGCGGAAGCGAGCCTGCAATCATCTAATTATAGGTTGACAAAAAAAAAAAAAAAAAAAAACATCGCTGGTACAGAATGGGTTGAATTGCTTGTTATATGATCATAAATCTGTATGATCAGTTCTATGTTTTTACTATAATAGGCCTAGTCCTCTTATAGGTACCGGTATATTGGTACCGGTAAAAATAAACCCATCATTATTATAATGATAAATAATGCACTATACCCTGTGCCAAATAGGTAGGCCAGAAATCGTGACCCTAACCTCTGTAACTCAAAAAGTGCTAGAGCAAATGGACTGTAAATGTCCACACCTATCCCCTGGCTGACCCTTCCCTAATGGTAGAAATATTAGCTCAATTACTCTAGTCGTTTGTGAGTTATAAAAGTTAATGTTCAAGAGTTTTAGCCTACCTACTTAGAACAGGGTATAGTATTGAATCAATGGGGCAGTGATAAATTAGGATGTTTAGCTTGAAATATGACCTTTTAAATTGCTTGGTACATGATCATATACAGGTATCTGTATGATTGTAAGGCTTTTTTATTTATTTATATATATTTATTTGTTTATTTTCTATGAGTTTATCTATTTTGTTTTTTGTTTTTAGTGTGCTTCCTAAACACCCAACCTAAATAATAAATCAGCCTTCGGCTGGAAAATGTTCTACCGAAAAATGCACAAATTAATCTCAAAGGGGGGTTTGGGGGGTATTTAATATTTAGGTTGGACGTTTAGGGAGCAAACTAAAACAAACAAAAATAATAATAATACAAATTAATAACAAATATAAAATACATAAATATAAATAAATAATATAAGCCTTTAAACCATACAGATATATGATCACGTACCAAGCAATTTAACAGGTCATAATTCAAGCTAAACATCCTAATCTATCATTGCCTCATCGATTTAGTACTATGCCCTTTTGTGCCATTTAGGTGTCTAGTTTTTTACTGGCGAGCGATAGCAACTCTGCATTTTATAAGGAATCAGCCTTTGGTCGGGACGAAAAATATACAAACTTATCTTGTAGGTATAGTTTTTAAGCTTGTACGTCTAGGGAGCAAACTAATAAAATATAAATAATAAATAAAAAAATAATAATAAAATAAAAAAAAAATAATAAAATAAAATAACCTTAACTAATTATACAGATATATGATCATGAACCAAGCGATTTAAAAGGCCATATTTCAAGCTAAACATCCTAATTTATCACTCTCCCATCGATTCAGAACTGAAGGTGTAGTACGGTACTAATGGTTTGGGATTGCAAGCTACCTGTATTCTCATGCTGTTTGCTTTTTACTTTTCACTTCATTAATATTCTTCCAAATTTGAAAATGTAAACATCTATCTATCTATCTATTGCCTGACGCCGTGATACCCGAAGGGGTGGCCACGAACGAACCGTCCCCATGCACCTCTGTCCCCAGTCAGTCGACACCCCTCCCCCCAACCAGCACCGCCTTCGTTCATGTACTTCCTCACTCCATCCTTCCACCTCTCATTCGGTCTACCTCTCCCTCTCTGTCCCTCCACCTCGCTCTCGTACACCCTCTTAGTCATTCTCTCGCTTTCCATACGTTCCATATGGCCGAACCATCTCAAGTTGTTCCTTTCACACTTTCCAGCACATCTACCTCCACACCACACCTCCTTCTTACTTCCTCATTAGTCTGTCTATCCCTCCATGTAACTCCACACGCACTCCTTAAGTAATTCATTTCCACTGCTCTCACTCTTGGTCTGAGTCTCTCAACCAACGTCCATGCTTCGCTTCCGTAAGTCAGTGTCGGGATTACCACACTGTCATGCAAGGACTTCTTCACTTCCATACTGACCACCCTATTTCTTGTTACTGCTTTTAGCGTTCCTACAACCCTCTTCCCCTGTTGTATCCTCTCCCGCACTTCTTCATCCATAGTCCCATCTTTACTCAACACACTGCCCAGATACTTAAAAGAGTTGGCGATCTCCATAGCCTGACCGTTCAGCTTCACCTCACACTCTGTGACTTCACCCCTTTCGAAGACCATAACCTTGCTCTTCCCCGCATTTACCTTCAAATTCCGTTTTTCGCACACTGTTCCAAACTCATTTACCAGACCCTACAACTCCCATTCATTATCACTCATCAGAACTGTATCATCCGCAAACAGCAGTATAGGTAGCTTCCACTCAATTCCCTCCCTTTTCAGCGATACACCAACATCCACTGCTCTTGATAGTATTTCTTTCATGACTCCATCCATATATACAGTAAACAACCACGGGGACATCACACACCCCTGTTTCAAACCAACATTCAGGTCAAAGAACTTGCTCTGCTCACTCTCCACACGTACTGCCGCCTTTGCACCCTCATACATGCTCTTCACTGCTTTCAGCAACTTGCCATCTACTCCGTATATATATTCTAAGTACTTTCCACAAACCTTCTCTATCCACTCTGTCATAGGCCTTCTCCAAGTCCATAAAGGCAACATACACCTTTTGTTTCTTCTCCAGATACTTCTCCACAACACAATTCAGGGTAAAAATCTGATCTACACATCCTCTTCCCTTCCTAAAAACGTCCCTGCTCGTCGCCTATCCATTTCTCCGTTCTCACTCTCACTCTCTCAATCACTACCCTACTGTATACCTTCCCTACTACACTTAGAAGACATATTCCTCGGTGGTTACCACACACTCCTCTTTCCCCTTATATAGGGGGACTATTATGCCAGTCTTCCAGTCATCGGGTGCACTCCCCTTCTCCCATGCTAGTTTGCACGTTTTCCATACCCATTCTATCACTATCTCACCACCATACCTCAACATTTCCCCACACACTCCATCTGTTCCTGGTGCTTTCCCCAACTTCACTCTATTCATGGCTTCCCACACTTCTGACTTCCTGATCCCCACCTCCTCCTCCACTACTTCTCTTCTTCTCCCTCCCATACCATATCCAGGTATGTTTGCTGGCTCTTCATTCCTTACATTTAGCAACTCACTGAAGTACTCCCTCCATCTTTCGACTCTCTCTTGCTTCTCGGCTAGCATTCTCCCATTCTTATCTTTCACACCCTTACTGTTTCCCTTGCTACCTTCCCTAACTTTCTTGACTTCCTTCCAGAACAGTTTCTTACTCTCCCTCCATTTTACACTCAGATTCCTTCCAAACTCCTCATCTACTCTTCTCTTACTTTCCTTCACTACTCTCTTCACCACCCTCTTACTCTCCACGTACCTCGCTCGTTTCTGTCTCTCGAAATCTTCATCATATTTAAATAAATATAAGAAATATAAGAAAATATAATGTAAAACTTACAACACAAACAAACTATAACCGGAAACCGCACAATATACACACAAACGAACTTTTTAAAAATTAAGTAAAAATTGTATTGAAGATTTAGCAAAACAATCTTATGAAATTAATAACTTCGGATACAAATTAAATACAACACAGTAAGCTGGCTATTAATATCCTTCGGTTAGATAAATGTTTGACCTAATTTGTAGTATCACATAATATTATACCGTAGGGGGGGTTTAAATGTAATATATTCTATCTATCTATTGCCTGACGCCGTGATCCCCGAAGGGGTGGCCACGAACGAACCGCCCCCATGCACCTCTGTCCCCAGTCAGTCGACGCCCCTCCCCCCAACCAGCACCACCTTCGTTCATGTACTTCCTCACTCCATCCTTCCACCTCATATTCGGTCTACCTCTCCCCCTTTGTCCCTCCACCTCGCTCTCATACACCCTCTTAGTCATTCTCTCGCTTTCCATACGTTCCATATGGCCGAACCATCTCAAGTTGTTCCTTTTCACACTTTCCAGCACATCTACCTCCACACCACACCTCCTTCTTACTTCCTCATTAGTCTGTCTATCCCTCCATGTAACTCCGCACGCACTCCTTAAGTAATTCATTTCCACTGCTCTCACTCTTGGTCTGAGTCTCTCAACCAACGTCCATGCTTCGCTTCCGTAAGTCAGTGTCGGGATTACCACACTGTCATGCAAGGACTTCTTCACTTCCATACTGACCACCCTATTTCTTGTATTACATAATATTACATAAAGTTAATCACTATCTATCTATCTATCTATCTATCTATATATATATATATATATATATATATGGTGGATTGGCTGGTGAAAAAAACATAGGGAAGAGCTATGATTCTTTATTATCTAACGTTTCGTTAAAGAACCATAGTTCTTCCCTGTTTTTTTCCCCCACCCAATCCATCTACCTGTCAGTATGAAACATTCACACACAGACACACACATATATATATATTATATATATATATATACAGGTATATATATATATATATATATATATATATATATATATATATATATATATATATATATATATAATTATACATTTATAATAGTTTTCTTTATACCCTTACGTATTTCTCCTAAGTCTTATTGCGGTGACTCTCTCCTAACACTAATACGTAGCTGACACATACAACCCTCCTAAGTCAACCTCGGACGACTAATTTACCTCTACCTGTCGCCCCCAGAGGATCACTGTCACTCCTGATGGATTAGTCCGGGGGGAAGGGGGAAGGGGTGGGGTGGGGGGTGCTAATTTAATCCTGTCTAGCTCGAACATTATGCTGGGACAATTAAGCCAACGTAACATAATATATATATATATATATATATATATATATATATATATATATATATATATATATATACAGTATATATATATATACGGTATATATATATATGTATATATACTGTATATATATACAGGGTGATTCAGTAACCCTTTTCATAAATTTAATGGCAAATTCGGGAGACAAAAATAAGACTAATTTACTCTATGACCCTTAGGGTGAGTCTTTGATATGATGGAGATATTACACCTTTAAA
>CM064579.1:51299987-51419987 GCA_032716605.1 Paralithodes platypus | reverse complement strand
ACCTACCTACCTACTTACTTTTACATGTAGGCTACCAATACTATCCATACCTACCTACTTACCTACCTGCCTACCTACCTACTTTTACATGTAGGCTACCAATACTATCCATACCTACCTGCCTACCTACTTACTTTTACATGTAGGCTAACAATACTATCCATACTTACCTACTTACTTACCTGCCTACCTACTTACTTTTACATGTAGGCTACCAATACTATCCATACCTACCTGCCTACCTACTTACTTTTACATGTAGGCTAACAATACTATCCATACCTACCTACTTACCTACCTGCCTACCTACCTACTTTTACAAGTAGGCTAACAATACTATCCATACCTACCTACTTACCTATCTGCCTACCTACCAGCCTACCTACCTAATTTTTCATGGAGTCTAACAATACTAGCCACACCTACCTACTTACCTACCTATTGTATATGCCTGCCTACCTACCTACTTTTACAAGTAGGCTAACAATACTATCCATACCTACCTACTTACCTACCTACCTACCTACCTACCAGCCTACCTACCTAATTGTTCATGGAGTCTAACAATACTATCCACACCTACCTACTTACCTACCTACTGTTTACCTACCTACCTACTTTTATTAATACATATATTTATTTATCTTACAAGTGACTGACTTTTATAAAATTATGTTCAACCTAGCTTATTTTAGTTCCCTAATATTGTATCTACTTACCTACCTACCTACCTACCTCACTCTCTCTCTCTCTCACACACACACACACACACACGCACACACACACACACGCACATACACACACGCACATACAACAAAAAACATACACACACACACACACACACACACACACACACACACACACACACATAACCACTATAGCCAGATCAGCTCTCTCTACCGTACATAGGACCCAGGGGACCCACAACCCACACGTACGGTAACAATCGTACCCATACTAACGGCGCCCTGTAGTGTGAGAGAGAGAGAGAGAGAGAGAGAGAGAGAGAGAGAGAGAGAGAGAGAGAGAGAGAGAGAGAGAGAGAGAGAGAGAGAGAGAGAGAGAGAGAGAGAGAGAGAGAGAGAGTGAGAGAGAGAGTGAGAGAGAGAGTAAGTGAGAGAAAGTGAGAGAGATAGAAAGTGAGAGATAGAGGGGTGCTTTCACTTTTACAGAACCACTTTCACACGTCCGCTATCCCTGCCCACAAGATATTTTTTTTTACACAACCTAGATCAGAGGGAGTGTACACAAACCTACTCTTGGCTATACGACAACATTACCCACTCCGCCTCTGTCTCGGGGGGGGGGGGGGGGGGGGGGAGGGGGGGGGGGGGGGGGGGGGTGGCGGCGATCGTGACGGGAAAGAAGAAGAGCCACCGACTATACCCTGTTCCAAGTAGAGGCGATGTCACACGAGCGATTTTTCCGTAAATTTTTACGAGCAATTGTTGTCTGGTAGCTTCTAAATATATATTCCATGATAACTACGCAATCTAACTTAATCTACCTTCCATTTACTTTCCGAGCCCAATGAGATAGGGCCTCAAAATAACACGATAAAAAACTTGCTCATAGAAAATTGCCGGAAAATGCTCTCGTGTGACACCACCTTAAGTAGGCCAGAACTCTTGAACATTATCCTCTATAACTCACTAACGACTAGAGTAATCGAGCTATTACTTCTACCAATTGGGCAGGGTCAGCCAGGGAATAGGAGTGATAATTTACAGCTCATCTCCTCAAGCCATTATTGAGTTACAGAGCTTAGGGTTCACAATTTCTGGCCCACATATTTGGAGTTCATGGATCATTTGTATTAACCCATACAGTACCAGTGACGTCTTTTATTAACCCATACAGTACCAGTGACGTCTTTTATTAACCCATACAGTACCAGTGACGTCTTTTATTAACCCATACAGTACCAGTGACGTCTTTTATTAACCCATACAGTACCAGTGACGTCTTTTATTAACCCATACAGTACCAGTGACGTCTTTTATTAACCCATACAGTACCAGTGACGTCTTTTATTAACCCATACAGTACCAGTGACGTCTTTTATTAACCCATACAGTACCAGTGACGTCTTTTATTAACCCATACAGTACCAGTGACGTCTCTCTCGTTCTATTGTGGCAACTATTAGACGATATTATTCAGATTAGGAAGGATCTCTAGCAATAATAAGGATTCAAACTATCTCAACCAACCCTTTTAACTACCGGTACCGCAGATCCTTCCTAAACTGCATGATATCGTCTAAATATAGCTAGAATGAAAGATAGCACACGTCGCTGGTACTCAGAGGGTTAATTACCTTACTATGCCGAAAAGTGATTCATTCCGTTTATTTGTGGACACATAACTTAATACAAAACATCATCTGCTATTCTAAATTACACCATCCATTACAACCCCACTCCCTATCCTCTTTACTATCAAAACTGACCGTCCCACTTCTTCTAGCATTTTTAGAGTTACAGAGGTATAGGGGTCACGGTTTCTGGCCTACATATACTGAATGGACTTTATAATAATCCAAAATTAAACTAAACACATAAAAATACCTCAACTAGGCCTAATCCTTATCTCTACAATAACTATCTCTTAAGGGGGAATGGTTCACTTTTTGGGCGATTTTTGCATGTATTTATTACTTCTCTAGTTTCCTCCCTAGACCTCCATCAAATTTAAAAAAAACAAAATCCATTATATCTCCCTTCTAGATTAATTTGTAAATTTTTCTACCGAAAAATGTCTCGGCCGAAGGCTGGTTCTTCCAATATTACAGGCTAACTATCGTTCGTCAGGGAAAAAATCGACAGCTAAGTAGCACGAAAGGTTTTAAAATTTACAAGAAAATGGGGCGAAAGGTGTTAAAATCGCCAAACTAATGGGCCGAACGTCTTATAATCTCAAAACTAATGGGGCTAAACATGAGGGAGAAGGGGGTCCAGAAAAACAGTCTGCCTCCCCTTAAGTTACACACTAATTATTCACTATTTATACAGTCAAAATATCTCTAGGCCGACTAACTATTAATTCCAACCTGTCTTTCCTCCTGCCATATCTCTAACACCTCTCCTCCACTATCTCTCCACCACCACAACCACCACTATCTCTCCACCACCACCACCGCTATCTCTAACACCTCTCCTCCACCACCACATCCACTACTATCTCTTCACCACAACTATCTTTCCATCACCACCACCACCACCGCTATCTCTCCACCACCACCACTATCTCTCCACCACCACCACCACCACCACTATCTCTCCACCACCACCACCATCACTATCTGTCCACCACTACCACTATCTCTCCACTACCACTACTATCTCTCCACCACCACCACTATATCTCCACCATTACAACCACCACTATCTCTCCACCACTACCACTACCACCACCACTATATCTCCACCATTACCACTATTTCTCCACCACCACCACTATATCTCCACCACTACCACCACCACTATCTCTCCACCACCACTACTATATCTCCACCACCACCACTATATCTCCACCATTACCACCACCACTATCTCTCCACCACTACCACCACCACTATTTCTCCACCACTACCACCATCAGATCTCTCCACCACTACCACCACCACTATTTCTCCACCACCACCCCTATCTCTCCACCAAGGCAGTATTGAGGAGACCATTATGGGCCTTGCTTGGTACCCTCCCATGTGAAACAAGGGAACGTCTCTCTCTCTCTCTCTCTCTCTCTCTCTCTCTCTCTCTCTCTCTCTCTCTCTCTCTCTCTCTCTCTCTCTCTCTCTCTCTCTCTCTCTCTCTCTCTCTCTCTCTCTCTCTCTCTCTCTCTCTCCTCTCTCTCTCTCTCTCTCTCTCTCTCTCTCTCTCTCTCTCTCTCTTCTCTCTATCTCTCGCTCTCTCTCGCTCTCTCGCTCTCTCTCGCTCTCTCGCTCTCTCGCTCTCTCGCTCTCTCGCTCTCTCGCTCTCTCTCTCTCTCTCTCTCTGTGTGTGTGTGTGTGCTATAATAACTTTATGTGTATGGGAAACACTTATTTTCATTGTATGGTCTGGTGTGTGTGCGTGAGTGTGTGATATGTGTTACAGCAGGTCTACTTAGGCAAAACACACACACACACACACACACACACACACACACACACACACACACACACACACACACACACACACACACACACACACACATACCCACATCCACACACACACACACAACACACACACACACTAACCAGGCAGGGAAGTTAGTGTGTCGGGATAATGACCACTGTGGCTTAGTGTTGTAGTTATAGTTATGTACACACACACACACACACACACACACACACACACACACACACACACACACACACACACACACACACACACTAACCAGGCAGGGAAGTTAGTGTGTCGGGATAATGACCACTGTGGCTTAGTGTTGTAGTTATAGTTATGTACACACACACACACACACACACACACACACACACACACACACACACACACACACACACACACACACACACACACACACACACACTAACCATGCAGGGCAGTTAGTGTGTCGGGATAATGACCACTGTGGCTTAGTGTTGTAGTTATAGTTCTGTACACACCTGTGGTTCCTGTGGTTGTAGTTGAGGGCTATCAGTTAGCGCCCCGTGGTCCACGCCGTTGCGGCGCCGCCACTGTACATCCCATCTACCCTCCTCTGTGCCAGCTGGTCAAGAATGCTGTTGCTGGCAGCACGGAGGTAGTAGTGGGGTAGGATTGGTTGGTCTGGCAGTGATGACAGGAAATCATCCAAGTCCTTTTTGAATTTGTCAACGGTTGGGTAGTTTTGGTTTCTTATTTCTTTTGGCAGTGCATTGTAGAGCTTCGGACCCCGTGTAGCGAAGGCATTTTCTTTAAGTGTCTTAACTCTTGTCAGTGCTCTTGAGTTAATTGACCTGATAATACACATACGGCCCAGTCGTTGGTTTTCTTTTATCTCTATCAACTCCTTTTCTTCCTCTCCCAGCAGGTTTGGGGCTAAGTTGTTGAGAATTTTCCAGGTATAAATGATCAAGTATCTTTCTCGGTGTCGTTCTAGAGAGTACAAGTTTTGAGACTTAAGTCTTTGCCAGTAGTCTTCCTCCTTTACAGACACTATTTTACGAGTGAAGGAGCGCTGGATGCCTTCCAATGCTTGTTTCTCTCGTGACTTCCAGGGATTCCATAACTGGCAACAGTATTCCAAGAGTGGTATTACCAAGGCCTTATACAGGGTTAACATAGGTTCTCTTTCACGAGTTCTGAAAGTACGCAATACCCAGCCAACTTGGGCTCGTGTCTTTTGTACTACTGTTATGATATGGGTAGTGAAGGTGGCATCATCACTGATTGTTACCCCTAGGTCTAGCACTTTGTTGTTGCACTTTATTCTTTGGCCATCATGTGCCGAATAGTGGACTTCTTCTATTTTGTTTGTACCATATCTAACCAGTTCAAATTTGTTATTATTGAAAGACATATTATTTATTTCGGCCCATGTATATAGCTTGGTAAGGTCAGATTTTAATTTGTCCACATCTTCCATTGATTTAGTTTCTTTCATTACTCTGGTATCATCGGCAAAAGATGAGACTTTTGAGTAGAGTGTACCTTGGTCAATGTCGGATATGAGTATGAGGAACAGCAGTGGCCCCAGTACAGAACCTTGAGGGACACCACTGTAGACATTTGAGTCATGGGAAATGATACCACCCACAGCAACACATTGCTTTCTCTCATTCAGGAAGTTATGGATCCATACTCCAAGGCGACCTACTATTCCTAGATTGCGGACTTTATGTAATAGGATTCCGTGGTCCACCTTGTCGAAGGCCTTACTGAAGTCCAAGTAGATTACATCGATTTTGCTGCCATTCTCTAGTGTACTAACAATTTTTTCATGATGGGCAAGGAGCTGGGACAAGCATGATCTACCTTGTCGAAATCCGTGTTGGCTATCATTCATTTTATTGTTTTGTTCAAGGTAGTTTGTAATATTCTTGACAATAATTTTCTCAAAAGCTTTAATGATATGGGATGTGAGGGCAATAGGTCGGTAGTTTTCTGCTTTACCTCTTGACCCGCCTTTGAATACGGGAGTTACCTTAGCTCTCTTCAGTAATCCAGGAACAATCCCGGAATCCAGTGAAGATCTGTATAGGATTTTGAGAGGTACACACAACTTTTCTGCACATTTCTTCAGTAGTATGGCCGGAAAACCATCAGGGCCAGCTGCAGCATTGGTGGAAATTTCTTTAACTGCTTCTATTATATCATTCATCTTCTATTGATGGGTCCTTGATCTTGTTGGAGAAAAAGTTGTTGGGTTCTGTGATGATCTTATCTTTAAAAGGAGTACTGAAAACACTCTCGTACTGTTTACAAAGAGCTTCACAAACTTCTGTTGGGTCTTCAATCATTTTACCGTGCTCACTTGTTAAAGGGCCAACAGCGGCCTTAATTGTTGATCGGTTACTTGCATATTTGAAGAAGTATTTAGGGTTTGACTTGATTGCAGATACTGCCTGTTCTTCTCTCAGCTTCATTTCTTTTTCAATAGAGGTTTTCAACTGCTCTTCTAGCGTCAAGATTTTCCGCTGCATCAAAGTACGGTTGTGGTCGTTGGTAGAATGGGCAATTTTTACTTGTAGTCTTCTTCGTTTTCTCATTATTATCCTTCGATCACGGGGAATTTTCTTAGTGGTTGAGGGTTGTTTTTTAATAGGGGTGTATTTTTCACAAATAGCTAAGCAATGTTTCAGCAGTAAGTCATATTGGTTATTGGGGTCTGTATCTGTCAACAATTTCTCCCAACATAATTCACCCAATTCTCTATCAATATTCTCCCAGCATGTATTAGTACTGAAACATTTAGTTCATTTAAACTTAGGTTTCTTTGGGGTGGTATCATTGCTTTTTTGTGTTCTAAAGATTTTATGTTGGTAGTCATTACGATTATATTGTGGTCTGATATAGTAGTTGGGTCTACAGTGTACTCGTGGACAAGCTCTTCGTTATTAGTGAAGAATAGGTCTAGGATATTTTTGCCACGTGTAGGGACTCGGATATACTGGTTCATGCAGTAGTTCTCTGCTAGGTCAAGGAGGGCAGCTGCTTGTAATTGTGCATCTGTAGATCCTCCTTGTACCACTTCAGTTTCACAGTCAATTATTGGTAAGTTGAAATCACCCGTTAGGATGATATTTGGTAAGGGAGCTGACATCTCATTTACTTTGTCTTTAATCAGTGTCAGGATTGGGATAAAATTGTTCTGGGTACAGTCAGGAGGGCGATAGATGACAATAAACATCAGATTTATGTGTTCAATGTTGAGCATTTGTACCTCAGAAACTGAGTTTGAGAATGAAAGTATCACTTTGGTGTACGGGGAGATTGTGTCTTTCAGATAGGTGATAATTCCTCCTTTCTTTCTTCTATTTGCTCTATCAGTTCTGAACGATGTATAGTTGTTTATTTTAACCTCGGCATCTTTAATATTTTCAGAGAGATGTGATTCGGTAAGTGCAACAATAAGGGCTTCCTCTTCAGATGTTAATTCAGAAAATATTTCAAGCTTTGCTTTGAACTTGCGTGGGATTAGCCCCTCAATGTTGCATGAAATTATTTTGTTTAATATGGAAACATATGATCTGGTGAGAAGACTCCTTGAGGATGGCCTATCGGCACACGGGATGGATGCCAATTGATGCTTTGGTCTTGTTGCCATGCTTTTATCTTGAGGATATGGTTCATTTGCATTTGAAGAATTTGCACTTGTTTTATAAGAAAATGTTCTATTCCATCACTTGGTCTTGGTTGGTTCTGTACAGGGGGAGCTGCAATAAATGGATGTATAGGCTCAGGAATGGATGTATAGGCTCAGGAATGGATGTATAGGCTCAGGAATGGATGTATAGGCTCAGGAATGGATGTATAGGCTCAGGAATGGATGTATAGGCTCAGGAATGGATGTATAGGCTCAGGAATGGATGTATAGGCTCAGGAATGGATGTATAGGCTCAGGAATGGATGTATAGGCTCAGGAATGGATGTATAGGCTCAGGAATGGATGTATAGGCTCAGGAATGGATGTATAGGCTCAGGAATGGATGTATAGGCTCAGGAATGGATGTATAGGCTCAGGAATGGATGTATAGGCTCAGGAATGGATGTATAGGCTCAGGAATGGATGTATAGGCTCAGGAATAACTGGTGGAGTAGCAGTGGGTGTAGTTACTGTAGAAGTAGGTGGTCCTGGCCCAACACACACACACACACACACACACACACACACACACACACACACACACACACATACACAAATGACATACTGGTGTACACTTATATAATATTATACATTACCACTACTACTACTACTAAACACACACACACACACACACACACACACACACACACACACACACACACACACACACACACACACACACACACACACACACACTATCTCACTCTCTCTCTCTCGTCCCCAAAATTACCTCCTCTCCCAGAAATGCCCTAACCGATCACGACCATATGCAAATATGATAACTATGGTGCCTGTAGAGTACACATGTCTGCTGTGTGTGTGTGTGTGTGTGTGTGTGTGTGTGTGTGTGTTATACCCTTTCTAACCCGTTCAGTACCGGTGACTTCCCTTTCTCTAAATATCAGCTGCATAATATATCGTAGGATTGTGCATAAACCTTTGTCTGGAAAGTGTAATGGTTAGTGAGCTGAATTTCGGTGTGAGTGTCCTAGGTATGAATCCTTGAAGTACCACATGTAGTCATTAGTTTCATTGATTTCATTAATTAGATTTATTTGTAAGTTAGTTGGTGGGTTGGTGATAATATGAATGTAAACGATCTTATGAAGCTTAGGAAGGATAAATAGTAGCTCGGAGGATCAACGGAGATAGTATGTAGCTTTTTAATTGGTAGACTTCATTCATAAGCTGGATACAATAGTCTACGGTAATAGATACTAGAATATAATGAAAAGGCGGTCACCGGTACTGAATAGGTTAACACTAAAAAATACATGGGAAAATCTACGGACTGCCCCGCCACAATTCCTTGACATGTACGGTCGCGCTAATAAGTCATTGCCCAGCTGTCATTACGTTTGGCTCGCTCTGTGCTGTATTAATGTCTGTCAGATGTTGAATAGGGTGGGTTAGTGTAGGCACATGTTTGTATATTTCACTCGATATGAATAAATCAAGCTTAGATATTGCTGATACCAATTATGGATCAAAACATACTTGGTGCCGAGACATTACTTATTAGCGCGACTGTACAGAACCGGTGACGTTCTTTTCATTATATTCTGGCAACTATTAAACTATTTTATTTAGTTTATAAAGCGCCTCCAGCAATTAACAGGCTTCGAACTATCTCACTAAACCCTTTATACAACCACAGATCCTTCTTAGACTGCACAAGATCGTCGATATATAGCTAGAATAAAACTAAAAAGACTTTGCTGGTACAGAAGGGGTTAATCAGCGTATGTCCCAGTTGACATGGAATATATATTATATATTCCATGGAGCGGGGAGAGCTCACTAAGTTAATTATTTCTACATGAGTGTTAAATGAAGGCAGTTACCAAATGTTGACATAATCCAGTTACCGGTATATATTATACTGCATTTGCGTTACTAAAGTTCATTCATTATAAGTATACCAGAAATGTCCATACCTATTCTCTGGCTGACTCTTCCCAAATGGTAGAAATAATTGGCTCGATTACACTAGATATTTTTTTAGTTAAAGCCGGAGTCACACGAGCCCTTTTTCGAGCAATTTTTATGGGCAATTATGATCTGGAAGCTTCAAAAATTACACTTTATCATAATTATAATGCTTAACATAGTCTACCATCAGTCTAGTTTCCGATACCAGCCCTAAAAAATCCCGAAATAATGCGAGAACAAACTTGCTCATGGAAAATTGCCGGAAAAAGCGCTTGTGTGACAGAGGCTTTATAGAGATTAGCTGTCAAGACTTATGGCCTACTAACAATGAATAGACTATAATCATTATAATCCTTTCAGTATAAGTTATTGTGCTAAACATTGTGTATAGGATCCAGCAAATCATTAGCGATTTTATTTAGTTTTGGAAGTACCTGTGGGTGTCAAAGGGATAAGTGAGCTAGTTATACCTCTTTGATTTCCAAATATCCAATACGACCACAACAACCACCACTAACACTACAATCACAACACCCACCACCACCACTACCACAATCACCAGCTATAACTCTCAGGAACCACCACTATCCCGTCCATTACAACCACAACAACCACCACCACTACCACAACTAAGACCCCAACACTCAAATAACCACCACTCTCCTGACCATTACGACCACAACAACCACAACCACAACCACCACCACCACCACCACTACCACTACCACTACCACCACCACTAACACCACTACCACAACTAAGACCCCAACACTCAATAACCACCACTCTCCTGACCATTACGACCACAACAACCACAACCACAACCACCACCACCACCACTACCACTACCACCACCACTAACACCACTACCACAACTACGACCCCAACACTCAATAACCACCACTCTCCTGACCATTACAACCACCACCACCACAACAACCACCACCACCACCACTAACATCACTACCACAACAACCATCACCACCACTACCACCACCACTACCACAACTACGACCCCAACACTCTCCTGACCATTACGACCACAACAACCACAACCACATCCACCACCACCACCACTACCACCACTACCACCACCACTAACACCACTACCACAACTACGACCCCAACACTCAATAACCACCACTCTCCTGACCATTACAACCACCACCACCACTACCACAACAACCACCACCACTAACATCACTACCACAACAACCATCACCACCACTACCACAACAACCACCACCACTACCACAACTACGACCCCAACACTCTCCTGACCATTACGACCACAACAACCACCACCACCACCAGTACCACGACAATTAAGACCACAACGACCACAACAACCACCAGCACCACAACCACCACCATTACCACGACCATTATGACCACCAGCACCACCACTACCACGACAATTACGACCACAACAACCACCAACACCACCACTCTCCCGACCATTACGACCACAACCACATCCACCACCACCACCAGTACCACAATCACCACAACCACAACCACCACCAGTACCATGACCATTACGACCACAACCACCACCACTACCACAATCACCAGCCATAACTCTCATCTGCCCTTTAATTGGCACTGACCGAGGGAGGCTACCAGTACACCAGCCGGATTCTATAGCCTGTTATATTTTAGTTAAGGGGAGATGGCTCGTTTTTATGGTCCCCTTTCTCCCTCGTATTAAGCCCCATTTGTTTTGATATTATAAGACGTTTGCCCCATTAGTTTGTCGATTTTAAGACCTTCCACCCCATTCCCTTGTCAATATTAAGACCTTTCGTGCTATTTAAGTGTCGATTTTTTTCCTGGCGAACGATAGTGAGCTTGTAATTTTGTAAGAACCGGCCTTCGGCCGGAACATTTTTCTACCGAAAAATGTACAAATTTAGCTAGAAGGGAGATCTAATGTTTTTTTTTTAAAGTTTGATGGAGGTCTAGGGAGGAAATTTGTTTTTTAATAAAATAAGAAACATCGACCACAAAGTGAACCATCCCCCCTTGACGGTAAATTGCCATGTCCTCTCGATTAGTCAGCTATTAGGCAGATGTTGTAGAGTAACGTGTGACCCCCGCGGGTATATATGCATAACTACACTTGATTCATTATAACTACACTTGATTCATTATAATTACACTTGATTCATTATAATTACACTTGATTCATTATAATTACACTTGATTCATTATAATTACACTTGATTCATTATAATTACACTTGATTCATTATAATTACACTTGATTCATTATAATTACACTTGATTCATTATAATTACACTTGATTCATTATAATTACACTTGATTCATTATAATTACACTTGATTCATTATAATTACACTTGATTCATTATAATTACACTTGATTCATTATAATTACACTTGATTCATTATAATTACACTTGATTCATTATAATTACACTTGATTCATTATAATTACACTTGATTCATTATAATTACACTTGATTCATTATAATTACACTTGATTCATTATAATTACACTTGATTCATTATAATTACACTTGATTCATTATAATTACACTTGATTCATTATAATTACACTTGATTCATTATAATTACACTTGATTCATTATAATTACACTTGATTCATTATAATTACACTTGATTCATTATAATTACACTTGATTCATTATAATTACACTTGATTCATTATAATTAGGCCAGAAATCTTGCTCCTTACCTTCATTAACTCAAAAAGGGCTAAAGGAAATGTATTGTAAATTTCCACACCCATTCCCTGGCCGACTCTTCCCAAATGGTAGATATATTAGCTCGATTACTCCAGTCGTTAATTTTCAAAGCTACAGAGGTTAGTGGTCAAGATTTGTGGCATAATTACAATGAACAGGCTACAGTGGTACCAATAGTTTTGTTCTATGTTTATGAAGGGGACAAAGTCAACGCTACCTGTAACAAGTGTCCCCCCACCCCGCCCTCAACGTTGAAAGAGCGATAGAGAGCCAATATTCAAGGTACCGTACTGTAAGAGTCAAAATATCTTGACACACGGAGCTTGAAGGAGTTTAAGTCATAAGCAGAGGGAAAGACAGATTAAGGGAGAAAGTTTCAGAGGTTATTTGTTGAGTGGAAGAAAGACTGTGAAAATTGGTTCACTCTTGGGTGAGAGCGTTGGAGAGAATAGGGTTGGGAATGTGTTGAAAGGCGGGTGCTCCCCACTCTCTGTAAGGTGAAGGTATACAATGAAAAAGCTCCGAAGAACACTGTTTATTATAATACTGGTAGAAAAGTGAGAGATGCAACTTTAGGGGGTGTAGAGAGAGATAGTAAGAGGAGGAGACTCGACGAGACAAAATGCTTTTGACTTTACACTTTCGAGCAGTGCGGTATGGGTGGAAACTCCCCACACATGCGAACAATACTCAATACATAGGCACACTGCAGCCATATACAGAGCAAGAAGCTGTGTGGTGGAGAAGAACCCAGGGAGATAGTTCATATAGTTAATAGTCCCACTCATGATTCTTCTATAACTAGGATCACCATTAATTACATCCCTAACCCTGATCCTTCTCCAGATCCCCTCCCCAATCACTAATTCCTATGTCCAACCCCCCGCACATTATGCCGCCCAAGAGCGGCCCTCTGCGGGTCCCCCTACATAAACGTAAACGTAAGCACACTGAACTTCTGGAAAGCTGGTTTAGTAGGAGTGGTATTACGATCTTTCCAAGAAAGGTCAGAATTTTGAAGCTCGAACGTCCCTTGATTTTGTCCCTGTCACTCATTCAACTCTAGGGGCAACTCTGCCTTTTGTCTCTCTCACTCACATAGAAAAAAATAAAAAATAAATCTCTGCCCCTAGAGGAATTATTGATACCGGTACATCATAAAATAGGCATGCTATGGCCTCATCACGTGAGTTTTGGAATAAATGCATGGTGGGTCATTGTGGAAAACTAGTTGAATAGTGTACGGTAGAGTCATCAGCATATGACTGAATAGGACAAGAGGTACAGTTGAGAAGATCAGTAATGCAAATTAAAAAGAGAACCGGAGGCAGGACATAACCCTGAGGAACACCGGCGTTGACAGGTTGAGGAAATGAGCGATGGTCATCTACAACTGCAGCTATGGAACGGTTAGAAAACGAAATTAAAAAGAGAACCGGAGGCAGGACATAACCCTGAGGAACACCGGCGTTGATAGGTTGAGGAACTGAGTGATGGCCATCCACAACTGCAGCTATGGAACGGTCAGAAAGGCAATTAGAGACAAAGGCACAGATAGAGGGATAACAAACAGATTGAAGGTAGTTTAGAAATTAAAGATATGTGCCAGACGGAGATGTGTCGATAAGTGTTAGTGATTTAGTGATAGTAATGTAAGAGAGTAATGCAAGTGGTGGAAGAGAGTGAGCTATAGTGGTGATAGTGGTGAAAGGTGTGGTGAAGGAGTAATGGTGGTGATAGTGCCAGTCGCGATGTAGTGGTGTGTGTGTGCGCGTTTTATGTGTGTGTGTATGTGCATGTGGCCGTACATACAAACTTTACGACGTCCCTGTATTATTCACGCACACGGCCGCACAGAGGGGGGGGGGGGGGGAGAGAGGGGAGTAGGGAAGAGGGGTCAGGAAACAGGTGGTGGAAAGGTGCAGATAACATAAGAGGAGGTGTGTGTGTGTGTGTGTTTAATTCACCGAACTTGTTTGTCAAGGGGATTCCATGCAATGCGACCTTCAGCTCATTATTATCGCGCCTCCTTAACTGGGAATGTATTGCGTGAAGTGCATGTCATGTGTTTTTGTATCGTTGGTTGTGGATGTGAGTGGAGTCTGTAATCAGTCAGTTGGCGACATCTGAAATCGAAGGCCTGGGTTGGTCAGTACGGTACCAGTCTCACCCGAAGGTTTAGGTTGACCTATATGATACCCTTCTTATAACAGACCACCAACCCACAGAGGGGAAGTCACAACTTCGTCCACTTATACCAGGATCCTATTTATACTGTTAGGTGAACAGAGGCTATACCGTTAGGAGACTTGCCCAAATGTCTCTTCCCCGCCCGAGTCTCGAACTCGGGATCTTCTGGTTGTGAGCCAGACGCGCTATCCGTTACGCAACGAGGAGGTGTGTGTGTGTGTGTGTGTGTGTGTGTGTGTGTGTGTGTGTGTGTGTGTGTGTGTGTGTGTGTGTGTGTGGTTGTGGTTGCTGTTGTTTGTATGTGTGCGCAAAATTTGCGTCTATGTGCCTATGTGCGTATCTGTACTTCTCTGTGTGCTTGTGTGTGAGAGAGAGAGAGAGAGAGAGAGAGAGAGAGAGAGAGAGAGAGAGAGAGAGAGAGAATGGGGGGAGGGAGACTACACCCAGTATAAATTTAATATTCCAAAACACGTGTCTGCCTGTGTACTAACCCACCATCCGTATGGATAAGTTCCTTTTATGGGGGGGGGGGGGGGGTTACTGGACCCCTTCTTAAAATAGTCTTATCATAGACCAATATGGACGATTGCCAAGGAAAAACAAGAACAACATCAAACAACGAGACAAGCCGATCGTTCACAGGTGCAGACAAAACATAATTATTACAAACATAAAAATATAGTTAAAATTAAATAAATCAGAACTCGTGGTAAACCCCAGAAATACATGAGCGCCGAACCAAAGGCCGACTCTGGAGAAAAGTGAGATAAGGCCAGGATGGTACAACGTATAATATTATACAAGGTACAAGTTTATCTTTAACACTATAAGCCGAAGTTTGGGAGTTTATTTATAAAAGTGTTTTGTTTTGTTTTGTTCGTGTGTGTGTGTGTGTGTGTGTGTGTGTGTGTGTGTGTGTGTGTGTGTGTGTGTGTGTGTGTGTGTGTGTGTGTGTGTGTGTGTGTGTGTGTGTGTGTGTGTGTGTGTGTGTGTGTGTGTGTGTGTGTGTGTGTGTGTATTCTGGCTATTATTAGACTATGGTATACAGCTTAGGAAGGATTTGTGGGAATTATAAAGGTAAGAAGACTATCTCAATCAGTCGGAACAAATAATATAAATGCGTCATCGTATCTTGAAAGGGTTAATTTCCAAGACACACACACATGACCGCTACAATGTTCATTGTTTTATTAATTATTTACATTGACAAAAATATACTACTGGATTAGGCGTAGAGTAATGTCGACTAGATAAAGCTTGGGTTAGGTCAGGTTAAGTAAGCTTACACCAGGTCATGTTACGGTAGTTCAGGCCAGGTTAATCTTTAAATCAAGTAATGCCACTTGAGAAAAACCTCATACAAACCACCCGGGATTCGAACCCTGGACCTTGTGATCAACAGGTTAGGCTAGGCTAGACACAAATATCTTCCAGAATTGAACACAAAAACGTTCCCGAAAATATATACAAGCTACCATTAAGGACTCAAAACACGGTCTTTCATGTGGTATTGTCATGCTCCCCACGACATTATCTCTGCTCTATCCTCACTTTAAGGGGGTAGTACTCGCTTCTTCTGGACCCCTTCTCCCTCATGCTTAGCATATTAGTTTTGGGGTTATAAGACGTTCGTTCCGTTAGTTTGGCGATTTTGAGACCTTTCACCTCGTTTTTTTGTCAATATTAAGACTTTTCGTGCCCCTTAGGTGTCGATACTTTCCTGGCGAACGATAGCGAGCCTCTAATTTTAGAAGGAACCGGCTTTCGGCCAGGACATTTTTCTACCAAAAAATGTACAAATTTATCTTTGATGGAGGTCTAGCGAGGAAACTGAAAAATATATAAAATATATAAATATATAGACTAAAAACCAAGCACTACGGTACCCCCTTAAAATACGGCAGAACCTTGCAGTTACTGATACATTAGGACTTAATCTGCATCCAATTCAATCGACCAAACATATAGTTTTACCCAGATATTTGTATGGCCATTCAACTTGGTACAGGTTAAGTCCAAATCGATGTAGCCGTAGCTGAAAGTTTCCAAGATTATTTATTCCCAGAGTGGAGTAGAGGTAACGCCCCGGACTCTTATCTAAAACAAACCCACAGAGGTTCGAATCCCCATTGGTAGTTAACTATATCAGCTAGCATTAATAAGGACTTTGGCTTAAGTACTGGTACTAACTGACCGATCTTGATGTGAACAAAAGTAGGTTCTGAGTGAGAGTTTGGAAGTTGTCCGTAAACACTTTAACCTGGGCTGTTAAACTGGGTGGGGTTCAGACGCTCAAAGATCCACCCTTCCTCCTCCTCACTATATCCCCGTTAGGGCCACCAGTCAAGATACAATCAAAGACTGCAGCACACACAATGACAAACAAGAGATCTCCCAACTTACACCTACAGATACAATAACGAGAGTTCTTTCTAGCATTTACCTACTAAACACAATACAACATAAAGTTAATTTTACTTATACAATAACAAACGTTCTTTCAATACATTTTTTTTAAGTGTGTATATATAGTAGGGTGGTCCTTATATATATATGGAGAGAGAGAGAGAGAGAGAGAGAGAGATATCAGCCATTCCCCTCGTTAAAGCAAGACTCCTTATCTCCTAACTCGAGACAAACTAGACAAAAAAGAAACTCTCGCAGTGTAAAAACTTTTCGGGATGAGAGAATATTCAGGAGGAGTTGGAGGGGCAGGAAGGAAGAGAAGGAAGGGGAGTTAATAGGAGGAGGATGAGGAGGAGGAGGAGGAGGAGGAGGAGGAGGAGGAGGAAGAAGACGGAGGAGAAGGGAGAGAAAGGAAGGGGAATTAATATGAAGAGGAGGAGGAAAAAGAAGAGGAGCAATATTCAGAAAGAGGAGGAGGGAGAGGAAGGGGAATTAATAGGAGGGAGGAAGAAGTGGAGAAATATTCAGGAGGAGGAGGAGGGAGATGAAGGAAGATGAGGGAGAGGAAATTGGTGGGGTGCTGGAGGAGGAAGTTGGTGGGGTATTGGAGGAGGAAGTTGGTGGTGTGGAGGAGTTGGAAGTTGGTGGAGTGGTGGAGGAGGAAAATGGAGATGGAGGATGGGGAAGGAGTTGGTGGAGGAAGAAGATGGAGGATGGGGAAGGAGTTGGTGGAGTGGTGGAGGAGGAAGATGGAGATGGAGGATGGGGAAGGAGTTGGTGGAGTGGTGGAGGAGGAAGATGGAGATGGAGGATGGGGAAGGAGTTGGTGGAGTGGTGGAGGAGAAAGATGGAGATGAAGGATAGGGAAGGAGTTGGTGGAGTGGTGGAGGAGGAGGAGGAAGTTGGTGGGGTGGTGGAGGAGGAGGAGGAAGTTGGTGGAGTGGTGGAGGAGGAGGAGGAAGTTGGTGGGGTGGTGGAGGAGGAAGATGGAGATAGAGGAAGAGGAGGAGAACGAGGACAACCATAAGAGTACGAGAAAGTTGATGAGGAAGGAGTAAAAGGAAGAGGAGGAGGAGGAGGAGGAGGAAGAAGAGGAAGAGACGGAGGAGGAGGAGGAGCCAGAAGTGAGGAGGAGGGAGATTGAGGTTAAGGAAGAGGCACTACAAGAGGGAAGGAGGAAGAGGAGGGAGGAGGAAGATCAGTAAAAGGGTACAAGAAAGTTAAAGAGGAGGTGGAGAAGGAGCCACAAGTGCAGAGGAGGAGGAGGGAGAAGGAAGAGGAAATAGGTAAGAGAATAACAATATCAGAGAAGGAGGAAGACAGAAAAGGAAGAGAGAAGGAAAGGGAGGAAGAAAGAGCGAGAAGGAGCAAGAAAGAGAGGAGGCAGGAAAAAGAGAGAAAGAGGAAGAGAAAGAAAGAGAGATAGAAGAACCCCACAAGACCAGATAATGCTCATTCGGCCAGGTCTCACGAATCCACTTCTTGATGTACCGGTAACTAAAGAAAGAGAAGAGGGGAGAGAAAGAAAAGAAGAGAAGAAAGAAAAGGTAGGAAATCGGGAAGAAAAGAGGGAACGAAGGAAAAGAGACTAGGGAAGGAAGGAAGATAGAGAGAGAGGAGGAAGGAGAAATCAAGAGAAGGAGGAAGAAAAGAGCAAGAATGAAGAAAGAGAGAAGGAAGGAGAAAGAGCAAGAATGAGGAAGAAAGATAGAAGAAGGAAGGAAGAAAGAGAGAAGGAAGGAAAAAAGAGAAAGGAAGGAAAAAAGAGAAAGGAAGGAATAAAGAGAGAGAAGGAAGGAAAAAGAGAAAGGAAGGAAGAAAGAGAGAAGGAAGGAAAAAAGAAGGAAGGAATAAGAGAGAGAAGAGGAAGAAAAGGAGAAAAGAGAGAAGGAAGAAAAGAGAAAGGAAAAAGAGAAGAAGAGAAGAAGAGAGAGAAGGAAGGAAAAAGAGAAAGGAAGGAAGAAAGAGAAGGAAGGAAAAAGAGAAAGGAAGGAAGAAAGAGAGAGAAGGAAGGAAGAAAGAAGAATGAAAAAAGAGAGAGAAAGGAAGAAAGAGAGAAAGCAGAAAAGAGAGAAAGGAAGGAAAGAGAGAAGGAAGAAAAGAGAGAAAGGAAGGAAGAAAGAGAGAGAAGGAAGGAAAAAAGAGAAAGGAAGGAAGAAAGAGAGAGAAGAAAGGAAGAGAGAAGGAAAAATAAAAAGAAAGGAGGAAAAAAAGAGAGAAGAAAGGAAGAGAGAAGGAAAAATAAAAAGAAAGGAGGAAAAAAAGAGAGAAGTAAGAAAGCAAGAGAAGGAAGAAATAAGTAGAAGGAAAAAAAAGAAAGGAGGACAAAAAGAGAGAAATAAGAAAGCAAGAGAAGTAAGAAGGAAGAGAGAGAAGGAAGAAGAAAGAGAAAGAAGGAGGGAAGATATAGAGAAAGTAAGTGACGAGAGAAGAACCCCACAAGACCCGAGACTGCTGCTCACTTGGTCACATCTCACGAGTCCACTTCTTGATGTAACTAAAGTCTTTGATGCTCTCCAAACTTCACCTCAGAAAGTTGCGTCTGAGCGAGAGCGAGAGAGAGAGAGTGAGAGAGAGAGAGAGAGAGAGAGAGAGAGAAAGAGAAAGAGAGAGAGAAAGAGAGAGAGGCGGAGTACAGACAGCTCGCGAGGAAACTACACTAATTACCTCAAGATACCACTCGGCCCTCACTCCGACTCGCAAAATCTTGGCTCTAATTTAACACCTTGATGATCGTGACACGTGTTGACTCTTTATTCTGGCTATTATTAGACGATTTTATACCATTTAGGGAGGATCTGTGGGAATAATAAGGCTTGTTCTAATTTATCCCTTTGAAGATTGTGATGCGTGTTGACAGCTTATTCTGGCTATTATTAGACGATTGTATACAACTTAGGAAGGATCTGCGGGAATGACAAGGGTAAAGAGTATCTCAATTATCCCACTGGCTTCCATCTATAGGCTACCCTTCCTAATATGAATAAAATCGTCTAATAATAGCCAGTAAACAGAAAATAAATGCGTCATCGGACCTTGAAAGGGTTCATTTGAAATTTCAGTCTAGTTTACGATACCAGTGCAAAAGGTCCCAGAAAGGTTGCCAGAAAAATATTGATCATCGAAAATAACGAGCTAACTCTCACGTGACATCTTTTAAAGAGAGATTTTCACTTAAAGGTTTTATCTCTGGACCCCTCTCTCCATAATATTTAGCCCCATTAGTTTTGAGATTTTAAGATGTTTGTCCCATTAGTTTGGCGATTTTAAGACCTTTCGCCCCATTTCTGTCGATCTTAAAACCTTTTGTGCCATTCAGTTGTCTTTTTTCTCCTGGAGAGCAATACCAACAATGCCAAAATATACGAAATTAGGTGAAAAAGAATCTTTGCATTTTTGTTTCCCCGGTGATTATGAATGCCGTCATGATCGTGGCAATTCTTCTCCTACCTAGCCTACAATGACACAATTCTTCTCCTACCTAGCCTACAATGACACAATTCTTCTCCTACCTAGCCTACAATGACACAATCGTGGCTTTTCGGGGTATGATGGCTAAAACGCGAAGCATACGTCATATACAAGTGGAAATTATTTATTTATATATATATTTTCTTTTGTTATTTTAATAAAACATAACCTGCTAGGCTTATCCACCTATACAAATGTACTGGTACTTTGGAAACTATAATGTTTATTATATATGTATATCCTCAGGCATGTCATTTATCCAGAATTCCTGTCCACAACTTGACCTTATAATAGGTGACAACATTTCTATGAAAGGTATATTTCAGAAGCTGACATATCCCGTAGGGAGAGGGTGTAGGACTAGAGAATAGTCCGTCAGGCACCTGGCCCAAGGAGCTGGAATATACTGTATATGAAGGGCCCTGCCTGGAAGAAATGTGGGCGGTCATTGTGGTGTGGTTCCACTGCGTGTCTGCCTGCTGTGACCGGAAACTCTCCGGGATATCAGAGACCTGGGAATCTTTTGCATCAGACTCTTGGTCTTCTCCTGGGTGACTTAGATGTGTGTGAATTTTTGTATATTTAATATTTCATTTTGTTGTTTCTGTTCGGGCTCTGTCTCGAGTCGGCCACCCCCAGCTATGGGGTATGTGCCTGAGTATATACATGATTATCATAATGTATGAAAAATATACTTACCCTGACTTCCGCAAACACCATCGTAACTGTGATGTCAACTCACCTGCAAAGAAAGAAAAATGTGGTTAGTAACGAATATTTGGATAGAAAATATAATTGAATAATGCGATAATTATTAAGATGAATAATTAAAAAAACGAGCAGTAGTCAATATTATGATTAACAAAAGGGTAGCACAGCAAGTAAGGGACTAGAGTTATCAAAAAGAGGCTTCTTTCTGACTTCTATCTATCTATCTATCTATCTATCTATCTATCTATTTACTCAGGCCCAATCCCCACTTTTCCTATTTTTTGTTTCTTCTTTTCTTTCCGACTTATTCTGGCTAAATAATCCTGATGGTTTGGTAGCCTATAAAGTCTATTCAAAAAATTTAAAAATACAAAAATATCAACAGCAAGCCATGATCTTAAATCGAACAATATCTGATAAAAAATTCAAATACAAAAAGCAGATCGAAATAAAAGAAAACGTGAAGTACAAAATATAAACGCCACAAACTAAAACAAAATCCAGCCATTAAAAATGAACCTAAACTGGTGAAGCCCGCTGCAACACCAAAGGATATTCAGAATAGCATAAATAGTGCCATGGAAGTTTTACAGGCGGTGACGAGCGATATTTCCTTCAATTTTTATGAGCAATTGTTGTCTGGCAGTCAAAATATATACTTTTAAGGGATGGTTCACTTTTTGGGCGATTTTTGCATGTATTCATTATTTTTCTAGTTTCCTCCCTAGAACTCCATAAAAAAAAAAAAAAAAAAAAACATCCATTAGATCCCCCTTCTAGATTAATTTGTACATTTTTCGGTAGAAAAATGTCCCAGGCGAAGGCCGCTTCTTCCAACATTACAGGCTCACTATCGTTCGCCAGGGAAAAAATCGACACCTAAATAGCCGAAAGGTCTAAATATTGACGACGAAATGGGGCAAAAGGTCTTAAAATCGACATTTTCAGTAGACAAATGGCATGGCCGAAGGTCGATTCTTACTAAATTACAGGTTCATTATCGCTCACCAGGAAAAATTCGACACTTAAAAAGTACGAAAGGTCTTAATACTGACAAAGGATTGGGGCGAAAGGTCTTATAATTGCCAAACTAATGGGGCGAACGTCTTAAAATCTCATAACTAATGGGGCTCAAAAAGAGGGAAAAGGGGGTCCAGAAAAAAACTTAATAAATCCCAAATCACATAATAAGTGTTATAAATCACATAATAAGTGTTATAAATCACATAATAAGTGTTATAAATCATATCTGTCCCATGAGGATATCAAAGGCCAAATATGCATAATGAGGCGGGTATGGAAATTAGCGCCAATAATAATGCACCCGTAATTATAGGTGATTAGCGAGTCAATTAGTGTCCATATAATTAATTACACCGGTTTAAAGGTCAATGATAATGACTATTAAATACCACAATAATTGGCAGGTCATTGAATGTCAAAATGTCGGCCACCGTTGATATAATTGACCACTTGCGAGTTTCAGGCTATAAGAAGTTGGAGCCGTGAACATCGATATTAACCCTTTGAAGCACTGACGCGTTTTAGCAGTTTATTTTGGCTATCATTAGACGACTTTAAGCAGTTTAGGGAGGATCTGTGGGTATTAAAAGGGTAAATACTATCTCAATCAACCCTTTGACTTCCATTTACCGTTACTAATCTGAATACAATCGTCTAATAGTAGCCAGAAACAACAGAAACGCGTATTGGAGCCGTAAACATCGATATTAAAGACAACTGCAATAATAATGTGAGTTTCTGATGGATTAGAAGTATGATATATATGGTTTTATGTATTAATAAATGTAGGCTATAATGACTGTATTATAGCTGGTACTTCTGCTAAATATCAATGTAAAAAGACTCCAACTTCCTTATAGCCTGAAACTCGCACGTGGTCAATTAACCCCTTCACCACGATGATGTATGGTTTGTAGATTTTAGTCACCATTAACCCCTACAGTACCAGGGACGTCCTTTTCATCATATTCTGGAAACTATTAGACGATTTTATTCAACTTTTATAAGGACCTCTAGCAATAATTAGGCTTCAAACTATCTCAACCAACTCTTTAAACTACCAGAGATCCTTCCTAAGCTGCATAATATCGTCTAAATTTAGCTAGAATATAATATAACACACGTCGCTGGTACTCAATGGGTTGAGGGGATTCTATTTTTTCCCTAAACCTCCATCAAGTTTTGAAAAAAAAGGAAAAAAAAACAAAAAATAATATATCAAATAAATACAAAAATAATTAATAACAAATCTAAGAACCACCCTTCGAGATAAATGTGTACATTTTTCGGCATTAATTGCAAGGTAAGGTGGGTAAAGAGGTAAAGTCAAGATTAGTTACGTAACCCTTTGACACCCACAGACCCATGCTAAGCTTCATAACATCGTCTAGCAGGAGCCACAATAATACGAGGCAAAGTACGCCATGGTATACAGTACAGGAAAGGTTAAGTGTGATCTGTGTGTTATACAATGATTGATTGTAGTTAAGGGGGGGTCACCGGCTTTTTTTTTCTCTTTTTCCCCTTTTCTCTGGCTTGTATCCATTCGGCCCCATTCAGCCAACTGTTTTAAAACGTTTATCCCCATCCAGGTTTCGATTTCTTCCTGGCGAGCGATGGCGAGCGATGGCGAGCGATAGCGAGCCAGCATTGTATGGAGAAATCCGGTTTCGCTGGAGACATTTTTCTATCGAAAAATGTACAAATTTACCTTGCTGTCAAAACAAAAATATATATATGCTGGCTCGCTACCGCTCGCCAGGAAAATATTGACACCTGGATGGGGGTAAACGTCTTAAAACAGTAGGCTGAATGGGGCCGAATGGATATAAGCCAAAGAAACAGAGAGAAAGAGAAAACAAAGCGAGGTGGTCTCCCTTAAACACTATGTAAATCCCCCTCCTACCTCTCTCTCTCGCTCGCTAGCTCGCTCTCTCTCTCACTCATCGCCCGCCACTTTCGTCCCTTCCTCTTTTCCTTACCCTTTGTCCATCTCATTTCCATGCACTAATATCAATTTGGAGAGAGATCGAGAGCGAGAGCGAGAGCGAGAGAGAGAGCAACGCTGTCCTTTATCCATCTTTCTTCTTTACACTCTTTTTTACCTTACTACCGGTACTTCAATTCAACTCCAATCTTACTTCCGTTTAACTATTTTTCCAATTGACTCCAATCTGCCATTTTTCATCTCCATTCTTAGGCCAAAGTCTACTCTGCCCATTTCCATCGCATGCTTTAAGGGTTGATTATTATATATATATATATATATATATATATATAGTCTATATATATATATATATATATATATATATATATATATATATATATATTATATATATATATACAGTATATACTCTCTGCAATCTCTCTCTCCGCCGCAATGTTGCATCTAGCTCGCTATTCTATCGCTACTATAATAATCAGTGTTCCAGTGTTCAGCTCTCCCAGTGTATACCACCTCCTCTACGTAGGGCACGTGGTACCCGTCTTGCAACACAATCCCACCCCTACTCTGTGCAATTATCCAACCCAAGAGTGAAACGTTACTCTCAGTCTTACTTCTATTCAACAGCTGAGCTCTGGAACTCTCTCCCAGAATCAGTTTTTCCCTCTTCCTATGACTTAAATTGCTTCAAACTCCGTGTCCAGGCCTTTTGGCTCGAACGTCCCATGATATTGGCCCTGTCACTCATTCAACTCTGGGCGAGGCACTACCTACAGGCAGTTCTGCCTTTTGCCTCCCTCACCCACTTTAAAAAAAAAAAAAAAAAAAAAATTATATACCGGTATATATATATATATATATTTGACTCCTGTGGTAGTAGTGGATACTTTAGTATGGATGAGGGTAGTGGTGGAGAGGTTGAATGAATGATGGTCGTGGTGGAGGTGGTGATGGTGGTGAATGTAGAATGGGCAGTTTGGGTGATGGTGGTGGTGGTACCTTAGATACCTTTAGATGTGTTCGCCGCTCTTCTAGCGGCACCAAGGAGCGCGACGCCCCTCGTTATGGGTGGTGATTTGGTGCAGTAGACTGTTTGAAGCGACAGCTCGCTCCCTTGCGAGGATGGGCTCGTCTGGCACTTTTTGCAGTTCGACATCTAGGGCTCTCTTGAAGTTGTCTAACGAGATGTCCCTCATGTCTCTTACTCGCCATGGGAGTTTGTTGAAGAGACGTGGGCCTCTGTGTGATAACCAGCCCTCTCGCAGAGAGCCCATAGCACCCCTGTTATTCATCCGGGGGATTTCGCATTCCCAGCCTCTCCTATCACTGAATTTCATGACTATCGGATTATGTAGGTTTGGTACTAAACCCTCTGCGATTTTCCATGTGTATATTATTAGGTAACGTTCTCTTCTACGTTCCAGTGAGTACAGATTCAGTGCTCTTAAACGCTCCCAATAGTGTAGATGTTTTATCGAACTTATATGCGAAGTGAAATTTCTTTGTACACTCACTCCATCATTTATTTCACCTGCTTTGTATGGGGATGTTAATACGCTACAGTATTCAAGCCGCGGTAGCACTAGAGATTTGAAGAGCGTTATCATAGGCAATTCACCGCGTGTTTTAAAAGTACGCAGAATCCAACCCGTTAGACGTTTCGCAGCCGCCACTTTGACCTGGTTATGTACTTTGAAACCCATATTTTCAGACATTAATACCCCAAGGTCTTTCACACTGTCTTTCCGTTCTATTATGTGGTTAGATTCTGTTAAGTAATTTGTAATTTCTTTAACACCATTATTATCTCCGTAATTGGAATTTTTCCTCATTGAATTGCATGTTGTTTTCCCTGGTCCACTGGAACACTACATTCATGTCTTCCTGCAGTCGGCCTGTGTCCTCTTGTGTGTTTACTATCTTGCTTAATTTTGTGTCATCAGCAAAAGACGACACCGTACTGTGTCTGGTGTTGGTATCTATGTCGCAAATTAGTATGAGGAACAGAAGGGGCGCTAGCACTGTTCCTTGGGGCACTGAGCTTTTGACATCCGAAGGCTCAGAAGTGACTTGGTTTACTGCTACCGATTGTTTTCGGTTTACGAGGAAATTGTATATCCACCGTCCGATTTTCCCAGTTATACCTTTTGCTTTCAGTTTGTGGGCTATTATACCATAGTCACATTTATCAAATGCCTTAGCAAAATCGGTGTAAATGACATCCACGTTTTTCTTTTCTTCTAGCGCTTTAAGAATTTTGTCATAGTGTTCCAAAAGTTGTGAGAGACATGATCTTCCCGCTCTGAACCCATGTTGACCGGTGTTGCCTCCATGAATGTTGAAATTTTGCTTCGCAGGACTCGCTCGAAAACTTTAATGATGTGAGAGGTTAGAGCTACCGGGCGGTAGTTTTTTGGTAGTGCTTTACTCCCTCCTTTATGCAGTGGGGCAATTATTGCGTTTTTCAAGCTATCTGGTATGTCACCAGTGTCTAGACTCCTTCTCCACATTATAGCCAGGGGTTTTGAGAGGTTTTCCTTAAATTTTTTCATTAGGATCGAATTCCATGAGTCCGGGCCTGGTGCCGAGTGGGATGGCATGTTGGAAATGGCTCTTCTATGTCTGGTAGTGGTGATGGCGGTGGTGATGGTGGTGGTGGTAGTGGTGATGGCGGTGGTGATGGTTAAGACAGCTATATACTGATTGTGGTGGAGGTGGTGAAGGTATAATGGACCGTAGCCTATGGGTGATGATGGTGGTGGTGAAGCTTGTGGTGGCAAAGGTAGAATGGTTTACGGTGATGGTGGTAGCGGTACTGGTAGTGGTGGTGGTGGTGGCGAAGGTAGAATGGGTGATGGTGATGGTGGTGGTGGTGGTCAAGCTTGTGGTGGCAAAGGTAGAATGGTTGATGGTGATGGTGGTGGTCAAGCTTGTGGTGGCGAAGGTAGAATGGTTGATGGTGATGGTGGTGGTGGTGGTCAAGCTTGTGGTGGCAAAGGTAGAATGGTTGATGGTGATGGTGGTGGTCAAGCTTGTGGTGGCGAAGGTAGAATGGTTGATGGTGATGATGGTGGTAAAGCTTGTGGTGGCGAAGGTAGAATGGTTGATGGTGATGATGGTGGTGGTGGTCAAGCTTGTGGTGGCGAAGGTAGAATGGTTGATGGTGATGGTGGTGGTCAAGCTTGTGGTGGCGAAGGTAGAATGGTTGATGGTGATGATGGTGGTGGTGGTCAAGCTTGTGGTGGCGAAGGTAGAATGGTTGATGGTGATGGTGGTGGTGGTGGTCAAGCTTGTGGTGGCAAAGGTAGAATGGTTGATGGTGGTGGTGGTATAGCTTGTGGTGGCGAAGGTAGAATGGTTGATGGTGGTGGTATAGCTTGTGGTGGCAAAGGTAGAATGGTTGATGGTGATGATGGTGGTAAAGCTTGTGGTGGCGAAGGTAGAATGGTTGATGGTTGGTGGTGGTGGTGGTCAAGCTTGTGGTGGCAAAGGTAGAATGGTTGATGGTGATGATGGTGGTAAAGCTTGTGGTGGCGAAGGTAGAATGGTTGATGGTGATGGTGGTGGTATAGCTTGTGGTGGCGAAGGTAGAATGGTTGATGGTGGTGGTGGTGGTAAAGCTTGTGGTGGCGGAGGTAGAATGGTTGATGGTGATGGTGGTGGTGGTGGTCAAGCTTGTGGTGGCAAAGGTAGAATGGTTGATGGTGATGATGGTGGTAAAGCTTGTGGTGGCGAAGGTAGAATGGTTGATGGTGGTGGTGGTGGTGGTATAGCTTGTGGTGGCGAAGGTAGAATGGTTGATGGTGGTGGTGGTGGTAAAGCTTGTGGTGGCGGAGGTAGAATGGTTGATGGGTGATGGTGGTGGTGGTGGTAAAGCTTGTGGTGGCGAAGGTAGAATGGTTGATGGTGGTGGTGGTAGTGGTGGTGGTAAAGCTTGTGGTGGCGAAGGTAGAATGGTTGATGGTGATGGTGGTGGTGGTGGTATAGCTTGTGGTGGCGAAGGTAGAATGGTTGATGGTGATGGTGGTGGTGGCGAAGGTAGAATGGTTGATGGTGATGGTGGTGGTAAAGCTTGTGGTGGCGAAGGTAGAATGGTTGATGGTGGTGGTGGTAGTGGTGGTGGTAAAGCTTGTGGTGGCGAAGGTAGAATGGTTGATGGTGGTGGTGGCGAAGGTAGAATGGTTGATGGTGGTGGTGGTGGTAAAGCTTGTGGTGGCGAAGGTAGAATGGTTGATGGTTGATGGTGATGGTGGTGGTGGTGGTAAAGCTTGTGGTGGCGAAGGTAGAATGGTTGATGATGATGGTGGTGGTGGTGGTAAAGCTTGTGGTGGCGAAGGTAGAATGGTTGATGGTTGATGGTGATGGTGGTGATGGTGGTGGTGGTGGTAAAGCTTGTGGTGGCGAAGGTAGAATGGTTGATGGTGGTGGTGGTGGTAGTGGTGGTGGTAAAGCTTGTGGTGGCGAAGGTAGAATGGTTGATGGTGGTGGTAGTGGTGGTGGTAAAGCTTGTGGTGGCGAAGGTAGAATGGTTGATGGTGATGATGGTGGTGGTGGTAAAGCTTGTGGTGGCGAAGGTAGAATGGTTGATGGTGGTGGTGGTGGTGGTGGTAAAGCTTGTGGTGGCGAAGGTAGAATGGTTGATGGTTGATGGTGATGGTGATGGTGCTGGTGGTGGTAAAGCTTGTGGTGGCGAAGGTAGAATGGTTGATGGTGATGGTGGTGGTGGTGGTATAGCTTGTGGTGGCGAAGGTAGAATGGTTGATGGTTGATGGTGATGGTGGTGGTGGTGGTAAAGCTTGTAGTGGCGAAGGTAGAATGGTTGATGGTGATGGTGGTGGTGGTGGTAAAGCTTGTGGTGGCGAAGGTAGAATGGTTGATGGTTGATGGTGATGGTGGTGGTGGTGGTAAAGCTTGTGGTGGCGAAGGTAGAATGGTTGATGGTGGTGGTGGTGGTGGTGGTGGTGGTGGTAGTGGTGGTGGTAAAGCTTGTGGTGGCGAAGGTAGAATGGTTGATGGTGGTGGTGGTAGTGGTGGTGGTAAAGCTTGTGGTGGCGAAGGTAGAATGGTTGATGGTGATGATGGTGGTGGTGGTAAAGCTTGTAGTGGCGAAGGTAGAATGGTTGATGGTGGTGGTAGTGGTGGTTACAACGACTACATACTGGTGGTAGTAGTAGTAGTAGTGGTGATGGCTGGGGGCTATTAAGAGGAACTAACTACCCCGCACTCCCCCCACAAATTAGCCCCAACAAGCACTCCTCCATCTCCATTAAGGCCCCGTGGAACAGTTTTAAGGGGTCAGACCAAACAAGGGGAAGGGGCTGACAAGAGGGTTCGGAGAGGGGAGGGTAGTGCTTGGTGTTTGGTCTATGTAGTTATTAATATATATATATTTTAGTTCCCTCGCTAGACCTCTACCAAGCTTAAAATAGCACCCCCTAGACCCCTTTTCAAGACAAATTTATACATTTATCGGTGGAAAAATTTGCCGGCCAAAGGCCGGTTACTTAAAAAATTACAGGCTCGCTATCGCTCGCCAGGAAAATATCGACACCTAAGTGGCAGGAAAGGTCTTAATATTGACAAAGAAATGGGACGAAAGGTCTTAAAATCGACAAATTAATGGAACGAACGTCTTAAAATCTCAAAATGAATATACTAAACACGAGGGAGAAGGGGGTCCCGAAAAAGCGAGTACTACCCTCTTAACCCCTTCAGCACCATGACGTCTTTTTACCTTCGAGTCTGGCTAAATTAGATGATGTTACACAGTTCAAGAAGGACCTATGTTATCCAGAGGGCTTAACCCGTACAGTACCAGGGACGTCCTTTTCATCATATTCTGGCAACTATTACACAATTGTATTCAGCTTAGGAAGGACCTCTAGCAATAATAAGGCTTCAAACTACCTCAACCAACCATTTTCACTACCACATATCCTTCCCAAGCTGCATACTATCGTCTCAATATAGCTAGACTAAAATATAACACGTCGCTGGTACCGTACTCAAAAGGGTTAATGAGTTCATAATCACCCCTCTGAGTCCTAATAGAGGTTCCGGTAGATTATAAGCTAAAGCAAATCGTTTGACCCCGTCTGTACCGGTGATGTACTCTCATTGTATTCTGGCAACTATTAGACGATTTTGTTCAGCTTAAGAAGGACGTCTACCCATTAAGGGGAGGTATTTAGTTTGTTCCCTAGACCTCCATCAAGCTTAAAATTACACCCCATTGAGTCCCTTTCAAGATAAATTTGTACATTTTTCGGTAGAAACATTTCCCGGCCGAAGGCCGGTTCCTCTTTAAAATACAGGCTCGCTATCGCTCGCCAGGATAAAATCGGCACCTGAATTGCACGAAAGGTCTTAATATGGGGTGCAAGTTCTTAAAATCGCTAAACTAATGGGGCAAACGTTTTATAATATCAAAAGCAATGGGGCTAAACATGAGGGAGAAAGGGGTCAAGAACAAAATCCCTCACGTGGAGATCTCCCCTTAATTAAAAGGCTACAGACAAACGCAATTATATAATCCTTTTAGCTACCATATAATCTATCTCAATTAATCCTTTTAGCTACCATATAATCTATCTCAATTAATCCTTTTAGCTACCATATAATCTATCTCAATTAATCCTTTTAGCTACCATATAATCTATCTCAATTAATCCTTTTAGCTACCATATAATCTATCTCAATTAATCCTTTTAGCTACCATATAATCTATCTCAATTAATCCTTTTAGCTACCATATAATCTATCTCAATTAATCCTTTTAGCTACCATATAATATATCTCAATTAATCCTTTTAGCTACCATATAATCTTTCCCAAGCTTCACAAACTCTTCTAAATGTAGCTTAAATTAAATACAAAAGACGTCGCCGGTACAGTAAGGGGTTAATGGTAACCAGAATATAATGAACATGACGTCATAGTGGTACAAAGGAGTACAAAGGAGTACAAAGGAAATCAAGCAACAACAGATCTAGTGACCCTTCTAGGTTGCTTGTCCTCCAAAACACTGAGGATCAAGTGTCCAAACAGTGGTTTAGAGTGGGTAAGGGAACATTGGAAAGGGAACTACTGCCCTGGAACTAATGTCCGTGGCAGGATTAGGAAGTTAGTAGGGGACAGATGGGTTAGTAACTGAGGGGGGGATAAAATAAAATAATTCATTTACAAACGCAGTCAGTCGCGGGTTTGATGCGAGATATTTGTCTAGGAGGAGTTTAAATGAATCAACGATGATGCAGTCTATAACGCTTCGGGGAAGCCCATTCCACAAGTTGACAACTCGATTGAAGAAGAAATTCTTAGATTCGTGTGAGTTAAAAGATTTACCAATAATTTTGCAACCGTTTCCCCGCGTGTAATTAGCTTGGTCGATAGTGAAGTACTTACTACAGTTCATATTGTCGATGCCTTTGATGATTTTGAACACTTGAATTAAGTCACCTCTTAATCTGCGCTGGGTTAAAGGAAATAGATTTAATTCTCTAAGACGCTCTTCATATGGTTTGTTCTTTAGGCTAGGTATCATTTTGGTAACTCTACGTTGAACTCATCCTAGATTGTTTATATCTTTTTGGTAATAAGGGCACCAGGATTGAACGCAGTATTCCAGAAGAGGGCGGACTAAGGAATTGTAAAGGGTTAGGATAACTTCTTTGGATTTATGCTCAAATGACCTGCCTATAAAGCCAATTATTTTGTTTGCCTTCTTAACAACTTCTGAACATTGTTGACTCGGTTTTAGGTTACTCGATATTGTTACTCCCAGATCGGTTTCTCTGTTTACATTCTTAAGCTGAGTGCCATTCATCGAATAGTTTGCTTTCTCATTTAGGTATCCGATATGTAGTGCTTTACATTTATCCGCATTGAAACTCATTTGCCAAATTTGGGCCCAACATGACAATTTATCTAGATTGTGTTGCATATCGTCAACTTGTTCTTTTGAGAGTACGCTATTTGCAATTTTTGTATCGTCAGCAAATTTTGAGATTGTACAGGTGAGACCCTCATCTATGTCGTTGATGTAAATTAGAAAGAGAATTGGTCCTAGTACCGATCCCTGGGGTACCCCGCTACTTACATTGGTCCATTTAGATGCTTTACCGTTTATGACTACTCTTTGCTTTCTGTCGCTAAGCCAATTTTCTATCCATTTCAACATACCGTCTTGTATTCCATGCGCTTTTAGTTTTAGCAGTAAACGTTTGTGGGGAACTTTGTCAAAGGCCTTTTGAAAATCAAGGTATATAATATCTACAGCTTTACTCTCATCGTAGAGGTTGAAGATATCGTGGAAGAAGTCTAAGAGGTTTGTTAAACAGGAACGTTTATTACGAAAGCCGTGTTGAGTATCTTTAAGTATGTTATTTTCCTCTAAATGATTTACGAGTCTGTCTCGTATGACCGTTTCTATCATTTTACATACAACTGAGGTTAAGCTAATTGGACGATAGTTACTGGGTAGGGATTTGCTGCCTTTTTTGAATATCGGTGTTACGTTGGCTAGCTTCCACTGATAAGGCATAGTTCCAGACTGCAAGGATTTATTGAATAGTAATGTCAGTAGTTTGGAGAGCTCATCCTTAGCTTCCTTTAGAACTCTAGGCGAGATTGTATCAGGTCCTGGCGTTTTATTTACCTTGAGTTTATCTAAACAATTCAATACTTCTCTCTCTGTAACGGTGATATTGCTTAGAACATCCGAATTATCAATCTGAATCGGCGATGGTGTAGGGATATCACTGAGGTCTTCTGTTGTAAAAACTGATGCAAAGAAGGTATTGAGGGCATTACTCAATTGTACTTCGTCTTTGGTGTACTCTCCATTTTCATCGACTAACGGTCCAACAGTTGAAGTAACTACTTTTTTCTTTCTGATATAACTATAGAATTCTTTCGGGTTTGTTTTACTTTGATTCGCAATATGTAACTCTAAGGTCTTTTTACTTTTCTTAATTAACTTTTTGGCTTTGCGTCGTAGCTCTACAAATTTCACCCGTTCTTCGTCATTTTGTGAGGATTTTAATCTATCATTAGCAAATTTTTTAGCAAGCAGGCAGTTTGAAATATCTTTATTCCACCATTTGGGCTTATTATTATGGCCTGGACGCCGTATTTTCGATGGTATGCAGTCTTGCACTGCTTTTAGGTAAATGGTTTCGAATAACTTCCAAGATGTATTTATGTCGTTATTGTTAATTAAAAGGCTCCAGTCAGTTTCTTTAAACATAGCTCTAAGTTTATGGAAGTTTGCTTTCTTGAAATTAGGGACTTTTTCGATGCTACTATTTGATTCGTTACTAGTAAACTTTAAAGTGAAAGTTATCGTACGATGGTCGCTGTTACTGAATTCATCACCAACATTCAAATTCTCTATTAATTCTTCTTTTGTTGCAAGTACAATGTCAAGAACGTTATTACCACGGGTCAGTGTTCGAACAAATTGATAAAGCGAACTCTCTTGCAAGTTCGTATACAAGTCATGTCCGGAGTGTGAAGTAAGAGTATCGCCCCACTTGGTCACAGGTAAATTAAAGTCGCCAAAAATTACGGTATCTTGTGAGTTACTTACATCTGCAATTTGTTCGTAAATTTCTCGGTCAGTTTGCACTGATTGAGCTGGAGGTCTGTATATTAATGCAAGTATTATTTTTGTACCTTTATTATTCTTTATTAGCACAAAAGATGCGTAGACGTTCACAATTTGAGGTTTTGACAAGAGGGTAGGGTTAAGACTTTCTTTGATATAAAGTAAAACGCCACCTCCATTTCGATTTATTCGGCTTTTCTCAAACATTACATAACCGGGAAGTGAATACTCTGCTAAAAAGTCTCTATCTTCTGTATTGAGCCAAGATTCTGTTATGCCAATCACATCATAATTTTCTGTAAACACTAGCTCCTCTAAATCTGGAAATTTATTGCGTATGCTATGAGCGTTTGCATAGAAAACCTTTAAATTTGTTATTTTAGAACTCACGGAACGCTCTTTAATAATATTTTTGGTTCTTGTCGGATCTACATTTATGTTCATGGCTGTCCTCGGTCCTAGCTGTCTTCGGTCGTTATCGCTGGTGGTCCTCGGTTGCCTCTGTTTTTTCTTGGCGTTGGATGATTTATGTCACTGCTGCTTCTTCTCGGATGGCGTTTTTTGATCCATGGCTGCGGACTGCTTCGTGTAGGAGACGACCCATGCGTGCTGAACCCACAGGGTTTAGATGAGTGCCATCCTTGCGGAACAGAGTAGGCTGGTTGTAGAAGTTGTCCCAGAGGTTGATGAATTAAACTTCTTCCTTCAGACACAAATATTTTAGTCGGCTATTTGTGCTGAAGGCCTTGTCGTAGAATTTGTCAGGTGCGTCGATCTTGGGGAGAATGCCTGAGATGTTCCTTGACTTGTTTTTGTAGTGCTGGATCATCTTGCGATATTTCTCCATCAACTCTTCGGATCTGGTGCGCATGACGTCATTTGAACCAGCATGGATGACAAAAAGGGTATTTTCATTTGCATCCTTTGTGGTATCTTTGAAGGCTTCCACAATGTCGTCCAGTCCAGCCCCTGGGATGCAAAATCTTTTTCGTTGATTTGGGACTCTGTCGCAGAACTCTTCGACCTGTCCTCGTAGGATGGAATCCCCAACGAGCCTGGTCTCTTCTGGTTCGTCTTCCATCTCTACCAATATCTCAAATCTGTTTGACATTGTGACTGGTAGATGAGACCTTTTCTGCGTTGGCCGTGCACCGTTCCTCACTGGTGTAAATCCGGAAACCTGTGGTGGCGGGACTCTACGTACAGGTCGGGGAGAGGAGTGGTTAGAACGGGGGCGAGGGGTTGGTACTGTTCGTGCTAGCAGGCTTCTTGCACGAGGAGTGGGGGAGAGACTAAGGTGAACAGGGCGGCTGTCCTGGTTTGATGTCGGCTCAGGTTCGTCAGAAGCATCTGCTGCAGTGTCTACTGCAGGTGTTGGATTGTTGGCAGATGACGTTGGGGCAGTGGTGGATGCTGGAGTTGAAACAATTGGAGTTAGTGATACTCCAACGTTGAGTGTTACAAACTCTTGGAGTGATTCCAGCTTCCTGGTGAGGGCGTTGATCTTGTTGTGGGCTTCATCCAATTTTGCTGTCAAATCCTCTCGTTGCTGGCAGAGTCGGCAGACTTGTGGATCGGCAGGAGCAAACATGGAAGCACCAAACCTACCGGCGCAGTTCGTACAGGCTCGAGGCATGGTGACGATCACTTTCTTCAGATCACTTCACTCACTTAAAAACACTTAACTCACTTTAAAAACACTAAACTCACTTTAAAACACTTCACTCCCTTCAGGTCGCTTCACTTACTTAAATAGGCCTAACCGAAAACAAAAATGTTGAAATACACACAAATAGGTTATCAGCGGTGATAGCCTAACCGAAAATTAAAACAAAACAAAATTAAATTTGAATACGCAGTGATAGCCGAACTGAATTTTTTTTTTATGTTTATTTAAACAGAAATAGGCCACCAGGGGTTATAGCCTATCCTAACCGAAAAAAAAAATTATGAAATACCGGTACGCAGAAATAGGCCACCAGCGGTGATAGCCTAACTGAAAATTTAAAAATTGAAGTACGCTGAAATAGGCCACCAGGGATGATAGCCTAGACTAACCGAAAACAAAAATAACCGAAAACAAAAATTATGAAATACCGGTACGCAGAAATAGGCCACCAGGGGTGATAGCCTAGACTTACCAAAAACAAAAATAACCGAAAACAAAAATATGAAATACCGGTACGCAGAAATAGGCCACCAGCGGTGATAGCCTAGACTAACCGAAAACAAAAATAACCGAAAACAAAAATTATGAAATACCGGTACGCAGAAATAGGCCACCAGGAGTGATAGCCTAGACTAACCAAAAACAAAAATAACTGAAAACAAAAATTATGAAATACCGGTACGCAGAAATAGGCCACCAGGGGTGATAGCCTAGACTAACCAAAAACAAAAATAACCGAAAACAAAAATTATGAAATACCGGTACGCATAAATAGGCCACCAGCGGTGATAGCCTAACTGAAAATTTAAAAATTGAAGTACCGTACGCAGAAATAGGCCACCATGGATGATACCCTAGACTAACCGAAAACAAAAATAACCAAAAACAAAAAAGTATGAAATATGCAGAAGTAGGCTACCAGGTGTCATAACTTACCTAAAAAAGCAAAACAAATATATATATATATATATATATATATATATATATATATATATATATATATATATATATATGTAACTAAATATACAATTCACCAAATAGAGATTATATATAAATAAAGTGTAACTGCACACAAGGGGTTAATATACTGTATCAACAGATGGCGCTGGTGTCAGTGTAGGCTAGTCAAGCAGGATTATATTTAGATAAACAAAGTTATCAGTCAAAGGTTACTACAAGATCATGCAAGAAACAACTAAAATTACAGATATATATATATAGGTACAGTAGGATACTGAATACGATAACTACTAGAGTTAATAAGAAAATACAAAGCTAGGTCGATTAGAGGTGCGCGTGCGTCGTCTGCTACAAGCTAGGATAACAAATGTAAACAACAATGCTTATCAGTCAGAAACTACAGAACTATGTGGAGGTTAAACAAGCACTTAACTACTGTTCATGCAATGAATAAAGGGAATAGGGATATGAAATACTCAAATTAGGATCGAGTTTTCTCAGTGGCGATGCGGAGCTGTTGGCGGTGCTAAAGCCGGCGGGTGAGATAAATGGTGAAGGGCTTGAGGTAATATGATGAACATGGTCATAGTGGTGAAGGGCTTGTGGTAATATGATGAACATGACGTTCATAGTGGTGAAAGGGCTTGAGGGACTGGTAATATGATGAACATGACGTCATAGTGGTGAAGGGCTTGTGGTAATATGATGAACATGACGTCATAGTGGTGAAGGGCTTGAGGTAATATGATGAACATGACGTCATAGTGGTGAAGGGCTTGTGGTAATATGATGAACATGACGTCATAGTGGTGAAGGGCTTGAGGTAATATGATGAACATGACATCATAGTGGTGAAGGGCTTGAGGTAATATGATGAACATGACGTCATAGTGGTGAAGGGCTTGTGGTAATATGATGAACATGACGTCATAGTGGTGAAGGGCTTGAGGTAATATGATGAACATGACGTCATAGTGGTGAAGGGCTTGAGGTATATGATGAACATGACGTCATAGTGGTGAAGGGCTTGTGGTAATATGATGAACATGACGTCATAGTGGTGAAGGGCTTGAGGTAATATGAGACATGACGTCATAGTGGTGAAGGGCTTGTGGTAATATGATGAACATGACGTCATAGTGGTGAAGGGCTTGTGGTATATGATGAACATGACGTCATAGTGGTGAAGGGCATGAGGTAATAAGATGAACATGACGTCATAGAGGTGAAGGGCTTGAGGAAATATGATGAACTTGACGTCATAGTGGTGAAGGCTTGAGGTAATATGATGAACATGACGTCATAGTGGTGAAGGGCTTGAGGTAATATGTGGTAATATGATGAACATGACGTCATAGTGGGAAGGGCTTGAGGTAATATGATGAACATGACGTCATAGTGGTGAAGGGCTTGAGGTAATATGATGAACATGACGTCATAGTGGTGAAGGGCTTGTGGTAATATGATGAACATGACGTCATAGTGGTGAAGGGCTTGAGGTAATATGAACATGACGTCATAGTGGTGAAGGGCTTGTGGTAATATGATGAACATGACGTCATAGTGGTGAAGGGCATGTGGTAATTGATGAACATGACGTCATAGTGGTGAAGGGCTTGAGGTAATATGATGAACATGACGTCATAGTGGTGAAGGGCTTGAGGTAATATGATGAACATGACGTCATAGTGGTGAAGGGCTTGTGGTAATATGATGAACATGACGTCATAGTGGTGAAGGGCATGTGGTAATATGATGAACATGACGTCATAGTGGTGAAGGGCTTGAGGTATATGATGAACATGACGTCATAGTGGTGAAGGGCTTGAGGTAATATGATGAACATGACGTCATAGTGGTGAAGCTTGTGGTATATGATGAACATGACGTCATAGTGGTGAAGGGCATGTGGTAATATGAACATGACGTCATAGTGGTGAAGGGCTTGTGGTAATATGAGAACATGACGTCATAGTGGTGAAGGGCTTGAGGTAATATGATGAACATGACATCATAGTGGTGAAGGGCTTGAGGTAATATGATGAACATGACGTCATAGTGGTGAAGGGCTTGTGGTAATATGATGAACATGACGTCATAGTGGTGAAGGGCTTGAGGTAATATGATGAACATGACGTCATAGTGGTGAAGGGCTTGAGGTAATATGATGAACATGACGTCATAGTGGTGAAGGGCTTGTGGTAATATGATGAACATGACGTCATAGTGGTGAAGGGCTTGAGGTAATATGATGAACATGACGTCATAGTGGTGAAGGGCTTGTGGTAATATGATGAACATGACGTCATAGTGGTGAAGGGCATGTGGTAATATGATGAACATGACGTCATAGTGGTGAAGGGCTTGAGGTAATATGATGAACATGACGTCATAGTGGTGAAGGGCTTGAGGTAATATGATGAACATGACGTCATAGTGGTGAAGGGCTTGAGGTAATATGATGAACATGACGTCATAGTGGTGAAGGGCTTGAGGTAATATGATGAACATGACATCATAGTGGTGAAGGGTTTGTGGTAATATGATGAACATGACGTCATAGTGGTGAAGGGCTTGAGGTAATATGATGAACATGACGTCATAGTGGTGAAGGGCTTGAGGTAATATGATGAACATGACGTCATAGTGGTGAAGGGCTTGTGGTAATATGATGAACATGACGTCATAGTGGTGAAGGGCTTGAGGTAATATGATGAACATGACGTCATAGTGGTGAAGGGCTTGTGGTAATATGATGAACATGACGTCATAGTGGTGAAGGGCATGTGGTAATATGATGAACATGACGTCATAGTGGTGAAGGGCTTGAGGTAATATGATGAACATGACGTCATAGTGGTGAAGGGCTTGAGGTATGATGAACATGACGTCATAGTGGTGAAGGGCTTGTGGTAATATGATGAACATGACGTCATAGTGGTGAAGGGCATGTGGTAATATGATGAACATGACGTCATAGTGGTGAAGGGCTTGAGGTAATATGATGAACATGACGTCATAGTGGTGAAGGGCTTGAGGTAATATGATGAACATGACGTCATAGTGGTGAAGGGCTTGTGGTAATATGATGAACATGACGTCATAGTGGTGAAGGGCATGTGGTAATATGATGAACATGACGTCATAGTGGTGAAGGGCTTGAGGTAATATGATGACCATGACGTCATAGTGGTGAAGGGCTTGTGGTAATATGATGAACATGACGTCATAGTGGTGAAGGGCATGTGGTAATATGATGAACATGACGTCATAGTGGTGAAGGGCTTGAGGTAATATGATGAACATGACGTCATAGTGGTGAAGGGCTTGTGGTAATATGATGAACATGACGTCATAGTGGTGAAGGGCTTGTGGTAATATGATGAACATGACGTCATAGTGGTGAAGGGCTTGTGGTAATATGATGAACATGACGTCATAGTGGTGAAGGGCTTGTGGTAATATGATGAACATGACGTCATAGTGGTGAAGGGCATGTGGTAATATGATGAACATGACATCATAGTGGTGAAGGGCTTGAGGTAATATGATGAACATGACGTCATAGTGGTGAAGGGCTTGAGGTAATATGATGAACATGACGTCATAGTGGTGAAGGGCTTTGGTAATATGATGAACATGACGTCATAGTGGTGAAGGGCTTGTGGTAATATGATGAACATGACGTCAGAGTGGTGAAGGGCTTGAGGTAATATGATGAACATGACGTCATAGTGGTGAAGGGCTTGTGGTAATATGATGAACATGACGTCATAGTGGTGAAGGGCTTGAGGTAATATGATGAACATGACGTCATAGTGGTGAAGGGCTTGAGGTAATATGATGAACATGACGTCATAGTGGTGAAGGCTTGAGGTAATATGATGAACATGACGTCATAGTGGTGAAGGGCTTGTGGTAATATGAAACATGACGTCATAGTGGTGAAGGGCATGTGGTAATATGATGAACATGACGTCATAGTGGTGAAGGGCTTGAGGTAATATGATGAACATGACGTCATAGTGGTGAAGGGCTTGAGGTAATATGATGAACATGACGTCATAGTGGTGAAGGGCTTGTGGTAATATGATGAACATGACGTCATAGTGGTGAAGGGCATGTGGTAATATGATGAACATGACGTCATAGTGGTGAAGGGCTTGAGGTAATATGATGAACATGACGTCATAGTGGTGAAGGGCTTGTGGTAAATGATGATGAACATGACGTCATAGTGGTGAAGGCATGTGGTAATATGATGAACATGACGTCATAGTGGTGAAGGGCTTGAGGTAATATGATGAACATGACGTCATAGTGGTGAAGGGCTTGTGGTAATATGATGAACATGACGTCATAGTGGTGAAGGGCTTGTGGTAATATGATGAACATGACGTCATAGTGGTGAAGGGCTTGTGGTAATATGATGAATATGACGTCATAGTGGTGAAGGGCTTGTGGTAATATGATGAACATGACGTCATAGTGGTGAAGGGCATGTGGTAATATGATGAACATGATGTCATAGTGGTGAAGGGCTTGAGGTAATATGATGAACATGACGTCATAGTGGTGAAGGGCTTGAGGTAATATGATGAACATGACGTCATAGTGGTGAAGGGCTTGTGGTAATATGATGAACATGACGTCATAGTGGTGAAGGGCTTGTGGTAATATGATGAACATGACGTCATAGTGGTGAAGGGCTTGAGGTAATATGATGAACATGACGTCATAGTGGTGAAGGGCTTGTGGTAATATGATGAACATGACGTCATAGTGGTGAAGGGCTTGAGGTAATATGATGAACATGACGTCATAGTGGTGAAGGGCTTGAGGTAAGGCTGATGGACTGTTGAGGTTAAGTGGAGATGGGTCGTTTGTCTGGTACCCTTTCTCCCTCGTGTTAAGCCCCATTTGTGTTGAGATAATAAGACGTTCGGCACATTAGTTTGTCGATTTTAAGACCTTTCGCCCCATTTAGGTGTTGATTATTTCTTGGCGAGCGAAAGCGAGCCTGAAATTTTAAGAGGAATCGGCCTTCGGCCGGGAAATTTTTCTACCTAAAAATGTACAAATTTATCTTAAAGGGAGGTCTAGGGGGTGTTTTTCTAAGCTTGATGGAGGTCTAGCGAGGAAACTAAGAAATAAAGGAATAAATTAATAGAAAAAAAAAACGGTCCGTCTCCCCTTAACCACTTCAAGCAACACCAGTACCTCACTTATTACCTCCGTGCAACCAACTTGGACGGAGGTTATGTTTTCGCCTCCGTCTGTTTGTGTTTTTGTTTGTCTTTAGGCCAAAACAAGATATCTCACAAAATTATGAACCGATTTTCACGAAACTTGGTGGGTAGATAGGATAGGCGCCAAGGTGGAAGTGATTCAATGTAATAGGCGATCCAGATCATATCGTGTAACAAAGCCAGCGTAAGCGGAGGCATGCGCTCCACCGAGTCTCCCTTATATTAGCCCTGCTTATATATTAAGGGGGGTCACCTGTCTTTTTTTTATCTTTCTCTCCTTTTCTCTCTTTCCCTGGCTTGTATCCATTCGGCCCCATTCAGCCAACTGTTAAGACTTTTATCTCCATCCAGGTGTCGATTTCTTCCTGGCGAGCGATAGCGAGCCAGCATTGTATGGAGAAATCCGGCTTCACCGGAGAAATTTTTCTATCGAAAAATGTACAAATTTAGCTTGCTGTCAAAACAAAAATATATAAAGTATGTGCTGGCTCGCTACCGCTCGCCAGGAAAATATGGACACCTGGATGGGGGGTAAGCGTCTTAAAACAGTAGGCTGAATGGGGCCAAATGGATAAAAGCCAGAGAAAGAGAGAAAAGGAGAGAAATTAACAAAAAAAGCGAGGTGGGCTCCCTTAAACATCAAGTGTGTGCTATTACAGTAACAAAGCATACACATTGAGAAACGAGGGCAGTAAAGCAGAAAGCTCTCTCCCCACCCTCCGCTACCTTGCCGCATACAAGGAAGAATCTGAACAATAATTATTCTTGCAGATTTTGAATATCACCTGAATTTTCATTTAAAGACAGATCAAAATTGAAAAGACTATACTGTATGCATACCTGATTTTTTTAAAAACCCAATGCTCTTCTTGAGAGAGAGAGAGAGAGAGAGAGAGAGAGAGAGAGAGAGAGAGAGAGAGAGAGAGAGAGAGAGAGCTACAAGGAATAGTTAGTATCTCAGAGACTTGCGATCCATTCCGGGGAGATATTCGAAGTTTAGTGCACTACACTGGAGAGAGAGAAAGAGAGAGAGAGCGAGCGCGATAGATAGATATATATATATATAGAGAGAGAGAGAGAGAGAGAGAGAGAGAGAGAGAGAGAGAGAGAGAAAATAAACTTAGTGAATAAACAAACTTAGCAGCCTGACAGAACTTGAGTGAATGTGAAAGGAGACTTAAGGTAAAATCTCCGCCAACTTTAGAACAAGTACTCTGAAGCGCCGTCTTTGTACATAAAAGGACCAGGATGTTTGTTTACTCTCTCTCTCTCTCTCTCTCTCTCTCTCTCTCTCTCTCTCTCTCTCTCTCTCTCTCTCTCTCATTTACAACATTATCAGATTAGACCTGTTGAAAATATCCATGTTGCTAAAATGGAAGGGAAAGAGAGAGAGTACAAAATTGAAGCGAAAGGAAGAGGAAAACAAGGGGAAAAAAGGAAATAAGGGAAGGGATGAGAATAGAGGGAATGGAGGAAGAGGAGAGGAAGAGAGAGTAAAGTGAAGGGAGGGAATAGATGAAGGGAAGAAGAACCGAAGGGAACAGTAACGAATGAGGGGATAGAGAGGAAACGTGGAGAAGTAAATGGAGGAAGAGGAGAGACGAGGGCGAGAAGAGAAAGGAAGTGGAATGAGAGGGAGAAGAATAAAGGAAGGTAAAATTGGGAGGAAATAAGAAAGTAAATAATGAAAACATAATAAATGGTGAGAAGGTATAATAAAGGATGGGAGAATGACGGAAGAAATATATAATTGAATATGAGAGAGAGAGAGAGTACACAATCCTTACAATCAACTAACACTCACTTGGCTGCTGGTTGAGATTGGCTGGTAGAAAACAGACACATGAGTGAATAATAATAGTTGATATTATTTTGAAAGCAAGCTCAAAGACACACACAAACACATCCACACACACAGAAAACCCCCACAAAGGTAGTCACTTAATCAAACACACACACACATACACCCACAAATCGATGGTCATAAATATACTCCTGACAGCTTAACGCAGGGCCAAGATTAATAACGAGGCCAGCGAGACGAGACCGCAACAACCTGATAAATAAAAAAAAAACAATAATAATACAAAAAACAATTAATAAAACAAAAAGATAATAATAAAAGAAAATTTGACTGTGGACGCGCGAAATGAAGTGAGAGCTCAAAACTTTAGTGGAGTAAAATATTTAGCGAAGAGGCAGACACAAAAATCAAGGGGACAAAAATTGGGAGAAAGAGAGAGAAAGCGGCGGGAGTGAAAAGGTTTGGGATGAAAAAAAAGGTGTGTGAGACGAAGCGAGAGAGAGAGAGAGAGAGAGAGAGAGTAGGGGATGGAAGGAGATAAAGGCAGAGAGAGGGGGGAAGAGGGAAAGGAGGTAGCAAGAGGTAAATTGAGGTAGGAAAAGGGTGGGGGGGGGGAGAAAGAGGTGAATAGAGGTGAGGAAAGAAAGGGGTGGATAGAGGAAGAGGCAAGAGGAGAGGATGGATACAGGAAGAAGAGGGGGGAGGAGTGGATACAGAAGAAGGGGGTGGTTAAAAGGGGGTGGGGGTGGAAGCAAGGAGATGGGGGGGAAAAGGGGGAAATGGAGTGGGGAAGCAGGAAAGATGAAAAGATATCAGTTAGTCAGTCAGTAGCCAGCCCTTACTACCACAAGGGTTAGGGAGGATCAGCAAGAGACACACGAACGGACGAAAGAGGTGACCGGAGAAAAACACATATAACAGGTCACCCACAAATCGCAAGCACACAAGCATTCAGAAGCACCAATCACTCCATTCAGAAGCACCAATCACTCCATTCAGAAGCACCAATCACTCCATTCAGAAGCACCAATCACTCCATTCAGAAGCACCAATCACTTCATTCAGAAGCACCAATCACTCATCAGCCCCCGAAATCAACAGCTTTACCTCAGATAGAGATGAAAAGAGATAGGGGTAATCATACAATTTTTCTTTTATTCTGGCGGCCAAAACTAGACGATTTTATCAAGCCCAGGAAATGCTTCCGAAGTCAAGGGGTTAAGACCGACGTAAGATAGAAGAAAGAAAGCAAGACTCTGGACCAGGCCAAAGTGAAGGCAGATCAAAGACAGTCCGAGGGAAAAGTTATGAAGAAAGGCAGAGGTTGGCACGAGGCGAGATATATAAGATGAGCGCTATCAAAATAAAGTCTGCAGAAATATCTAAAAGTGGTATCAAAATAAAATCCCTAGAGAGATATATAAGAAGAGTGGTATCAAAATAAAATCCCTAGAGAGATATATAAGAAGAGTGGTATCTAAATAAAATCCCTAGAGATATGCAAGACAAGTGCTATCGTAAATCAAATCTACAGATAAGTGCTATCAAATTAAAAATCCGCGGAGATATTTAAAAGTGCTATCAAAATAAAATCCGTGGAGCGATATATAAGAAGAGTGCTATCAAAATAAAATCCGTGGAACGATATGTAAGAAAGTGTCATCAAAATAAAATCCTTGGGAGATATATATAAGAAAAGTGTTATTAAAATAAAATCATTGGAGAGATATATAAGAAAGGTGTTATTAAAATAAAACCCATGGAGAGATATATTTGAACAGTGCTATCAAAATCAACTCTGTGGTGATATATATAAGACAAATGTTATCGAAAATAAATTCGTGGAGGGAAGTGCAGGATGTTAATTCAAGTGTTATAGGATTTAGACGAAATGGAAAGTATGATAATAAATTAATAATAAAATAAAAATAAAACACTATGGGAAACATAAGAGAATGGGGCTGGGACGAAGCAAAAATGTATGTATTAAAGAAAATGCACCGAGGACAAGAGCAACGAGAGTGAGGTGAAGTAGAGAGGTGTGTCATAGGATAAGTTAACCCCTCGAGGATTATGACGCATTTAAGCAGTTTATTCTGGCTATCATTAGACGATTTTATACAGTTTAAAAAGGATCTGTGGGTATATTCTGGCTATCACTAGACGATTTTATAGCTTAAAAATTATCTGTGGGAATTAAAAATGATAAGGCTATCTCTGAATTCCATATACCCTCCCTAGTTTCAATAAGATCGTCTAATAATAGCCAGAATATACTGCTGAAACGCGTGATACTCCTCAAAGGGGCTAATGAAGTAGACATAAAAACACGAGACAAACAGGGGCAAAGTTATTAAAGGGAGGTCACTTGTTTTTATATCTTTCTCTCGTTTTCTCTGACTTGTATCTTATCTTTTTTTCTCTGTCTCTCCCTCTCTCTTTGGCTTGTATCCGTTCGGCCCCATTCAGCCTACTATTTTAGGACGTTTACCCCCATCTAGGTGTCAATATTTTCCTGGCGAGCGGTAGCGAGCCAGCATATATATATTTTTGTTTTGACAGCAAGCTAAATTTGTAAATTTTTCGATAGAAAAATTTCTCCGGCGAAGCCGGATTTCTCCATACAATCTTGCTCGCTATCGCTCGCCAGGAAGAAATCGACACCTGGATGGGGATAAACGTCTTAAAACATTTGGCTGAATGGGGCCGAATGGATACAAGCCAGGGAAAGAGAGAAAAGGAGAGAAAGATAAAAAACAAAAACAGTGGGCCCCCTTAAAAGGCCTAGGTCGCTTACAGTTCGAAACGACTTCCTCAGGCGGCCATTCCGGGCAAGTCTTGGCAGGGAGAATTTAAGGGGAGATGGGCCGTTTTTGTTGGTCTATGATTCATGTATCCCTTTATTTCTTAAGTTTCCTCGCTAGACCTCCATCAAACTTAGAAAAACGCACCCTAGGCTCCCCTTCGAGATAAATTTGTACATTTTTCGGTAGAAATATGTCCCGGTTCCTCTTAAACTTTCAGGCTCGCTTTCGTTCGCCAGGAAAAGATAGTCACCTATATGGCACGAAAGGTCTTAAAATTGACAACGAAATGGGGCAAAAGGTGTTAAAATCGCCAAACTAATGGACCGAACGTCATATAATCTCAAAACAAATTGGGCTTAACACGAGGGAGAAGGGGATCTAGAAAAACGGCCCATCTCCCCTTAAACGAGTGTATAAAATTATCTAAAGACATCGAATTTATTTGAGTTAGGCCTAACCATAGACCCTAACAGTACAAAGAATCGCATACCAAGGTGAACTATGATAAAATAAAAACCTGAACAAATTATGTGCGTGTGTGTAAGAGAGAGTGTGTGTGTGCATGTGTGTATATGCGTGTGTGTGTGTGTGTGTGTGTGTGTGTGTGTGTGTGTGTGTGTGTGTGTGTGTGTGTGTGTGTGTGTGCTTGTATGTATGCCCTCTTCCTAACCAGTATGAGGAAAAGAGATGGTATTCAGTAGGGTTTTTACAGCCGACCGACCTTCATCCCCGCCCTCCTTCAAAAAAACCCAACTGTATTCGTACCTTACTTGCATTTCAATATCCCCCCTTTTATTAAGCCGCTGTCACACGAGCACTTTTTCCGTCAATTTTCCGTGAGCAAGTATGTTCTCGTATTATTTCGTGACATTTTCGCACTGCTATCGGTAACTAGACTGAAGGTAGATTATGTTAGGCGGCTGCATTCTGATAAAGTGTAATTTTTAAAGTTTCCTGCCCATAATTGCCCGTAAAAATTGCTCGAAAAAAAGGCTCCTGTGACTCCGGCTTTACCGTCAGGAGTTTCCCGACGAAGCGGAAGGGCCTCGTCTCATACCCCGGTCGAAAAATCCCCAACTTTGGATGAATTCATATTCGTGCGCAACTATTTTCGTTTTTCTTTTTTTGCCAGAACAATCACACCCAACTTTACCTGATCTGACCTGTGCTAACCTGACGTGAGGAATGGGCCTGAGCAAATAAATAACAATGAAATAAATAAAAGAAAAGGTTAGAGCATGTTTAGCTAGGTCAGATTAGGTTAGGTCAGCTCAGGATAGGTCAGGTTTAGCAGAGTCTCATTAGGTAAGGTCAGATTAGGATAGGTCAAATTAGGTTAAGTCAGCTCAGGATAGGTCAGAATAGGTTAGGTCAACTTAGGATAGGTCAGGTTTGGCTAGGGTATATTAGGTTATATTAGGTCAAATTAGGTCAGGTAAGGTCAGGATTACAATAAGTTACAGTGTTTGTTCCGTAAAAAAATAAAAAATAAAAAATAAAATACTGCACATATATGAATCCCTCCACATTCGCCCTGCTAGGCTAAAGGAAAACACATTGCAAGGGTATGATATGAACCAAACCTCGGGAATATGCAAACCCCCCCCCCCCCCCCCCCCCTTCCCATTCTTCCCCGGTGCAGCCCTCGTCTCTGCTTCAAAACCCTTCAATGAAAGAGATTTTTGGCAGATTTTTCCCCTGGACAATTTTTGGCTACGTCCGGGGAAGGGAAGAAAATTGAATAGTGGTATGTGGGTCAGGAAGAGGGGGTGGGGGGGGGAGGAGAGAGCGAGAGAGAGAGAGAGAGAGAGAGAGAGAGAGAGAGAGAGAGAGAGAGAGAGAGAGAGAGAGAGAGAGAGAGAGAGAGAGAGAGAGAGAGAGGGAGAGGGAGAGAGAGAGAGAGAGACAGAGACAGAGACAGAGACAGAGAGAGAGAGAGGAGAGTGCCAGACAATAAATATATAATGAAGTAGAATCAAATAGAATAAACAGCACTGTGGTATGATTTCAAAAAGAGCGCGAGGCAATAATTATATAAATATATAAATAAATACATACAAACATACAAACATAGGCTACATAAAAGAACATACATAAAAAAACAGAAAGACCGAGTGCTCCACACGAAGTGAGGTTCCGGTCCTAATGGCGGCGTTCCAGGCAGCCCTGTTCAAAGCTGCCTCACTTATCAGATTTTTAATTCAAGATCAGACCGAAAGGTCTGATCCAACATCTTTCTTAGTCTGCCCCTTGGTGTAGCTCCATCCACATTCAAACTTTTCACCCAACTTAGTTTGTCTATCCTCTCCACATCTCCAAATTATCCAAGCCTGCTAGTACGCATCTCATCACTGATACTCTTGATGCCTAACCGCCTCCTCAGCTCTTCACCAGATATTCTATCTTGCACTTTGGCACCACACATCCATCTCACCATTCTCGTCTTGTAAATATCATCCTCTTCGACAGGCCATGTTTCTTAAGCATATGTCAATGCGCTTCTAATGCATGGTAAGTAGTGGCAACAGTTCTCTGAACATTCCCCCAAGCCGCATCATATTCAGGCGACAGTAGCGGCCTCAGCCCCACCACTGGCAGAGATGGTATCTCCAAAGTAGCAAAAGTTATCCACCAGCTCCAGTGCATTATTGCGTGGTATGATTGTATACAGATTGTGAGGAAATAAATATATTTATATAGTGAAGTAAATAAAGGAAATAAAAATGTGGTATGAGTGTAAAGAGAGCGTCAATAATAAATAAATAAAAATAAGGTCAACTAAACTAAACTAAATAAGAGCTGTGGTGTGAGAGTAAAGAGTGTGTGAGGGGGACCATCGAATAAATAAATACAAATATAAATAAATACAAATAAGGTCAAATAAACTAAGCCGAATAAACGTTGTGGTGAGAGGGTAAAGAGAGCGTATATATATATATATATATATATATATATATATATATATATATATATATATATATATATATATATATATATATATATATATATATAAAGTCGATTAAACTAAGCCAAATACAAAGTGTAGGATGAGAGTAAATAGAGCGTAAATATATAAATATATATAAATAAAGTCAACTAAACTAAACTAAATAACATCTATGTTTTGAGTGTGAAGAGAGTGTGAAGTAATCAAATAAAAATAGTAAACTAAACTAAAACAAACAAAAGTATAGTATGAGTGTAAATAAATAAATACATAAAAATATAGTCAACTAAACTAAACCAAATAAAAGCTATGTTCTGAGTGTAGAGAGTGTGATAAATTTATAAATAAATAAATAAATATATAAACAAATATAGTCAACTAAACTAAAGCAAATAACATTTATGTTGTGAGTGTGAAGAGAGTGTGAGGGAACCATCCAGGCGGGGCAGGACAAGCCAAAGTTCTGGATGGGCTGCGGGCCTTTCACTCTACACCAATTTACGAGGCAGATCCGTATTGAAGGAAAGAAGGGGTTAAGGGCTAGAGGTGGGGGGAAGGGGAGGGGGGGGGGGTTCTATGTATGCCTCTGTGCGTGTGGCGGGGGGTGTTTGTTTGTGTGTGTACAAAGGAAATCAAGCAACAACATAACTAGCGACCTCTCTAAGCTGCTTGTCCTCCAAAACACTGAGGATCGTGTGCAAACAGTGGTTTAGAATGGGTAAAGGAAAATTGTAAAGGGAACTACTGCCCTGGAACTAATGTCCGTAGCAGGATTAGAAAGTTACTAGGAGACAGATATGAGTTAGTTAGTGTGGGTCTCTGGGTGTGTGTGTGTGGTGGGGGGGGGGGGAGTGAGTCTGTGTGTGTGTGTGTGTGTCGCTGTATGTGGGTGAGTCTGTGTGTGTGTGTGTGTGGGGGGGGGGGGGGTGCCATGGATAGATGGATATCAATGTAGACAAATAGGTAGACAAATGCAGTTATTTAATTATTATCTATTTATAATTCTTTATCATGTTATGAAATACACTTCTACACTTCCACTTTTACAAATAGCTTTACTTTCAACGCAACTTTAATTCCATTCTAGGCTACATGAATTACAGCCACCAGCAAAATATATCTGTATCCTATATAATGTTGCCACTTTATCATTGCCTAATAAGTCTAGAATTTTGTAATGGCGTATTGAAACTTAATAGCGAGTACCACATGTATTTATTATTTGTATTGATTTCATTAACCCCTTCTGTACCGGCGACGTCCTTCTTTTATTTTTGTTCAGCTACATTTAGGCTAGGCGATTTCATTCAGCTTGGGAGGGATATATGGTAGCAAAATGGTAGCAAAAAGCATTAATTGAGTTAGTCTGTAGCCTTTAAATTGGTAGACGCTCTTCCTAAGCTGAATACAATCGTCTAACAGTTAGCAGAATATAATGAAAAACACGTCGCCGGTACAGAAGGGGTTAAGTAGATTTATTTGCAAGTTAATTGGTGGGTTGGTGATAATATGAATGTTTAGCTTTTCTAAGACCCCCGTCCCACCCGCTTCGAGATCAGTTTGTACATTTTTGCGCAGATATAAGTCCCTGTCGAAGGTCAGTTCCTCCTAAATTACAGGCTCACTATAGCTCGCCAGGAAGAAATCGACACGTAAATGACACAAAAGGTCTCAAAATCGCCAAAATAATGGGGCTAAACATAAGGGAGAAGGGGGTCCAGACATAACAAACCTCCCCTTAAAGGCATACCAATTAGGTGAGGTTGCAGGGAGGGAGCGGTACTTATGGTGTGGACTGTACCTGGCCAGTGTGTTGTTGGTGGTGCTGGTGGGGTCAACAACAACAAGCCTTGGGACACTGGGTAAATATTGGGACAGTCATAAGTCTCATTCTCATTCTCTCTCTCTCTCTCTCTCACACACTCAGTCACTCTCACACTCACTCATTCACTCTCTCTCTCACACTCACTCACTCACTCTCACTCTCACTCTTTCTCTCACTGTCACTCACTCTCTCTCGATAGGTAAATATACGCGAAATTAATATATGCCTTTACTCTCTTGAATGCTAGATATACACGAGAATATGCGACACATCCCCTTGCTTGACAGTGAACGTATAATGACTTTCTACATAATCGAAACAAGCGTTGTAAAGCACCAAAGACCTCCGCTGAACACTGCCAATCACCTAGCCGCTCTAAGCCCTTCTCCCCTCTGACAACTATTGATTTTAGTTTTTAGACGAGATAGGTTGAGTTTGAAAGGGATCTGTCTTGTGTGGGCCAATCGGCTCTCTGCAGACTCCCGTTTTCTTATGTTCTTATATTACCTCTTTCCGATGATCCAGTCTAACACAAAGAACAACAACAGCAACAGGAGAGAGACGAGCGGTAATATACTCTCGTCGGTTGCCAGTAAATGTGCTGTAAAATTCCACACCTGTTCCCTGGCTCACCCTTCCCAAATGGTACAAATGGGCGTAGTCACATCTCCTACACAACTACAAAAGTTGGAGTACTGCCACATATCCTACACATAGTCGGTCATCCTTCCTACACAAAAACAAGTGTCCAGCACATTTCCTACACCAAAACTGAGTACCCAGCATATCTCCTACACCACACGGTGCATCCGGCATAACTCCTACAATTATACTGTCATATCTCCTACAATTCTGATATATGATCAGTGCTCATCAATGCGATCACGTGGCATTATGCATTATGCAGGAAAGAATACACAACGCCGGAGAATATATGTGGGAAATGTTTTTATTTCTCTTTAAAAAGATAAATCTATAAAATGAAACTGTAAAACCAGTTAAAATTGTATTTCGTGAGGACATTCATTTTTTGTTTTAAATGAATACCTCAAGTTAATCATTGGGTATAATGATGGTGATTTACGCTACACTCTAAATAATAATAGGATATAAATATAATATGCAAAAGGTAGGTAAATGTTTATCACCAACCAGTGACGAGTTTTTCAGGTTATTTTTTGTTGTTTTTTATTTTTTATTTGATACACAGTGTTGTTTAATACCAAGGACTGTCACATTTTACTATTTTCCCATTATCCATCAATCTTAAAACACGGCCCCCGATAGTGGGGAGGGCTATGAAGATCAGGGAAATTGCGGGGTAAAAGGCGTAAATAAAGGGGTAATATTGGAAGAACTCTGAAAATACAATATTGAAAAGTAACAAAACCTGAAAATGGAAAAACCCGAGCCAAGTTTTTCAGAGTACAAAATCACAGTAACCTCATTTCGAAAGTTGGGTCGGGTTTTTTTGTTTTTCAACGTGGATAAAGCCAGTAACAATGTGGTTAAAATTAGCTTAACCTAACCTAACCTAGTATAATGGGTGGGGGCTGCCGCCCCCACACCCCCGCTAAATCCATGAAATCCGAGCCAAGTTTTGTCATTAACCTAACCAAATAAGCTAACCTAACTTAGTATTATGGGGTTAACATTAGCCTAACCTAACCTAACCTAACCTAACCTAGTATTATGGGTGGGGGCTGCCGCCCCCACACCCCCGCTAAATCCCTTAAATCCGAGCCAACTTTTGCCAAAAAAACCCGAGCCAACTTTCGAAATGAAGTTACTGTGATTTTGTACTCTGAACAATTGAAAAACCCGAGCCAAGTTTGGTCAAAACTTGGCTCGGGTTTTTCCATTGTCAGGTTTTGTTACTTTTAAATATTGTATGTTCAGAGTTCTTCCAATATTACCCCTTTATTTACGGCTTTTACCCAGCAATTTCCCTGATCTTCACTATCTGGGGCCGTGTCTTAATTAAGATTGATGGATAATGGGAAAATAGTAAAATGCGACAGTGCTTGGTATTAAACAACACTGTATATCAAAGAAAAAAAACATCTTCAGACTGATCCGGTAAATAAAAATACCAAAGTACAACAAATTACCTGAAAAACTCGTAGCACATACCACCACGACCTCCATGTTAGGGTTCCATCTTCAAACTGAGCCCGCCCGGGCCGGCGAGGGGCGTGGCGCGTGACGTGACGACTGAAACACTGTGTAATTGGTTAATAATTTGATGGAAGGCTGTGATTGGTTCCAGGAGTGACGGGAAGCATTGTGATTGGTTCATGCCATAGTTAATGATTCCTAAAAAGACCGCTAGGTGTAGTGACGTTCGACTGAAAGATTGAGGGTAAGAGCTCCCGAACGACAGCCATTGTTTACTATTGCGCCGGGGCCATCGACAGGGAGGTATTTTTTTACAGTTTCTCGTATTTCATTGATAACGAATCTGCGACGGTAAGTACATGTACACCAACAAAGTATCGTTCATGAAAGTGATAACACAATAATAATCATCAATGGGGCCCGTCACTGGTTGGTGATAAACATAAACCAAAAGGTATATTACATCTATTAGGTATATCGATGGTGAATTACCTTTCTAATTGGTCTAAGATGGGTTCGTCACTACCAATATAATATCACGAATATGGGACACTTTAAATACCCTTTTCTTACCAATAATTGTATAGGGGGGGGGGGGGGGGAATACAGTCCAACTACAATTTTTACCTCCGACAAGACGGCTCTTCCTCCACACTTGGGGTGCTGGACGCAACGCAGGTATAGTTTGTTGTTTCTGGCCACATTTCGGATATACCGGAATCCAGAGTTGTCTTCGTAAACCACTGCACTGAAGCGGATGTCTATGGCAGTATATTGGGGTCACCCGCTCCACGGAGCCTACCTGCTTCCGCGGAGGGTCCGCGGTCCACGTAATTTTAGAGATTGAGTATGAAATTTGAATATTTAAGTTAATTACTCGGTTTTAATACATAAACAAGTGTATAAAATTACATATTATTTTATCTTAATGCATAAAAAAAAAAAAAAAAAAAAAATCTTGGCTTTATTGATTTATTTTTATTTGTTTGCATTAACCTAACCAAAAAACCAAACCTAACCTAACCTAAATGTATTTGGGGCTATTAGGTTAGGTTAGGTTAGGTTAGGCTTTTTGGTTAGGTTAGGTTAGGTTTTTTGGTCAATATTTAAGGGTCACACCACAGCTGGAATCTCATTTCTAAGGGTAGTTTTGGGTTCCTATCATTCTATGTTTCATTGCTATATACTTTTTAACCACCGGATTTTTTTTCTTTTTCTTGGCTTTTTTTTTTTTTTTTAGCATTAACCTAACCTAAAAACCTAACCTAAATGTATTTGGGGGCTATTAGGTTAGGTTAGGTTAGGTTAGGTTAGGTTAGGTTAGGTTAGGTTTTTTGGTTAGGTTAATGCTAAAAAAAAAAAAAAAAAACAAGAAAAAAAAAAATCCGGTGGATAAAAAGTATATAGCAATGAAGCATAGAATGATAGGAACCCAAAACTACCGTTACAAATGAGATCCCAGCTGTGGTGTGACTCGTAAATATTGACTGGTTTTTTGGTTAGGTTAATGCTAAAAAAAAAAAAAAAAACAAGAAAAAAAAAAATCCGGTGGATACAAATTATATAGCAATGAAGCATAAAATGATAGGAACCCAAAACTACCATTATAAATGAGATCCCAGCTGTGGTGCGGCTCGTAAATATTGACCAAAGTTCCTTTGCACTAATATGGGAGGAGTATGTGTTTTAGATCATAATAAAGTCAATAAATCATTGACCAAATCTTTTGTTTACATGGCGAAGACTCGCAGACGACGTACGCTAAACGCTATTTTCACCATTATATATATTATTTATTAGTAATCTTTTCTACTTTAATGCATGAAAATAAAATAATTTGTAATTTTATACACTTGTTTATGTATTAAAACCGAGTAATTAACTTAAATATTCAAATTTCATACTCCATCTCTAAAATTACGTGGACCTCGGACCCTCCGCGGAGGTAGCTAGGCTCCGTGGAGCAGGTGACCCCAATATACTGCCATAGATGTTCTCCTCAGTCCTAGCCATGCTTGGTGGAGTACAGCAGTGGAGTACAAGGCCCAGAAATACCGTCTGTCCCGACGAATGGAGAAAAGAATACTGCTGGTTTGAGACTAAACTCGAATCAACTCGACGCGTGTCTGAATGTGAACGATACTTTTCTCCCTATTTAGGTTGCGCCACATTTCTTACACCCGACTCGTGTCTGTCCCGAAGACTCGACTCGTCAGGCGAGTAGTGAGACAGTAGAGCCGCGTACAGACAGAGGCTCCTCCCCGTATACACGGCAGTGTAGGAAATGTGACCGTATAGAGTTGTGTGTGTAGGAGATATTATGCTGTATTTCTGTAGGAAATATGTCACTACACTAAAAACTGTGTAGGCGATATGCAGTATATGTGTAGGAAATATATCATTACTCTAAAACTGCTAAATATGTAGGAGATGTGACGTGTAGGAAATGTGGCGCACCCCCGTACAAATATTAGCTCGATTACACTGGTCGTTTGTGAGTTATAGAGGTTAATGTTCAAGAGTTTTGGCCTACTTACTTGGAATAGGGTATAGGCTACTATATATTATTTAGTGTATGCAAATCATGTATACGTGCCTTTCCTATGACACCATTAACCCTTTCAGACTCATATGACGCAGAGGTTGCCAGATTAGCAATAAGAAATAGTTCTCTCACTCTTATAATTACCTCTCCAAAATTAGTTCTCTGCCCACAGCTAACTCAAAGACAACTGCAGAGGTTGAAGTAACTAAACTAAAGGTTTCTAAATACCCCTGATGGTAACAAAGGCTTTAAAGTATCCCTAATAGGCTCAAAATCGCGTCATATGTCTGAGAGGGTTAAGGGGAGATGGTTGGTTATTCTCGCCTTCTCCCTCATGTTTAGCACCATTAGTTTGGCGATTTTAAGTCCTTTCACCCAACAATTTCTTTGTCAATATTTAGAACTTTCGTGCCGTGCCATTTCGGTGTCTATTTTTTTCCTAGCGAGCAATAGCGAGCCTGTAATTTAGGTGGAAGCGGCCTTCAGCCAGGAACATTTTCTACGAACAAATTTACAAATTTATCTAGAAGGGAGATCTTGAGGATGTCTGTGTTTAAGCTTGATAGAGGTTAGGGAGAAAACTTAAAAACAAAAAAAAAGGACAAAACCCAGTAAAATTAAAACAATAACATTAATAAATACATAAACCGAGCATTAAATAAACCACCCATCAGAAACAGAATGCCCGCTCCCTTTACATTTAGTGCCTACAAAATAATGTATGCCTTTCCTGCATATGACTTTAGTGCACGTAAATAAAATAGACACCCCCTTTTTTATGGCTCCATTAACATAGAATATATGATCCCGTTTTCATTAGATTCATGAATATAATATTTACACGAGCGTATATTCACGTTTTCTTTGTTTAATTCGTTCCTATTAACCCCTTCTATACCGACGGCGTATTTTTGTTTATATTTCAGCTACATATAGACAATTTTATGAAACTTAGGAAGGATCTGTGGTAGTTAAAAGGGTTGCTTGAGATGCTGCAAAGCCTTATCATTGCTAGAGATTCTTCCCAAACTGCACAATATCGTCTAAATATAGCTAGCATAGAATTAAAAACACGTCGCCGGTACAGAAGGGATTAACCCCTTCATTACCGGTGACATCTTTTCTTTATATTCTAGTAACTATTAAACGATTTTGTGCAGTTTAGAAAGGGCCTCCATCAATTACCAGGCTTCAAACTATCTCACTTAACCCTATGCACTACCACAGATACTTCTTAAACTGCACACAATCGTCTAAATATAGCTAGAATAAAATATATAAACGTGTGTGGAAATACAATATACTGTATACAGCGCCACACACGATTAAGGGGGTAGTACTCGCTTTTTATGGACCCCCTTCTCCCTCATGTTTAGCATATTAGTTTTGAGGTTTTAAGACGATTTAGCCGTTAGTTTGGCGATTTTAAGACCTTTCGTCCCATTTCTTGTCAATGTTAAGACCTTTCAATTTCAATTTCAAGACCTTTAGTGCCATTTAGGTGTCGATTTTGTCCTGGCGAGCGATAGCGAGCCTCTAACATTAAAAGAAACCGGCCTTCGGTCGGGACATTTTTCTACCGAAAAATGTACAAAGGGGGTCTAGTTTTTGTTCTTCTAAGCTTGATGGAGGTCTAGTGAGGAAACTAAAACATATATTAATCTACATATACTGTATATATACCAAAAACCAAGCAATATAATAGTTAGGCGAGCTTATAATTATTCACGTTTGCATGTCTGTATGACCGTACTTCATTCCAACAAATAGTCTACACACAACCCTTCTACGAGTGTGTGGAAATAGTCTACACACAACCCTTCTACGAGTGTGTGGAAATAGTCTACACACAACCCTTCTACGAGTGTGTGGAAATAGTTTACACACAACCCTTCTACGAGTGTGTGGTAATAGTCTACACACAACCCTTCTACGAGTGTGTGGTAATAGTCTACACACAACCCTTCTACGAGTGTGTGGAAATAGTTTACACACAACCCTTCTACGAGTGTGTGGAAATAGTCTACACACAACCCTTCTACGAGTGTGTGGTAATAGCCTACACACAACCCTTCTACGAGTGTGTGGTAATAGTCTACACACAACCCTTCTACGAGTGTGTGGAAATAGTATACACACAACCCTTCTACGAGTGTGTGGAAATAGTCTACACACAACCCTTCTACGAGTGTGTGGAAATAGTCTACACACAACCCTTCTACGAGTGTGTGGAAATAGTCTACACACAACCCTTCTACGAGTGTGTGGAAATACAATATATATATACAGCGCCACGCAGGCTTAATCCATTTTTTATTTCGCTTGGCGATTGTTGATCTGAAGATAAATTGTAAATACAATTTCCACACCTTTGACTTTCAATTATCAAAGCTCCCCTCCCCCTATACGATTTTACCAAAAGCGAAACTTAACCTCGACAGGAAAGGGTACCGACAAAACAAAAATCGTAAATAATAGCAAACAGAGAAAAACAATATATAAATAAACAAATTAAATCAGTGCAGATTATTTCTCGACCATATCGCAGGTTAGTAGTGACGTTATTGGAGAGAAAGATCTCCCACGCAACCAAATGTGGTGAAAATTCGAACCTGAGCAGTGTTGAATCAAGTTGATAGGTAAAATATGAAAATTAAAATAGATACTATATATACAGTAGGTAGCCTGGAAAGTTCGTTATTTACCTAGAGTGCCGTATACTCCGCTAAACAGTCGACCAAAAACGGGAAAAGTGGTTAGGGCAGTGAGAATTCTGTTTCATAAGATAATTATTGAAAGTGTTACTTAAAGTTACTTAAAGTTTAAACATAACGAGTGTAAACGAGTGGCACTCCCCCCCCCCCCACTCCCCACAAACCGCGTAACAAACACCTCCTTGTCCTCCAAGCCCCCCCCCCCTCTCTCTCTCTCTCTCTCTCCCCCATGTAAGGGCGGGTGGAAAAACAAAAACAAAAACAAAAACAAACAAAAATGTTTACCAGAGACAACTGTACGAGTTGTAAGATGAATATACACATGCATAAAAGCACAGCATGTCGGATATGCAAGCAACCATACCACTGGATTTGCATAGGATTGACACCAATAAATGAGGCGTACAATACAAGAGGGAATAACCTCCATTTCTGCGATAGTTGTTTCGATATCACATGGCAAGTCATACAGACTGTAGAAAATACAGAAGTACAAGATAGACTGAAATATAGCCAAGACATAGCTACCTTTCACAGAAAATGGGGAACTATTGGGGCCTCAGGGCCCATACAAATATCACAACCCACACACGCACACCTTCCCATGATAATGCCCACATTGCCTCCTGCACATCAACACACATCGCCTGCCGAACAACAACCTTTCGCACCCTACATATACACAAACCCTGCCGCACATCTCCCCACACCTCCCCAGACCCAGAAAACACCCACATTAATCCCATCTATGGCCATTGACCAAATACATTTGATCAAATACATTTGCAGGATGAACGTAGGATGCAACAAGCCCCCATATCAAGCTCCCCTTCCACATCGTCTCCCCCCTCACCACTGCCACCTGCCCACCTACAACCGACCCGTAACTCCACCCCCCTGCAGGCCTCACCCACCCATACACCAAGCCCACTATCACCCACAACCACACTTAGCTCACCACATAACCCCTTGCAGCCCCAGCCACACCTACTGGGGTTGTCTACACCAGTGTGCAGATATTATCTGGAAAGAAGGTGCTACTTTGGTCAAAAGGACGAATATAATGGGAATTCATGTAGATTTGCTCATCCCAAAATTTGCAACAACATAACCAGTCATGGAAAATGTAGATTTGGTGAAACCTGCAAATACCACCACCCATCCCTTTGCAAGACATCACTTGAGAACAAGACCTGCTACAATATGAAATGCCCAGCTTTTCATATTAAAGGGACTTGGAGATATGCTAGACCTAACAGGAATGGTAGCCCAAAAAACTCTCTAGCTATGCGAGGAAAAAGGCAAGGAGGGAAAGGGCAGATGAAGATGAAGAGACTGAGGGAGATGGAAGAGCACATAGAACACCTCGAGCACCTCCTGGCCTCCCAAGAGTGGCCAATACATCCCGAAGACTATTAGGTACACATAGTACTCCAAACAATCCCTCCCCAATCTTGTTTGCAAATATCCAAGGCCTAAAAAATAGAACCACGAACAAAGTACCATTTATTAGGGGCCTGCTAGAAGAAGGAAACGCTATATTTGCGGCTCTCACAGAAACTCACATTAAAGATCAGGAAGATAGTGAGGTATGGATTCCTGGTTACAACCTACATAGGGCGGACAGAACGCATAGATCACATGGATGTACATACATGACTCACTGATATGTACTGAATTCCTAAATAACAGTAATGAAGTGGTGGAAATACTTCGAGTTAAAATAGAATCCCTAAATTTAGCAGTTATTGTTACATACAGGCCTCCAGACTCATCCCGAGAAGAATTCAAAACCCAGCTCAACAAAATAAAATCAGAAGTGGAAACCCTGGGGAACCCACACCAAATATTATATGGCTAGGAGACTTTAACCTACCAAACATTAAAAGGAGACAACTAGAAAACCAGTTAGTGGCAAATAACACCGGAGAAGCAAATACTAATACGAGAGAGCTTTTTGAACTTTGTGATTTTTTTAGTCTTACCCAACATATTGCTGAACCCACACGGGAAAACAATATCTTAGACCTGGTCTTCACTAACAACGACTCTCTAGTACACAGCATTAACATATCGGACACAACATACTCAGATCATAAATTAATTGAGATCAAAACAACCTTAGAAAGTGTACAGACAACCTCAGAATCGAGAACAAAAACCGGCCCCTTCAGTAAATTTAACTTCAATAACAAAAACATTAGGTGGGAAGAGGTAAATCAAGAAATGGAGGAAATAGACTGGGAAGATTTAATGGATAACCTGACACCAGCAGAATGTCTAGTCTTAATAACAGAAACCATGACCCAAATCTGTAGCCACCATATATCTGCAAGACAAACAAAACGAAGAAGCAAACAAGATCGGGAAAGGAGGAGGCTGTACAGAAGAAGAAAATTACTCACACAAAGACGCACACATCAAAATCTACAGGATAGGCAAAAGGTCGAAATAGATAGAGAAATTGTGGAAATTGAACAAAGGCTAAGAATATCATATGAACTACAACATAATGGAAGAGGAGAGGAAAGCTATTGCAGGTATAAAGGAAAATTCCAAATACTTCTTTTCATACGCCAAACAAAAGGCTAAAACAACATCAAACATCGGCCCACTGAGCAAAGGGGACGGCTCTTTCACAGGGGACAAAAAGGAAATGAGCGAACTCTTAAGCAGGCAATATGAAATGGCATTCAGTGAGCCTGATGAAACAAAAGTCATCAGAGACCAAAATATATTTTTCATGGAAACCTCCCCCACGGAAACCCCTCAGATGCTGGATATTGATTTCGGTCCAAAAGACATAGAAGAGGCCATTTCCAACATGCCATCCCACTCGGCACCAGGCCCGGACTCATGGAATTCGATCCTAATGACAAAATGTAAGGAAAACCTCTCAAAACCCCTGGCTATAATGTGGAGAAGGAGTCTAGACACTGGTGACATACCAGATAGCTTGAAAAACGCAATAATTGCCCCACTGCATAAAGGAGGGAGTAAAGCACTACCAAAAAACTACCGCCCGGTAGCTCTAACCTCTCACATCATTAAAGTTTTCGAGTGAGTCCTGCGAAGCAAAATTTCAACATTCATGGAGACAAATGAACTACACAACACCGGTCAACATGGGTTCAGAGCGGGAAGATCATGTCTCTCACAACTTTTGGAACACTATGACAAAATTCTTAAAGCGCTAGAAGAAAGAAAAACGTGGATGTCATTTACACCGATTTTGCTAAGGCATTTGATAAATGTGACCATGGTATAATAGCCCACAAACTGAAAGCAAAAGGTATAACTGGGAAAATCGGACGGTGGATATACAATTTCCTCGTAAACCGAAAACAATCGGTAGCAGTAAACCAAGTCACTTCTGAGCCTTCGGATGTCAAAAGCTCAGTGCCCCAAGGAACAGTGCTAGCGCCCCTTCTGTTCCTCATACTAATTTGCGACATAGATACCAACACCAGACACAGTACGGTGTCGTCTTTTGCTGATGACACAAAATTAAGCAAGATAGTAAACACACAAGAGGACACGGGCCAACTGCAGGAAGACATGAATGTAGTGTTCCAGTGGACCAGGGAAAACAACATGCAATTCAATGAGGAAAAATTCCAATTAATACGGTACGGAGATAATAATGGTGTTAAAGAAATTACAAATTACTTAACAGAATCTAACCACATAATAGAACGGAAAGACAGTGTGAAAGACCTTGGGGTATTAATGTCTGAACATATGGGTTTCAAAGTACATAACCAGGTCAAAGTGGCGGCTGCGAAACGTCTAACGGGTTGGATTCTGCGTACTTTTAAAACACGCGGTGAATTGCCTATGATAACGCTCTTCAAATCTCTAGTGCTACCGCGGCTTGAATACTGTAGCGTATTAACATCCCCATACAAAGCAGGTGAAATAAATGACGTAGAGAGTGTACAAAGAAATTTCACTTCGCATATAAGTTCGATAAAACATCTACACTATTGGGAGCGTTTAAGAGCACTGAATCTGTACTCACTGGAACGTAGAAGAGAACGTTACCTAATAATATACACGTGGAAAATCGCAGAGGGTTTAGTACCAAACCTACATACTCCGATAGTCATGAAATTCAGTGATAGGAGAGGCTGGGAATGCGAAATCCCCCGGATGAATAACAGGGGTGCTATGGGCTCTCTGCGAGAGGGCTGGTTATCACACAGAGGCCCACCTCTCTTCAACAAACTCCCACGGCGAGTAAGAGACATGAGGGACATCTCGTTAGACAACTTCAAGAGAGCCCTAGATGTCGAACTGCAAAAAGTGCCAGACGAGCCCATCCTCGCAAGGGAACGAGCTGTCGCTTCAAACAGTCTACTGCACCAAATCACCACCCATAACGAGGGGCGTCGCGCTCCTTGGTGCCGCTAGAAGAGCGGCGAACACATCCAAAGGTATCCAAAGGTAAAGATGATTAAGGGGAGATGGGCCGTTTTGATGGTCTATTAATTCATGTATTCCTTTATTATTTTATTTTCCTCGCTAGACCTCCTTCAAACATACAAAAACATCCATTAGATCCCCCTTCTAGATAAATTTGTACATTTTTCGGTAGAAAAATTTCCCGGCCGAAGGCCGATTCTTCCACCATTACAGGCTCACTATCGTTCGCCAGGGAAAAAATGTACACCTAAATAGCACGAAAGGTCTTAATATTGACAAATAAATGGGGTGATAGGACTTAAAATCGCCAAACTAATGGGCAAACGTCTTAACATCTGAAAACTAATGGGGCCAAACATGAGGGAGAAAGTGGTCCAGAAAATCGGCCCATCCCCCCTTAACGGAATTTAGTGCAAAAATAAAATATGGGTAGGCTAAATCCGCTAATTCCCGATACCGCTATATCCCGTTTTATACAATCTCGCGGTGCAAGATCCACCACACTCGGTAGCAGAAATCCGGCAGATTTACATTATTCATATTGGTTCTGCGAACAACTTTGATCTTAGTGTTCAATATCGTGGAGGCAGCCGTTTAGGAGGAGTAGTGCGTCCAAGGTTCCGGAAACGACAAAACTCAATTCAGCAAAACACTGCCCTCTTTCTAGTGGAACCGGAAATAGATGGTGAAGATTATAGGCAGCCGATTCAATGATTGGACAGGAATAAAATCACTATCAGTCCATGTTTATGATATGCGGTAATTATTTTAGTTCAAAATGTTTTAGTCATACAATACATGGTTAAGGGGAGATGGGTCGTATTGCTGGTCCCCTTTCTCCCTCATGTTAAGCCCCATTTGTTTTGAGATTATAAGACGTTCGGTCCATTAGTTTGGCGATTTTAATACCTTTCACCCAATGTCGTTGTCAATTTTAAGACCTCTCGTGTCATTTAGGAGTCGATGTTTTCCTGGCGAGCGATGACGAGCCTGTAATCTAAGTGAAACCGGGCTTCGGCCGGGAAATTTTTCTATCGATGTTTTTATTTCTACCGAAAAATGTTTGATGGATGTCTAGAGAGGGAACTAAAATCATGATAAAAAATACATAAATGAGGCAATAAATACGGCCATCCCCCCTTAAAAGCAGGAATTATGTTAGAGATATAAAACGTTACAAAAACAATCACCTCTACCAAATACATTGAACTACACTTAACATGATTACCGTACATACAATATGTATATATATATTCTGAAAAATACTGGAAGTGATCAAGTTTTAAAAGTTACCGTACACGTGCACTCAAATGAATCCATTAAATATATTGCAGGTACAGGTATACACACAGTATTATATATATATATATATATATATATATATATATATATATATATATATATATATATATATATATATATATATATATATATATATATATATAGAGAGAGAGAGAGAGAGAGAGACTATACACATACTTTCACAGTATAGCCTATCCCCCCTAGAGAGACACAAATACAGTTCTGTATAATTATATGCAGATGTATGTATATTCAAACATACCTACAAGCAAAATCATTAGTTCACCGAAACTTGAAATTAATGGAAATTTGGTGGTGTGACACCGCCTTAATGCGAAGACTGATAAACTACTATACAGTCGCCTCATACAGAAAGGGTTACATAGCTTAAGGTGAGACGGTCGTTTTTCGGGTCCCCTTTCTCCCTCGTGTTTAGTCCCATTAGTTTGAGATTTTTAGACGTTTGGCCCATTTGTTTGGCGATTTTAAGACCTTTCGTCCCATTTCATTATACATTTTAAGACCTATCGTGCCATTTTTCCTGGCGAGCGATAGCAAGCCTGTAATTGTAAGAGGAACCGGCCTTTGGACGGAACATTTTTCTATCGAAAAATTTACAAATTTATCTTGAGGGGGGGGGGGGGGGTTCTAGGGGATGTCTTTCTAAGTTTGAGGGATGTCTAGCGAGGAAACTAAGAATTTATGAATTAATTAATTAAGGCTATAAGCCAAAAAAAGCAGTCAGTGTCCCCTTAAAGGCACACTATCGTTCACCAGGAAAAAAATCGACACCAAAATAGCACAAAAGGTCTTAATATTGACAACGAAAGGGGGGCGAAAGGTCTTAAAATCGACAAACTAATGAGGCAAACATCTTAAAATCTGAAAACTAATGGAGCTAAACATGAAGAAGAAGGGGAACCACAAAACCGGCCTATCTCCCCTTAAGGGCGTGTTTCATTATAACCAGTCCTGTCTAATTTGCATAAAATCGTCTACTGGCAACCACAATAGAATGGCGAGTGTACAGAAAGGGTTGAAGGTTAGTTTGTAAGTTTTTAGCCATTATAACCTGTCTAATCTGCATAACATCGTCTAAAGCTAGCCAAAAATAGAATGGCGAGTGTACAGAAAGGGTTGAGGGTGTGTTTGTAAGTGTGTGAGTCAGAGGAACGGGGCGGCGTTTGGAGGAGTTTTCTACGTCAACACAGAGTCAACACAGAAAGTCTGGGCGGAACTCTGTGAAAGTGCTTGTTTTGGTGACCCTATAGTGACAGAGACCCGCCAACCTCCGCCATATTGGTGCCACTGGTGTCATTAGCCTATCCGGACTGCCAAGTAGGGGCAGCAAGGTCTGTGCAGTCTGTGTATCTATGTAATTCTATGTAACTCTCTTTACACTCAACAATATCCATGCCCATCTTAACCCAAGAACGGCAGGAAGACTCTTAAAAGGTTTTGGTGGTGAAAGACGACGAACCTCTTAAGATCAAAGGCCTAAAAAAAAGCCGTTTAAAAGGCCCCAGTAGCACTTAAAACAAAGGAATATTTGATTAAGTGAGATAATTCCTCTCCATACCTTCTATCACTCCTCCACATGTGTCAAAACCTCCTCCTTCCCCCCCTTCAATTATCACCTATTTTTACTCTTATTCCCTTGTTTACGGTTTATTTACCGCGCCAATATCTCCAACCCGGTTCTAAGGTGTTCTCCTGCGCGTATCGAGTGTGTGGGGAAGAAAGAAAATGAGAGAGAGACCTCAGTCTCGCTTCAGGCTTCGAGAGAGGAGGGTGTAGGGCTCGCGCGTCTCTCACCTCATGACTGGACGGTCGGCAATAATTCGTCTTTTTCACCCATCAAATACTATTCCCACTTGTTTTATTGCTGTTACATGTTAATATCTTCATATTAAACGTAAAATAGGCACATGTGAATAAGTAATATCGATATTTATCGTAAAATGACGAGTTTAGGCGGGAATGAAGCCTTATATTGTCATTTGGGTGTTCACTACTAATAGTTCGCGCTTGTCAGGTTAAACACTCGGCAATATTCTACAGGATCCATAATTTCGTCTTTGGGTCTAGACATAATTATACACTCTATGGTACCTTTAATTTGGCTCTCTTTCACTTTTTCAACGTTTACAACTTTTTTTCTATTTTATTTATTTTTCTATTTATTTATTTATTTTTTTGGGGGGAGGCTCCCTCCCCCAAAAAAAAACTCGTCATAGGCAGCTTACCTTTTGTCTCTTTCATACACATAGAACAAAATCTACACGATCAAAAGTAGGATATCACAAATGCCCATAATATAGATTCGGCTATACTGTTTCAAAATAATTAGTATGGCCTTTGGATCTACAGTAAGGGAGCCCACCTCGCTTTCTTTTCGCTTTCTCTCCCTCTCTCTTTGGCTTGTATCCATTCGGCCCCGTTCAGCCTACTGTTTTAAGAAGCTTACCCCCATCCAGGTGTCAATATTTTCCTGGCGAGTGGGAGCGAGCCAGCATACATATATTTTTGTTTTAACAAGCTAAATTTGTACATTTTTCGATAGGAAAAAGTCTCCGTCGAAGCCGGATTTCTCCATACAATGCTGGCTCGCTATCGCTCGCCAGGAAATCAACACCTGGATGGGCATAAACGTCTTAAAACAGTTGGCTGAATGGGGCCGAATGGATACAAGCCAGGAAAAGAGAGAAAAGGAGAAATAGATAAACAAAATCCGGTGACCCCCCTTAAGACATTATCAAAACTAAAATACTCACCTCGTTGTTCAATCATTACGACCCCAAAATGGCGGCCGAAGACACAGATGGTCTCTCTCTCTCTCTCTCTCCCCGGCCCAAGTGGCGCGTCTATGGCCTACAAAGTAAAATAGGCAACTTTAAGGAAAGATTTTCACTTAAAGGTAATTTTTCTGGATAACCTTCTCCCTCATGCTTAGCCCCATTAGTTTGACGATTCTAAGACCTTTCGTCTCATTTCTGTCAATTGTAAGGTCTTTTGTACTATTTAGGTGTCGCTATTTCCTGGCTAGCGATAGCAGGCCTGTAACTTAGGAGGAACCGGCCCTCGGCCGGGATATTTCTCTACCGAAAAATGTACATATTTATCTCGAAAAGGGGAGTCTTCGGGTATTTTTTTAAGCGTGATGCAAGTCTAGTGAGGAAACTAAATATCTCTCCTTAAACGGCGCCTCCACCGCCTCCAACTTTGTTAGATTTACATAATACTTAGTGGTGCAGGGTGGAGGGGAATGGTGGAGCGCTGTAGTGGAGGGGTGGGTGGAACGTGGTGTTGGGGGGGGGGGGGGGGGGGGGGTACTGGGGAGGGGGGGGGGGGGGGGGTCGAACGTGGTGGGAGGGGGGGGGGGGGGTGGAACGTGGTGGTAGTGGGGGGAGGGACGCTGGGGAGGGGGGGGGGGGGAACACGGTGGTGGTGGAGGATTGGTAAGGTGGGTGGAATGCTATCGCTCGCCCAGAAAGAAATTGACACCTGAATGGGGTGAAACGTCGTATTATCGACAAACTAATGGGGTGAAACGTCTTAATATCTTTAAATACTCTCCTTCACTCACATTGATATAACACAACACTAGAATGTAAACACAACACTAGAACGTAAACAAAACACTGGAACGTAAACACAACACTGGAACGTAAACAAAACACTGGAACGCAAACACAACACTGGAACGTAAACAAAACACTGGAACGTAAACACAACACTGGAACGTAAACACAACACTGGAACGTAAACACAACACTGGAATGTAAACACAACACTGGAACGTAAACACAATACTGGAACGTAAACACGACACTGGAACGTAAACACAACACTGGAATGTAAACACAATACTGGAACGTAAACACAACACTGGAACGTAAACACAACACTGGAACGTAAACACAATACGTAAACACACTGGAACGTAAACACAATACTGGAACGTAAACACAACACTGGAACGTAAACACAACACTGGAACGTAAACACAACACTGGAACGTAAACACAACACTGGAACGTAAACACAACACTGGAACTTAACACAACATTAGAACGTAAACACAACACTGGAACGTAAACACAACACTAGAACGCAAACACAACACTGGAACGTAAACACAACACTAGAACGTAAACACAACACTAGAACGTAAACACAACACTGGAACGTAAATGCAACACTGGAACGTCAACTAAAGTACAAAACACTAGAAAATAAACGCAAACACAACACTATAACATAAATACAGTACGGTTACATAAACACTAGATAAATAAACTAGATAACTAAATACAAATATTTATAGAACAAAAAATATATACTGCCCAAATTGCAAATCTGTCCAATCTTACCCAAGTATCCTTTCATAGCACAGACCTCTTCTATCCTCCCTCCCAATCTTCTCCCCTCCCCTACACCCAACCCTCTCCTCTCCCCTACGCCCAATCCTCTCCCGTCCCTCTTACTTCCCCTCTCCCACCCCTACACCCAATCCACCCCTCTTACTCCCCCTCTCCCTTCCCTACACCTATCACCTACCTATGTCACCTATGTGGAGTTCGCCACTCTTGCTAGTGGCACCGAGGAGCGCACCGCCCTTCGTTGTTGTTAGAGAATTGGTGCAGCAGACTATTCGAAGCGGTGGAGCGCTCCCTTGCGAAGATGGGCTCGTCTGGCACTTTTTGTAGTTCGACATCGAGAGCTTTCTTGAAGCTGTCTAACGAGACGCCTATCATGTCTCTTACTCGCCGCGGGAGTTTGTTGAAGAGACGTGCTCCTCTATGTGATAACCAGCCCTCTCGCAGAGAGCCCATAACACCCCGATTTATCATCTTGGGGATATCGCATTCCCAGCCTCTCCTATCACTGAACGTCATTGCTATTGGGGTATGTAGATTTGGTACAAAACCCTCTGCGATTATCCACGTATATATTATTAAGTATCGTTCCCTTCTACGTTCCAACGAATACAGCTTTAGTGATTTTAAACGCTCCCAATAGTGTAACTGTTTTACTGAGTTTATATGTGAGGTGAAGTTCCTTTGTACACTTTCTAAGTCATTAATTTCACCTGCTTTGTATGGGGATGATAATACGTTACAGTATTCTAGCCGCAGTAGCACCAGAGATTTGAAGAGTGTTATCATAGGCAATTCACCGCGAGTTGTAAATGTACGTAGAATCCAACCTGTGAGCCGTTTCGCAGCTGCAACTTTGACCTGGTTATGTTCTTTGAATCCCATATTTTCAGACATTATCACCCCAAGGTCTTTCACATTGTCTTTACGTTCTATTATGTGATTGGATTCTGTTATGTAGCTTATGTTCTCTTTAACGAAATCCTCATCTCCGTATCGTATTAATTGAAATTTGTCTTCATTAAACTGCATGTTATTTTCCCTGGTCCACTGGAACATCTTATTCATGTCCTCTTGCAGCCGGCCCGTGTCTTCCTGTGTCTTTACTATCATACTCAGTTTCGTGTCATCCGCAAAGGAGGATACTGTACTGTGTCTTGTGTTGGCATCTATGTCACTTATTAGAATGAGGAAAAGAAGGGGCGCTAGTACTGTTCCTTGGGGAACTAAGCTTTTGACGTCTGAAGGCTCAGATGTTACTTGGCTTACTGCTACTGATTGTTTTCGGTTCACGAGGAAGTTGTATATCCACCTTCCGATTTTACCTGTTATCCCTTTTGCTTTAAGTTTGTGTGCTATAATACCGTGATCACATTTATCAAATGCCTTAGCAAAATCGGTGTAAATGACGTCCACGTTTTTCTTTTCTTCTAGGGATTTAAGAATTATGTCGTAGTGTTCCAATAGTTGCGAGAGACATGATCTTCCTGCTCTGAACCCATGTTGACCAGTGTTGTGTAGTTAATTTGTTTCCATAAATGTTGAGATTTTGCCTCGCAGGACTCGCTCGAAAATGTTAATGATGTGGGAAGTCAGAGCTACTGGGCGATAGTTTTTGTAAGTGCTTTACTCCCTCCTTTATGCAGAGGCAATTATTGCGTTTTTCAAACTATCCGGTATTTCTCCAGTGTCTAGACTCCTTCTCCACATTATAGCCAGGGGTTTTGAGAGGTTTTCCTTACATTTCTTTATTAGGATCGAACTTCCCCTGCTTCCAATCCTCTCCCCAATCCTCCACTACAGATCTCGCCTCCCCTCCCTCCTTCCCCCTCCACCTCCCCTACTACTCCCCCTCCACCTCCCCTACTACTACTCCCCCCCTCCACCTCCTCTACTACTCCCCCTCCACCTCCTCTACAACTCCCCCCCCCCCCCCGGGCTTCATTATAACAGGTATGCCCATCCTACCTCATTAGGGCGGAGGGAGATAGGCTATATTATTATGTTTATATATACTGTAGAAGGCGGTGAAGGAGGGGGGGGGGGGGTACGGGGGGGGGGGTCATCATCACGGCTCTCAGTCCTTTCAACCTCAGCCTCTCTCACACACTCTCTCACAATCACTCACTCTCTATCATTATATATATACCCGTATATATATGCTGGGTATATATATATATATATACCGTATATATATATATATATATATATATATATATATATATATATATATATGTTAGTAAAGCCAGGTAATAAATTGTCTTTAATACATACGAGGTTGAAAAAAATGGCAATTTCTGCGTTGGAAATTTTATTATTCAAAGTTTCCAGGTCTCTGATGAGTTTTCGCTGGGTGGCAGGAAGTAGATGAAGGAGATGAGCAAAATTCATGGTGGTACAGGGTTACATAAATGTAAATGATGATACAGGATATACGACGCGTTTCACTGGACAACCAGCATTATCAAGTAAGGATGGAAAGATATAAAAGGTAAACAGGAAGGGTATATAGGGAGGGTGGAGGATCAGAGGAGGCGGAAAACAAGGGGCAAAAATCTACTATTGGTGGAGGGGGTTCTGGAAAAGAGAAAGGGGGGAACCGCTTCACGCATGCGCACTGGATGCGAGATGGTGGTTGGTTGGTGGGGTCGAAGCTGATTGGCTGCGTGTCTAGGGGCGTGGCCTAAGTTGTGTGGCGCCTGCGGAAGACGAAGCTGAAGGAGGTAGCGCGGGGGGCTGCATCAAGGGCACCGGGGGGCGAGGGGGGGGGGGGGGGGTTTAGGTCCTGTAGGAAAGTGCCTTTTGGCAGAAGGAAGGATCTGAAGGTCCAGAGTTTGGTTGTTGATGTTGGGATGTAAGGCTTGGATATATAAAGCTTCGAGTATAGGTAATCTCCTTGGGTCACTTTCTTTATCGAGTATGGTGGTGTGTTTCTCTAACTCGTTGCGTGTGAGGTGAGGGTGGTTAGGGGTGAGATAGTGGTCTTTGATGGCTCCAGCCTGAAGGTGAAGAGTTACCCGACGTGAAAGACGAGTCTGCGTCACACCAATATAGGAATGAGGTCCACAGTCCTCATAATTACAGGTATGTTGGTAAATTACGTGATCGTCGGTCATCGGGCTCTTTATCTTGGTGGAGGCAGGTTTGTTGCGGAGAACGAGGTTGGAGGTCTTGGGGGATTTGTAGTAAATTATTAATTTGATTTTGTTTTCCGGGTTGGTTGGGTGGACATGCTTGGAGATTATTTCTTTTAAGACGGCCTCGTCATCTTTGTGTTCAGAGGACATGTAATTGCGGTAGAAGATCTTAATATATATATATATATATATATATATATATATATATATATACCGTATATATATATATATATATAATTATAATATCGCTGTTTCCCATTTCTAATCTCGACCTTATGTATTATTCTTTAACTAAACTATACAAAAACTCTCTCTCTTTCTCTCATCACTAAACTAGATTTGGGTCAGCGCCATTGAGTGCCTTTAAGGGGTGCCGACTGTAGAGGGGATTTAGAAAAGAGAGAGAGAGAGAGAGAGAGAGAGAGAGAGAGAGAGAGAGAGAGAGAGAGAGAGAGAGAGAGGTTAATGACAATGACTATAATTAAACTCTAGCTATCATTAGAAGATTATATAGCTTTAAGAGATTGTGAGAATCGCATGGTTAATTGCGATAATCATCACCCCTATGCTTCTTAACCACTTCTGTGTCGACGACATCTTCTCAATTATATTCTAGCTATATTTAGAGGATGTTGTGCAGTTTAAGAAGGATCTGTGATACGGATACCGGTACTAAAAAGGGTTAAGTGACATAGTTCGAAGGCTGTTAATTGCTGGAGGCCCTTTTTAAACAGAATAAAATCGTCTAATAGTAGTCACAATAAAGTTAAAAGGATGGTGCCGGTACTGAAGAGGTTAAATGTTTTCTAAAGTTGAAAACATAAACATAAAAAACTGCCCAATACGAGCCCTAATAACAAGAATAAAAAGGGAGAACAATTTATCATGCCATCAGACCGAAAGGATTTACACACACACACACACACACATACCCTTCCCCCAACAAACACGCACACAAATTTCCCCCTATTACACACATACCCTACACATGAGGCAAACTCGCGCACACACACACACAAACAAACACAAACACACACACTCACACATACCCATACCCCAACAAACACGCACACAAATTTCCCCCTATTACACACATACCCAACAAATCAGGCACATACACACACACACACGCACACACACACACACACAAACACACCCCGCCCACCTACTATCGGAAATCACCATAATAACGTCCACACGCCCAAATTTCACCTGTCGTCCGGATTTCCAGGGCTCCGGAGCAGATTTAGCGACTCAATTAGCGACCCCTTCCGACGTGTACCGGACTAGAGACGGTGCAATAATTTATGGGGAGTTTTTTAGTTTACTACCGAGACCTCCATCAAGCTTAACCCCTTCAGCACGATGACGTAATGTTCATCCATAGACTACAGTAGATCTGGACTTGACACGAAAATGGAACTTTGCAGTAAGGGACTTAAATCGGAGAACGAACCCCCAAGTCGAAACTGCGAAAATATCACATTTTCGCGGTTTCGAGGTTCGAACTTAGGGGTTCGTTTTCCGATTTTGGGTCCCTTACTGCAAAGTTCCATTTTCGTGTCAAGTCCAGATCTGCTGTAGTCTATGGTTCATCATAATATGGTTACCATTATAAGACTTTCTCCAGGTTAGAGTCTCCTTACAGGACTCAAAAGAGCAAATACGATTTTAATAAACCCGCTGAATAACACAGGTCCTTCCTAAATTGCCTAAAATCGTCTAATGTTAGCCAGAATCATCAGGTAGAAAAGCGTCATCGTGCTGGAGGGGGTAAAAAGAAATACCCCTAACACCCCCCATCGAGATAAAATGGTACAGACAGTGAAGTCGCGGCACCATGTATCTTTCTATCAATAATTGTTATCAGCACTATCTAAACAATCATTCATCGTTTCCAGTGAGATATACAAATACATTCCTATCTTTAAACACCCTATTCAACATCTGACAGACATTAATACAGCACACAGCGAGCAAAACGTAATGACAGTGGAGACACGACTTATTTGGCCAACCGTACCACGTCCAAATATATGAGCGTAGAGAAAATATGAGAATGTGAATTAATGGGCCCTTATAATACACCCTTATAAACACCCTTATACAAGTATAATAACAGTTATAAACCCATCTATTATGAGGACAGCAAGGTAAATCATCATCATTGTGTCCTATGATTGTACATACCTTTATGTTACACTGTTTCTTTATCCTTAACCTCTTCTGTACCGGCGACGTCTTATTAATTTTATGCTAACTATATCTAGACGATTTTAAGCACTTTAAGATGGATCTGTGGTACTAAAAAGGGTTACATGAGATAGTTCGAAGCTTGTTAATTGCTGGAGGCCCTTTTTCAAACTGATTAAACACGTCTAACAGTAGCCAGAATAAAGTTAATAGGACGGCACCGGTACTGAAGTAGTTAATTTTCTACGGTGATAGGATTTCCTAGGCGTCAGGCAGAGTTAGCTGTTTAAGGGGGGGGGGGGGGGTGACTTGCTTTTTTGTATTTTTCTCCTTTTCTCTCTTTCTCTGGCTTGTATCCATTCAGCCCCATTCAGCCAACTATTTTAAGACGTTTATCCCCATATAGGTGTCAATTTCTTCCTGGCGAGCGATAGCGAGCCAGCATTATATAAAGAAATCCGGCTTCGCCGGAGACATTTTTCTATCGAAAAAGTACAAATTTAGACTGCTGTCAAAAACATTTTAAAAATATGCTGGCTCGCTACCGCTCACCAGTAAAAAATTGAAAACTGGATGGGGATAAACGTCTTAAAAATAGTAGGCTGAATGGGGCCAAATGGATACAAGCCAGAGAAAGAGAGAAAAGGAGAGAAAAAAACAGGTCACCCCCCTTAACCCTTTCGACGCGTACCGGAGTGGCGACGACGAGAGAAAATCAACCAATCAACCAACTATGCAATCACCCAATGGAACATACACTCTAACAACCAATCAATCAACCAATCATACAATCAATCAAACATCCATACAACCGATCAACTAATCAAACTTACAATCAACCAATCAAATAATATACTCATTATACAAATTAACCATACAATCAACCAACCAACCAACCATACAATCAACCAAATAACCATACAATCAACCACCCATACAATCAACCAACCATACAATCAACCAACTAACCATAACATCAACCAACCAACCAACCATACAATCAACCAACCAACCATACAATCAACCAACCATACAATCAACCAACCATACAATCAACCAACCATACAATCAACCAACTAACCATACAATCAACCACCCAACCAACCATACAACCAACCAACTAACCATACAATCAACCACCCAACCAACCAACCAACCAACTAACCATACAATCAACCAACCAACCAACCATACAATCAACCAACTAACCATACAATCAACCAACCATACAATCAACCAACCATACAATCAACCAACTAACCATACAATCAACCAACTAACCATACAATCAACCACCCAACCAACCAACCATACAACCAACCAACTAACCATACAATCAACCACCCAACCAACCATACAACCAACCAACCATACAACCAACCAACTAACCATACAATCAACCAACCAACCAACCATACAATCAACCAACTAACCATACAATTAACCAACCATACAATCAACCAACTAACCATTCAATCAACCACCCAACCAACCATACAATCAACCAACCAACTAACCATACAATCAACCACCCAACCAACCGTACAACCAACCAACCATACAACCAACCAACTAACCATACAATCAACCACCCAACCAACCATACAACCAACCAACCATACAATCAACCAACTAATCATATAATCAACCACCCATACAATCAACCACCCAACCAACCATACAACCAACCACCCAACCAACCAACCATACAATCAACCAACTAACCATACAATCAACCAACCATACAATCAACCAACCATACAATCAACCAACTAACCATACAATCAACCACCCAACCAACCATACAACCAACCAACTAACCATACAATCAACCATACAACCAACCAACCATACAATCAACCAACTAACCATATAATCAACCACCCATACAATCAACCACCCAACCAACCATACAACCAACCAACCATACAATCAACCAACTAACCATATAATCAACCACCCATACAATCAACCAACCATACAATCAACCAACTAACCATACAATCAACCATACAACCAACCAACCATACAATCAACCAACTAACAATACAATCAACCACCCAACTAACCATACAATCAACCACCCAACCAACCATACAATCAACCAACTAACCAATAAACCAACCAACAAAACAACAATACAATCAAACAACCAACCAATTAACCAACCAACCAACCATACAATCAACCACCCAACCAACCATCCATGCAATCAACCAACTAACCAACTAATTAACCAACCAACCAACCATACAATCAACCACCCAACCAACCAACCATACAATCAACCCACTAACCAACCAATCAATCAACCACCCAACCATACAATCAACCACCCAACCAACCAACCATACAATCAACCCACTAACCAACCAATCAATCAACCACCCAACCATACAATCAACCAACTAACCAACCAACCAATCACCAAAGCACACACACACTCGGTCAATAAGATCCCTGGCTGGTTTCCAATCCATTCCACCCGGCAGCTACAAACACAAACACCATGTTGTTAATTTACTCTCTCTCTCTCTCTCTCTCTCTCTCTCCTATCCATCTCTCTCTCTCACACACACACACACACACACACACACACACACACACACACACACACACATATACCCGAGTGAGATTCCGACACTCGTTTAATCTGAACACACACACACACACACACACACACACACACACACACACACACACACATACACTCACTCTCTCTCTCTCTCTTTCTCCCACACACACACACACACACACACACTTACTCACTCACTCTCTCTCTCTCTCTCTCTCTTTTTCTCCCACACACACACACACACACACACACACACAAACACAATTTACCCTGGTTGGTCTGAGCCATGAATAAACAAATGACGTTCACAATAGACCTGCACCAATAGGATTAAACGAGTGTCGGAATCTAGCCCGTGTGTGTGTTTGTTTGGTGTGTGTGTGTGTGTGTGTGTTTGGTATGTGTGTGTGTGTGTGTGTGTGTGTGTGTGTGTGTGAGAGCCTGTGTGTATGTGTATGTACTATCCATGTGCGTGTGTGTACCATGTCACCCTTGTCACACTCCTATAATGTCAGTCACACTTACATCCCCCCCCCCCCTCGTCACACCATCTTCACATCACTCTTAACAGACTAAACCAGTGTAAAAAATACAGTCTGGTTTAATGGTACGAATAATTTCATATAAATCTCTCTCTCTCTCTCTCTCTCTCTCTCTCTCTCTCTCTCTCCTACCTCCCATCAATACCGTACCCAACCAGACTCATTAGTGTGCACAAAACCTTCATGGAAAACTATGTAATTTTAAGATCCTTTTTTTTTTTTTTTTTTTAACCACTACCTTCATTAAACCCAGAATACGTTGCTGTTTTCTTAGCCAATCTGTTGAAATATTTTGCTTATGGAAATCGTCAACTGTTAAATTCTATCCCATCTACACTTATGCCCTTCTCTGTGGTCATGTTCTCTCTCTCTCTCTCTCTCTCTCTCTCTCTCTCTCTCTCTCTCTCTCTCTCTCTCTCTCTCTCTCTCTCTCTCTCTCTCTCTCTCTCTCTCTCTCTCTCTCTCTCTCTCTCTCTCTCTCTCTCTCTCTCTCTCTCTCTCTAAGTTTCCTCTTCCCTTGTTCTATCCCTCATGTTTCTCTGCCTGTGTTTCCTCTTCTCCTATCCCTCCTGTTTCTGTCTCTGTTTTCTCTTCTGCTATTTCTATCCCTCCTTCTCTATTTCATCTATGTCTCCTCTTCTCTTATCTCAATTCTTCCTACTACCTGGAGTTGTTTCGGCCGTCCCTCAGTGGCCTCGGCGAGAGTTGCTCCCCCCGAGTATGTTTGCTGCCTGCTCTACCCCATAAACTCAAATCAATCAATCTCTCTCTCTCTCTCTCTCTCTCTCTCTCTCTCTCTCTCTCTCTCCCCCCCCCCCCCTGTTCTTCCCGTCAATACCGTACCAAACCAAATTCATTAGCTCACGCAAAACCCTGATGAAAAACTGTGTAATATTCAGGGAAAGTTATTGGGGTTTTTTCTGGACCCTTTTCTCCCTCATGTTAAGCCCCAATAGTTTTGAGATTTTAACACGTTCGCCCCATTAGTTTCGCGAGGTTAGTGTCACAAGAGCGCATTATCCAGCAATGTTCGATATCGTACTGTTTTGATGTTCTTTCGCATTGAAATAAGAAACTAGATCGAAGGTAAATTATGTTAGATAGTTTAATTCTTACGGAATCTAAATCTTGAAGCTGCCAGACTACAATCGCCCGTAAAAATTGACGGAAAAATCGCTCGTGTGACACTGCCTAAATACCCCAATAGTAACGTACAATAATTATCTAACATCGCGGAAAAGCGCAGTTCACCTCCTTCCCTCACGATTATACCCCATTTCTCGCCACCCATATAAGAGGGGTAGTGCTTGTTTTTTGGTATATTTATTTATGTATTAACTTATTTTTTAGTTTCCTCGCTAGACCTCCATCAAGGTAAGAAAATCACTCACTAGAGCCCCTTTCTAAATAAATTTGCAAATGTATCGTTAGAAAAATTTCCGGCCGAAGGCCGATTCCTCCTATAATTACAAGCTCGCTATCGCTCACAAGGAAACAAATCGACACTAAATAGCACGAAAGGTCTAAATATTGACAAAGAAATGGAACACACATCTTAAAATTTCAAAACTAATGAGGGTAATTATGAGGGAAAAGGGGGTCCAGAAAAAGTGACTACGGTACCTCCGCCTTAGGCGAACTGTTGAATCTGACTGTACCCTCCATCCATCATCATCATCATCATCATGGGACCAATCAATCTTGGGGGTGACTGCAGACATCACACGAGCCTCTTTGACCAGCCCCAGATCGGTCCTTAGTCAATACGGCCACGTCCAAAACAGCCGCAGTCTCCTAATCTAAACTCATTCCATTTATACTTACTGAACCTAATCCAATCAATTCAGACTGGGACATATCTAAAGGAGATGTAGGCAAGCATTGATTTAGAAACAGCGTTGTAGATGTGTGGAATATATTGCCTAGTGTAGCACCAGCAGGCTCCTACCCTAGTATTGCCTAGTATAGCACCAGCAGGCCCCTACCCTAGTATTGCCTAGTATAGCACCAGCAGGCTCCTACCTTAGTATTGCCTAGTGTAGCACCAGCAGGCCCCTACCCTAGTATTGCCTAGTGTAGCACCAGCAGGCTCCTACCCTAGTATTGCCTAGTGTAGCACCAGCAGGCCCCTACCCTAGTATTGCCTAGTATAGCACCAGCAGGCCCCTACCCTAGTATTGCCTAGTATAGCACCAGCAGGCTCCTACCCTAGTATTGCCTAGTGTAGCACCAGCAGGCTCCTACCCTAGTATTGCCTAGTATAGCACCAGCAGGCTCCTACCCTAGTATTGCCTAGTGTAGCACCAGCAGGCCCCTACCCTAGTATTGCCTAGTATAGCACCAGCAGGCCCCTACCCTAGTATTGCCTAGTGTAGCACCAGCAGGCTCCTACCCTAGTATTGCCTAGTGTAGCACCAGCAGGCCCCTAGTATTGCTAGTATAGCACCAGCAGGCCCCTACCCTAGTATTGCCTAGTGTAGCACCAGCAGGCTCCTACCCTAGTATTGCCTAGTGTAGCACCAGCAGGCTCCTACCCTAGTATTGCCTAGTGTAGCACCAGCAGGCCCCTACCCTAGTATTGCCTAGTGTAGCACCAGCAGGCTCCTACCCTAGTATTGCCTAGTGTAGCACCAGCAGGCTCCTACCCTAGTATTGCCTAGTGTAGCACCAGCAGGCCCCTACCCTAGTATTGCCTAGTGTAGCAGGCCCTACCCTAGTATGCCTAGTGTAGCACCAGCAGGCCCCTACCCTAGTATTGCCTAGTGTAGCACCAGCAGGCTCCTACCCTAGTATTGCCTAGTGTAGCACCAGCAGGCCCCTACCCTAGTATTGCCTAGTGTAGCACCAGCAGGCCCCTACCCTAGTATTGCCTAGTGTAGCACCAGCAGGCTCCTACCCTAGTATTGCCTAGTGTAGCACCAGCAGGCTCCTACCCTAGTATTCAGGGTTGCTAGTGTTGACCTCATCTGTATAGCCGCTGCTCTTAACCCTCGACCAATCAGGGGTGAGAATGAGGCCGGGACACACCAATCACCTTCTAGAATTGAGTCATTGGAAGGGGGAGGGGGGCACCAATCAGACTCTAGAATTGATTCCCAGGCGCGCGATTTCCTAGGTGGGGGGAGGGAGGGGAAGCGGGGAGGGAAAGAGGAGGGGGGGGGGGGGTGCGTTAACGGGAAACCGAGAGTGATGGGATGCGATTTCATTATAGACAACCCACTTCTAAGTATTCTTACAGTTGCCAAGCCCCTGAATCTTGGACATTGTCATGAGTTACAGATATTATCTACAAAGTTATAATCTATCTATTGTAGAGTTCACCACCTGCAAGTGGTACCGATGAATCCTTTGGTATTCTGCATAAAATGTATTCCCTTAGACGGGTTGCCAACCAAGGCTAACGAAACCCATCCACCCCGATGTTTACATAGTCTCCCCCCCCCCCCCCTCCACACACACTTTTGATGGGCTACCGACCAAGGCTGAAGAGTCCTATCAGCCCGCTAATGTAATACGGTGTTACTATCTATGCGCAAGGACGAAGTTTTTGGCTGGTATGACCGCATGTCAAACTATCATCTACTCAATGAAACTGACTCGAGACATAGGCCTAGTGGTTGTATAGCTCGGCTATAAGGACACCTCCCTAGTCTCCCTAAATTGATCCTGCTCATTCGGTGGTTTTGGTGGGTGGCAACCCTGAGTGGAGGAGAACACCACCTAGAGAGCTACTTAGGATGTGATGAGACACAGCCTGAGGTCTCACACCGAGAGACCCCAGGGAGTGGAGTCAGAAGGTGAGTACATCTACAGTCTAGCCCTACACACCTTTTGACTGATTTATAGGTAAGGATGTTCAGAACCAGGTTGCATACATTAAAGTGGGTGGCGGGCCCTGGGGAGAGCGGGAAATAATTATCGTTCCCCTTTCATTAATTACTCAGGCACTCCACAGATCTCTCTCTCTCTCTCTCTCTCTCTCTCTCTCTCTCTCTCTCTCTCTCTCTCTCTCTCTCTCTCTCTCTACACACACTCTCCCACACACATACTCACTCTCACTTTATCTCTCTCTCTCTCTCTCTCTTTCATAAACACACTTTCCCACACACATACTCACTCTCTCACTTTCTCTCTCTCTTTTTCATAAACACCACTCTCCCACACACATACTCTCTCACTGTATCTCTCTCTCTCTCTCTCTTTTTCATAAACACACACTCTCCCACACACATACTCACTCTCTCACTTTATCTCTCTCTCTCTCTCTCTCTCTCTCTCTCTCTCTCTCTCTCTTTCTCTCTCTCTCTCTCTCTCTCTCTCCACCGGGGTATTTCGCCTGGGGGAGAGACACGGGCTTCCAAATGAAATTCAGGGCGAGGAAGGGGAAGGGTGAGGGGAAACAGGCGGGAGAAGAGAACACAAGAACACGAGGCAGATCCCTTTCACACCCAACCAATATCACAGGCAGGGGAAGAGAACACAAGACACACGAGGCAGATACCTTTCACACCCAACCAATATAATTCATATGACTATCCGATATATGTGATTAAAGTACTAGGCAATCTATTCCACATATCCACAGCCCTAATTCCAAACCATTGCTTATCTATGTCTTGTTTAACCCTTTCAGTACCGGCGACGTCTTTTGTATTTTATTTCAGCTACATTTAGACGATTACATGAAGCTTAGGAAGGATATATGGTAGCTAAAAGGATTAACCGAGATAGTTTGTAGTCATTTAATAGGTAGACGTCCTTCATAAGCTGCAAATAATCTTCTAATAGTTGCCAGAATATAATGATAAGGATGTCACCGGTACTGGAATAGGCTAAAGCAGAATAGATCTAGTTTGAAACCATTTGCACGGGTTATTTGACAATCATTCATCAATAGAGCTAGGGGTGGAATAGGCCGCATCACACCACAAGTATTTCACTCACTCAGCTTGATATATTGGGCTCAGCTAAATTACAATGTGAAACTAATAGGCGCATTCGTAATATAGACATTGTATTTTAGCTATACAATAAACGGTTAATTTGTTATAAGTAATGCAAGTAATACATAGGATACCAGAATGTGTTGGGTAGGAGCAAGAACGAAAATGACCTGACTTACATATTGGACCCCAGAGATAATATAGTGTTTAAGGGGAGATGGGTTTGTTTTTCTAGACCCCCTTCGCCCTCATGCTTAGTCCCATTAGTTTGCCGTTTTTAAGACCTTTCGCCCCATTTCTTTGTCAATATTAAGACTGTTCGTGCTATTTAGGTGTCGATATGTTTCCTGGCGAACGATAGTGAGCCTGTATTTTTGGAAGAACCGGCCTTCGGCCGGGACATCTTTCTACCGAAAAAATGTACAAATTAATCTACAAGGGGAATTTAATGAATGTGTTTTAAAAGCTTGATGGAGGTCTAGGGAGGAAACTAGAAAATATTGAATAAATGAAAAAAAATCGACCAAAAACTGAGCCATCCTCCCTTAATAGGCGCTTCAGATGGAGGAATGGAAGGAAGGAGGAGAGGAAGAAGAGGAAGGAAGGGAAGGAAGGAGAGAGAGGAATGAAGGAGAGAAGAGGAGGGAAGGACGAAGAGGAATGAAAGAAAGGAGGGAGAGGAAAAGAGGGATAAACTAATTAGGAACGTAGGGAGGTAAGAAGAGAGGCCAGGGGGAAAAGGAAGGAAGGAGGAGGGGAAGAGATGGAAGGGAGATAAAGGCAAAAGGAAGAAAGGAAACAAGAAAGAAAGGAAGGAAGGAGGGAAGAAAAGGGGAAGAGAAGGAAGGAAGGGAGGAGGAGGAAAGGAGAGGGGAAGGGAAGGAAGGAAGGAAGGAAGGAAGGAAGGAAGGAAGGAAGGAAGGAAGAAGGAAGGAAGGAAGGAAGGAAAGAAGGAAGGAAGGAAGGAGGAGGAAAGGAGAGGGGAAGGGAAGGAAGGAAGGACGGAAAGAAGGAAGGAAGGAAGGGAGGGACTAAGCAGTTTAAAAAAAAAAAAGCAGTGAAGATATGCAGGAATGAAGGTAAGACTGGAGTGGGATTTTTGGAGCCGCAGCTACGAAGATTATGTGTGTGTGTGTGTGTGTGTGTGTGTGTGTGTGTGTGTGTGTGTGTTTGTGTGTGTGTGTGTGTGTGTGTGTGTGTGTGTGTGTGAGAGAGAGAGAGAGAGAGAGAGAGAGAGGGAGATTGTATGTATATATATATACACTGTATATATATATACTGTATATATATATATATATATATATATATATATATATATATATATATATATATATATATATATATATATCAACCTGCCACCTGTATCGGCCGTATGGTGTCCGCAGCTTTAAATGTCGTAACTTTGATAAATGCCCAAATACGCTCGCTCAGTACCCAGCTTGTGTTAGGTTCTGATGTTGGGGGGGGGCGGATGTAGTACATATGTAAATACATAAAACCCAATTCGACATACTATTAATCCATCAGAACCCTACATTATTATTGTATTTTTGTTGAAGGTAGGATGGGCGTATAGGCCTATATTTGCTAATATCTACATGTATTATTATATGTTTAGTTTCCTCGCAAGACCTCCATCAAGCATTACAAAACACCCCTTAAGCACATTTTCAAGATAAATGTGTACATTTTTTCTGTATGAAAATGTCCCAGCCGAAGGCCGTTTCCTTCTAAAATTACAAGATCACTATCGCTCGGCAGGAAAACATCGATAGCTAAATCGCACGAAAGGTCTTGATATTGAAAAAAAAAAAAAAAAAAAAAAAATGGCGCGAAAGGTATCAAAATAGCCAAACTAACGGAACGAACGTCTTAAAATCTCAAAACTAATGCGCTAAACATAAGGAAGAAGGGGGTACAGCAAAAGTTACTAAATCCCCTCTAACACTATAGGTTCTGACGTCTGGGCGGGGTGGGGTGGGGGGGGGGGGGGAGAGTACATATATATATACATAAAACATACTTTTATATATACATTAAACATACTTTTAATCCATGAAAACCCTACATTAATATTGCATTTCTGTTATTAGCGATGCTTACGGCTCCAACTTCCATGAAATGCGGTTTACCCCTTTTTGACAACTCTGTTCTCATCTTTCAATCACTCGTAATTAATATTATAATTCATGTTGCATTATCATAATCTCACTCTTAATCATTCATTCATTCACTCTCACTCTCACCTTTCAATTACCTCCCTTTCCCCCTTTAATCTCCTCTCTCTCCTTTATCTCCTTTATCTCCTTAATCTCCTTCTTTGCATCAGTTTTTACAACAGAAGACCTCAGTGATATCCCTACACCATCGCCGATTCAGATTGATAATTCAGATGTTCTAAGCAATATCACCGTTACAGAGAGAGAAGTATTGAATTGTTTAGATAAACTCAAGGTAAATAAAGCGCCAGGACCTGATACAATCTCGCCTAGAGTTCTAAAGGAAGCTAAGGATGAGCTCTCCAAAACACTGACATTACTATTCAATAAACCCTTGCAGTCTGGAACTATGCCTGATCAGTGGAAGCTAGCCAACGTAACACCGATATTCAAAAAAGGCAGCAAATCCCTACCCAGTAACTATCGTCCAATTAGCTTAACCTCAGTTGTATGTAAAATGCTAGAAACGGTCATACGAGACAGACTCGTAAATCACTTAGAGGAAAATAACATACTTAAAGATACTCAACACGGCTTTCGTAAAAAACGTTCCTGTTTAACAAACCTCTTAGACTTCTTCCACGATATCCTCAACCTCTACGATGAGAGTAAAGCTGTAGATATATATACCTTGATTTTCAAAAGGCCTTTGACAAAGTTCCCCACAAACGTTTACTGCTAAAATTAAAAGCGCATGGAATACAAGACGGTGTGTTGAAATGGATAAAAAATTGCCTCAGCAACAGAAAGCAAAGGGTAGTCATAAACGGTAAGGCATCTAAATGGACCAATGTAAGTAGCGGGGTACCCCAGGGATCGGTACTAGGACCAATTCTCTTTCTAATTTACATCAACGACATAGATGAGGGTCTCACCTGTACAATCTCAAAATTTGCTGACGATACAAAAAATTGCAAATAGCGTACTCTCAAAAGAACAAGTTGACGATATGCAACACAATCTAGATAAGTTGTCATGTTGGGCCCAAATTTGGCAAATGAGTTTCAATGCGGATTAATGTAAAGTACTACATGTCGGATACCTAAATGAGAAAGCAAACTATTCGATGAATGGCACTCAGCTTAAGAATGTAAACAGAGAAACCGATCTGGGAGTAACAATATCGAGTAACCTAAAACCGAGTCAACAATGTTCAGAAGTTGTTAAGAAGGCAAACAAAATAATTGGCTTTATAGGCAGATCATTTGAACATAAATCCAAAGAAGTTATCCTAACCCTTTACAATTCCTTAGTCCGCCCTCTTCTGGAATACTGCGTTCAATCCTGGTGCCCTTATTACCAAAAAGATATTAACAAGCTAGAACGAGTTCAACGTAGAGTTACCAAAATGATACCTAGCCTAAAGAACAAACCATACGAAGAGCGTCTTAGAGAATTAAATCTATTTCCTTTAACCCAGCGCAGATTAAGAGGTGACTTAATTCAAGTGTTCAAAATCATCAAAGGCATCGACAATATGAACTGTAGTAAGTCTTCACTATCGACCAATCTAATTACACGCAGGGAAACGGTTGCAAAATTATTGGTAAATCTTTTAACTCGCACGAATCAAAGAATTTCTTCTTCAATCGAGTTGTCAACTTGTGGAATGGGCTTCCCCGAAACGTTATAGACTGCATCACCGTTGATTAATTTAAACTCCGCCTAGACAAATATCTCTCATCAAACCCGCGACTGACTGCGTTTGTAAATGAATAACTTTATTTTATCCCCCCCTCAGTTACTAACCCATCTGTCCTCTACTAACTTCCTAATCCTGCCACGGACATTAGTTTCAGGGCAGTAATTCCCTTTCCAATGTTCCCTTACCCACTCTAAACCACTGTTTGGACACTTGATCCTCAGTGTTTTGGAGGACAAGCAACCTAGAAGGGTCACTAGATCTGTTGTTGCTTGATTTCCTTTGTACTCCTTTGTACTCTCTCTCTCTCTCTCTCTCTCTCTCTCCCCCCCCCCCTGGTTATCTCGGACCCACCACCAAATCCCGAGACAAATGGACCGCCCGTGACCGTGTTGCCTACCGGGTTCCATATTGGCTTCATAATTTCGGATACACACAAAAATAAAAATGAAAATAAATAAATAAATAAATATGTAAATAATATATACAGTATATATATGTATATATATATATATATATATATATATATCTAATAAAACAACACAAAATCTTACTAATTCAATAATCAAATATAGTCATCCTTTTCTGAGTTAAATATTCATTCTCGAGTGGCCAGTGTTGAGAAAATCCTAATGACTTTATCAATTCCGCAGACTGGTTTTAGGCTCGTGGGACCCTAATTAAAACTCCGGGAATGACTTGACTTGAAAATCTCCATGTCAAAAGTCCCAGTAAGCTCGTAGCCTCCCTCCCCAGAGTAGAGAGCCTGGACTAAGAGAGATCGGCCAACTTTATGTTAGTTAGTTAAGGGGGTAGTGTTTGGTTTTTGGCCTATATATTTGTTTATAAACCTAATTGTTTAGTTCCCTCGCTAGACCTCTATCAAGCTTAAAATAACACCCCCTAGACCCCCTTTTTAAGATAGATTTGTACATTTTACGGTAGAAAAATTTCCCGGCCGAAGGCCGGTTTCTTCTAAAAGTATAGGCTCGCTATCGCTCACCATTAAAAACATTGAAAGGCAAATGGCACGAAAGGTCTTCATATTGACGAAAAATGGAGCGAAAGATCTAAAAATCGCCAAAGTAACGTCTCAAATTCTCAAAAATAATACGCTTAACATAGGGAGAAGGGGATCCAGAAAAATCGAGTACTACCCCCTTAAAATAGAGGCTATTCACCCTATTGGATTATTAAGCCAGCACCCTGTAAGTCAAGAATAACGTCAGGACTGAGCCTCTCTGCGAAAACTCCAGTCCCTTGCAGCTGTATGGCTTTAAGGGGGTGTTTTATAGTCTCCCTCTCCTTCATGTTTACCTCCATTAAAATATATATAAGATTTTCAGATGTTCGCCCCCATTAGTTTGGCGATTAGGCCTTACATGACCTTTTACCCCATTCCTTTGTCAATATTTAGACTTATTGTGCCATTTAGGTGTCGATATTCTCGTGGCGAGAGATATCGAGCCTATAATTTAGTAGGAATCGGCCATAGACCGGGACAATGTTCTACCGAAAAATGTACAAATTCATCTCGAAATATATATATAATAATATAAATTTTAATATCAAAATCAAATAACCCCACCTCAAGACTCCATTAGAAGGATATGTGGTAGTAAAATGGGTTAAGTGAGATAGTTCGAAACCACTCAATTGCTGGAGGCCCTTTATAAACTAAATACAACCGTTTAATAGTAGCCAGAATAAAGTTGAGAAGACGTCATCGGTACAGAAGGGGTTAATGGCACCAGTGGCACCAAAATGGCGGAGGTTGGTCGATCTCCGTTTCTAAAGGGTCTCTACCGGAGTTCGAATCCCTCAAGACGCGGTTTTCATGTTCGAGTTTGGCCCGATTCATTTGGGGGTTCAAAAATTCGAAACCTTTTTTATTTCTGGAGGAGAGCAAAAATGAAAAGGCTTGACGATGAGAGACGACTGGGATTTCCAACAAGGTGAAATACATGTGACGTAAATGAATACACCTTTGTTTGTTTATATCAAGGGGTCTATACTGTTGGTCATGGATATTGTTACTTTCATGCAAACACAAATTTCAATATTAGAACAAAAACACAATACAAAAATAAGTCCCACCCTTTTCTAATTTTTAAGTACCGTAAGCCATTTTATAATTACAGAAAAAGCGACTATTACTTGCATTACTGTGTGCGCGCGTACACACACACACACACACCATAAAAACAGACACACACACACTCACACACCATAACAGCAGATACACACACACACCATAACACACACATCACCATCACTACATACATCACCACTAGCACAACAAGTACCACAACCACTACCAAAACAATCATTCTACAGGCCTCCACCACCACAACCCTGGAGCAGCACTGTGGTTGGTCAGCTTGTTGGTGTGGTAGTAAACTTAATGAAGACAGGGCACGATACACAGGCCATAGCTCAGTGTGTGTGTGTGTGTAAGAGTGTGTGTGTGTAAGAGTGTGTAAGAGTGTGTGTGTGTGTGTGTGTGTGTGTGAGAGAGATGATGATGCTGATGATGGCAGTGATGATAATGGTGATGATGGTGATGATGATGGTGGTTTTGGTGGTGATGGTGATGATGATGATAATGGTGGTTTTGGTGGTGGTGATAGTGGTGGTGATGGTGATGATGATAAAGAGGGTATTGGACTTTAATAGCTATGGGTAAATAAGGGAAGAAACATGACTTGGGGAGGCTGACTTTTTTTTTTGGCCAATTTTTGTTTCTTCTTGTAAATTGGTCTAAAATGCTTCTCTAAACATAGGAGACTAGCATAGGAGGGCATAAAAACCCATAGGACATCCCAAACCCCCCACCCCCCAATCCGATATACTGTACCGTATGTATAAATATCTGAAGAAAGGAATTATAGTCTACCATCAAATATAAGCCAAAACATCTTTTTCCTTTCACTTACCCAGAGAAAATGCATTTGCACGGGTAAGCAAGGGTAACTATGTTAGATTTCATAGCTCACTTTGTGTTCACACAATTATTTCAGATATAATTTCCCACAGTACTACTTCAAAGTGTATCTAGTAATTTATATATTGCTCTGCTTTGTTCCCCTTGCATACACTATATGTGGGAGTATACTGGAGTACACTGGAGTATACTAGAGTGCTCAAAATGGCTGATACTCGGATATTTTGGCTGTCTCGAAAGATTTAATGTTGAATGTTGCTCCAAAAACTTATATACCTGTATATATATATTTTATTTATATTTTTCAGCACCTTGTCTTATTCAATATGGGAAAGCGAGCATGGTAAGTTGTTGGTGATGATTGTAGGATACGCCATAAAAAAATTGTGCGAAATTTGAATGAATCTACAATATATATATATATATATATTTTTTTTTATAATGCGAAAATTCGCTTCGCGTGTGCACGCGTGCGCACGTAGAATGATGAATTTTTCAGCGAGTCTTAGTATTTCCATTGGTATTAAAATGGTATAATGCCAGAAACAATCTCTTATACAGGGTGAATGGGGGGGTAAAGGTTTTTCTGGTCCCTCTTCTCCCTCATGTTTAGCCCCATTAGTTTTTCAGATTTTAAGACCTTCAGCCCATTAGTTTGGCGATTTTAAGACTTTTAGGCCCATTTTGTAGTCAATATTATGACTTTTCGTGTCATTTAGCAGTCAATTTTTTCCTGGCGAGCGATAGCGAGCCTGTAATTTAAGAGGAACCGGCCTTCGGCCTGAGCATTTTTCTACCGAAAATTGTACACATTTATCTTGAAGGAGGGTCTTGGGCGGGTGTATTTGTTAAGCTTGATGGAGGTCTAGGGAGGAAACTAAATAATAATAAACAGATTAATATATGAGCGAATAAATACGCCCATCCCCCCAAAAATGAAGAAGAGTGTATGAAGATAACTTAACCCTATTTGGTACGAGGGCGTTTTTTTTGGAATTCCCCTGTTTCAAACCATTAGTTTGGAAATGCTAAGACGTTTCACTCCACTAGTTTGGCGATAATAAGACGCTTCACCGTATTCAGGTGTCCATTTTTCTCTCTGGGCGAGCAACAGCGAGCCTTTGGTAGAGAATTTTGTTTCGCCGAAAAATGGTTCTATCATAAAATGTACATATTTGGCTTGAAGGGTGGAAGCGAGAATGTAAGAAGATTGTGATTGGTAGGGAAAAAATAGGAAAAGTGGGGATTGGGCCAGAGTATATAGCATAGAATAGATAGAAGTGGGGATTGGGTCAGAGTATATAGCATAGAATAGATAGAAGTGGGGATTGGGTCAGAGTATATAGCATAGAATAGATAGAAGTGGGGATTGGGCCAGAGTATATAGCATAGAATAGATAGAAGTGGGGATTGGGCCAGAGTATATAGCATAGAATAGATAAAAGTGGGGATTGGGCCAGAGTATATAGCATAGAATAGATAGAAGTGCGGACTGGGCCAGAGTATATAGCATAGAATAGATAGAAGTGGGGATTGGGCCAGAGTATATAGCATAGAATAGATAGAAGTGGGGATTGGGTCAGAGTATATAGCATAGAATAGATAAAAGTGGGGATTGGGCCAGAGTATATAGCATAGAATAGATAGAAGTGGGGATTGGGCCAGAGTATATAGCATAGAATAGATAGAAGTGGGGATTGGGCCAGAGTATATAGCATAGAATAGATAGAAGTGGGGATTGGGTCAGAGTATATAGCATAGAATAGATAGAAGTGGGGATTGGGTCAGAGTATATAGCATAGAATAGATAGAAGTTAGAGACAAGGAAATAATAATAATATGCAGAAAAGGGTAAAAAATATAAAGATTATACATGAACTTGAAACAACAGTAAATGAATGTTAAATAAAAAGGGGAATATAAGAGAACTTTACATAGACAAAATGAATGCAAAGAATGTGGAAAGATTATACATGAACTTTGCATAGACAGAAAATGCATGCAAATAATATGGAAATAATTATACATGAACTTTGCATAGACAGAACATGAATGCAAATAATATGGAAATATTATATTATGAAATATAAATAGATAGAAAATGAATATAAAGAATATGGAAAAATTAAAATGAATGGAAATAATATGGAAAGATTACACACACACAATATGCATAGACAGAACATAAATGCAAAGAATTATGAAAACGAATACAGTATACAAGAACTTTGCATCGACAGAAAATATATGCAAAGAATATGGAATGCTTATACAAGAACTGTAAATAGATAATAAATGCCAAGAATACGGAAAGATTATACACGCACTTTGCATAAACAAAAACTAATGCAAATAATATGGAAATACTGAAAATGAATGCAAATAATATGGAAATAATGAAAAGGAATGAAAATAATATGGAAATCATGAAAATGAATGCAAATAATATGGAAATAATGAAAAGGAATGCAAATAATATGGAAATAATGAAAATGAATGCAAATAATATGGAAATAATGAAAATGAATGCAAATAATATGGAAATAATGAAAATGAATGCAAATAATATGGAAATAATGAAAATGAATGCAAATAATATGGAAATAATGAAAATGAATGCAAATAATATGGAAATAATGAAAATGAATGCAAATTATATGGACAGATTATACACCAACTTTGCATAGACAGAACATGATCACAAATAATATGGACAGATTATACAGGAAATTTGCATACACATAACATTTCTGCCAGTAGGTGGAATCGTACTAGAGATGTGGTGGTGAGATTAGGTTGGGATAAGAGAGAGGGGAGATGCTGATGCGGATGAGAGAGAGAGAGAGAGAAGAGGCTGATGCGGATGAGAGGGGAGACAAGGAGGGGAGATGAGAGGGGTCTTAAATTGCCAAGGGAGAGGGTAGGTGAGTGTGATAAGTTAACCTCACTTTATCTCATCCTAAATATGTGTCAATACTTGTTGACGTAGTTAATGGATTTCTTCTTCGATATCCGACAACAAAATGTGACTTCCCCACTTTTAACTAACTGATTTTGTCTACTCTACTTCTGACTACAAAATTGAGTTCCCGAATGTGTCGACTATTTCATTAGTACTATACTACTTTTTCTTTTAGGGCAAACACTCTACACCAGGTATTATAGAGATAGCCGGTTTGCCACAGTTATAACAGAAAACCGATTACGGCGGATGGCTGTGGCCTGATGAAGTCCATCCGCCTGTCTATTTTGCCTTGGGGTGGGTGTTTGACTGTCTCTCTATATTTTTCATATATCTGTGTTAATTTCAACTCTTATCACATGTGTGTTTGTGTATGTGTGTGTGTGTGTTTAAGAAAGGGAGAGAGTATGAGAGTGTGATAAGTTACCTGTGTGTGTGTGTGTGTGTGTGTGTGAGAGAGAGAGAGTGTGAGAGTGAGTGAGCGTCAGAGTGTGTGTGAGAGACAGAACACCAAGGCACAGACAGAATATAACCCCTCGGACAAGCCAGGACAGAGGTGAAGCTGCTAGTAAGAGTAAATAAGACACACAACAGGAGAACAGAAAAAGGAAGAGTCTATCTATCTATCTATTGCCTGACGCCGTGATCCCCGAAGGGGTGGCCACGAACGAACCGCCCCATGCACCTCTGTCCCCAGTCAGTCGACCCCCCAACCAGCACCGCCTTCGTTCATGTAGTTCCTCACTCCATCCTTCCACCTCATATTCAGTCTACCTCTCCCCCTCTGTCCCTCCACCTCGCTTTCGTACACCCTCTTAGTCATTCTCTCGCTTTCCATACGTTCCATATGGCCGAACCATCTCAAGTTGTTCCTTTTCACACTTTCCAGCACATCTACCTCCACACCACACCTCCTTCTTACTTCCTCATTAGTCTGTCTATCCCTCCATGTAACTCCGCATGCACTCCTTAAGTAATTCATTTCCACTGCTCTCACTCTTGGTCTGAGTCTCTCAACCAACGTCCATGCTTCGCTTCCGTAAGTCAGTGTCGGGATTACCACACTGTCATGCAAGGACTTCTTCACTTCCATACTGACCACCCTATTTCTTGTTACTGATTTTAGCGTTCCTACAACCCTCTTCCCCTGTTGTACCCTCTCCCGCACCTCTTCATCCATAGTCCCATCTTTACTCAACACACTGCCCAGATACTTAAAAGAGTTGACGATCTCCATAGCCTGACCGTTCAGCTTCACCTCACACTCTGTGACTTCACCCCTTTCGAAGACCATAACCTTGCGCCATCCCGTATTTAACTTCAAATTCCGTTTTTCGCACACTGTTCCAAACTCATTTACCAGACCCTGCAACTCCCATTCATTATCACTCATCAGAACTGTATCATCCGCAAACAGCAGTATAGGTAGCTTCCACTCAATTCCCTCCCTTTTCAGCGATACACCAACATCCACTGCTCTTGATAGTATTTCTTTCATAACTCCATCCATATATACAGTAAACAACCACGGGGACATCACACACCCCTGTTTCAAACCAACATTCAGGTCAAAGAACTCGCTCTGCTCACTCTCCACACGTACTGCCGCCTTTGCACCCTCATACATGCTCTTCACTGCTTTCAGCAACTTGCCCTCTACTCCGTATATTCTAAGTACTTTCCACAAACCTTCTCTATCCACTCTGTCATAGGCCTTCTCCAAGTCCATAAAGGCAACATACACCTTTTGTTTCTTCTCCAGATACTTCTCCACAACACAATTCAGGGTAAAAATCTGATCTACACATCCTCTTCCCTTCCTAAAACCTCCCTGCTCGTCGCCTATCCATTTCTCCGTTCTCACTCTCACTCTCTCAATCACTACCCTACTGTATACCTTCCCTACTACGCTTAGAAGACATATTCCTCGGTGATTACCACACTCTCCTCTTTCCCCTTTGCCCTTATATAGGGGGACTATTATGCCAGTCTTCCAGTCATCGGGTGCACTCCCTTCTCCCATGCTAGTTTGCACATTTTCCATACCCATTCTATCACTATCTCACCACCATACCTCAACATTTCCCCACACATTCCATCTGTTCCTGGTGCTTTCCCCAACTTCACTCTTTTCATGGCTTCCCACACTTCTGACCTCCTGATCCCCACTCCTCCTCCACTACTTCTCTTCTTCTCCCTCCCATACCATATCCAGCTATGTTTGCTGGCTCTTCATTCCTTTCATTTAGCAACTCACTGAAGTACGCCCTCCATCTTTCGACTCTCTCTTGCTTCTCGGCTAGCATTCTCCATTCTTATCTTCACCCTTACTGTTTCCCTTGCTACCTTCCCTAACTTTCTTGACTTCTTTCCAGAACAGTTTCTTACTCTCCCTCCATTTTACACTCAGATTCCTTCAAATCTCATCTACTCTTCTCTTACTTTCCTTCACTACTCTCTTCACCACCCTCTTACTCTCCACGTACCTCGCTCGTTTCTGTCTCTCGGAATCTTCATTCCCTCTACTACCCAACCACTCTCTATATGCTTTCTTCTTTTCTTCCACAGCTATTCTTACCTCTTCATAAAAATCATAAAAAAAAAAAAAAAAAAAAAAAAAAAAAAAAGAAGAGGGAATAAGAACAAAATAAATAAATAAATAGTAAATAAATAAGGAGAGAAGAGGGAATAAGAACAAAATGGAGAAGACATGCAACCCTTTTTTACAAGAATATTATTTCAGGGCGTCAAACCGAAGCCATTTTGTTTGAAGACTTGAATGGAAAAGGCATGCACGAAAATTAACATGACATAGCTTTATTTTGGACATTTCATCACTTCCAGAGACATAATTTGAACTATAAACCGTAAATTTATCTTTACATAGACAATAATAAAGACTACAAATAATTATAATTGAACACTTGCGAATTTCAGGCTATAAGGAAGTTGAAGTTTGTACATCGATATTTAGCAGAATTACCAGCTTAGTAGTACATTTATAAATACCCGGTACTTAATACCAAATTAACATACCGGTACTTTTTAATCCATCAGAAACCTACATTATTATTGCATTTCTTCTGTTATATATCGATGTTTATGGCTCCAACTTCCTTATAGCCTGAAACTCGCAAGTGGTCAATTGACTCGGCTTTCGTTTGACACCCTGGGTAACCATTTCCATTTGTTTGACATAGCTTGGGATGTACAGTCAAGTGTGATAGTTCGTAGACAACTTAGCTCATAAACCGTGTCCAAGATATACGAAGAGGGTGTTGGCTGAAGAGATGAACGAGGAGGTAAAAAAAAAGGTGGTACAGGAAAGTGAAGAGTGGAGAGAGAGAGAGCGAGAGAGAGAGCGAGAGAGAGAGAGAGAGAGAGAGAGAGAGAGAGAGAGAGAGAGAGAGAGAGAGAGACGAGGATAGAGGTGAGGAGAGGAGTGTGAAGAGAGAAGAGAGTAAGAACAGAGATGATGGGAGAGAGAGGTATAAAAAGGGAATAACCGGTGAAGAGAAAGACGAGAGGTAAAAAAAAAAGAGGCGAGAGCGAGGAATAGAACAGGAAGGACAGAGGTAAAGAGAAATAAAAGAGGGACACGGAGGAGGTGAGGAGAGCAGAAGACGAAGAGAAGTGAGAAGACCGGTAAACAAAGAAGAGACAAGGAGGGAGAGAGGGAAGAGAAAAGCAAGGGGAGAGGTGATGGGAGAAGCATAAACAGAAAACGTAGTCAAAGAAAGGGAAGACTATTAAAGGAAAATGGCCAAGACAGAAGAAGAATACAAAGGACTTACACACTGCAACAGATTACGGGGCAGTTTGGATATCTACTGTACACTGTTAAAGGGAGGCAGACCGTTTTTTCTGGACCCCCTTCTCCCTAATGTTTAGCCCCACTAGTTTTGAGATTATAAGACGTTCGGCTCATTAGTTTGGCGATTTTAACACCTTTCGCCCCATTTCGTTGTCAATTTTAAGACCTTTCGTGCCATTTAGGTGTCGATTTTTTCCTGGCGAGCGATAGCGAGCCTGCAATTTTAAGAAGAGTCGGCCTTCGGCCGGGATATTTTTCTACCGAAAAATGTACAAATTTATCTGTTTTTCTAAGCTTGATGGAGGTCTAGGGAGGAAACTAAAAAAATATATGAAAAAATGAATTAATAGACCAAACAAAAGGTCAGTCTCCCCTTAAGCGACTAAATACTACAGTAGGTAGAGAAAATTAAAGTAAAGCAGAAGGCTCCTCCCCACCCACCACTCCCTCCAGCTTACGTTGGCGCGGAAACATGCAGTATGGAAAAACTGACAAGGAATTTCGGGTAGGATAGGATGAAAGGGGATAAATTAGCAGTCAATGTTAATTCTACATCTAAGAGCTTAGGAAAACAAAATAGTGAGGAGACAGGTGAGGGGAACATTAAGGGGAGCCCCCCTCGCTTTTTTTCTCTTTCTCTTCCTCTCTTTGGCTTGTATCCATTCGGCCCCATTCAGCCTACTGTTTTAAGACGTTTACCCCCATCCAGGTGTCAACATTTTCCTGGCGAGCGGTAACGAGCCAGCCTATATATATTTTTGTTTTGACAGCAAGCTAAATTTGTACATTTTTTGATAGAAAAAAATTTCCGGCAAAGCCGGATTTCTCCATACAATACTGACTCCCTATCGCTCGCCAGGAAGAAATCGACACCTGGATGGGGATAAACGTCTTAAAACAGTTGGCTAAATGGGGCTGAATGGATACAAGCCAGGGAAAGAGAGAAAAGGAGAGAAAGAACAAAAAGCCGGTGACCCCCCTTAAAAGAACAGAAAATGGAAAAACAAACGGGGAAGCAAAGGGGTACGCTGGAAAACATAAGTAAACAAAAACAAATAAATACAATAAACAAATAAATAAAAAAACAGTAAAAACTACCATAATAAAATCCCCTTACCAATTAGGTCCATTGTCAGTAATATGCCCGTTTAATGTAAGGGTAGAAAGCTATTTTTTTTTTTTTTTTTTTTTTTTTCTATATTCCAACTACTCCCTCTCGGGCATAGGCTGAGAGCCTGTACATTCCACCGCTCAACACGGTGAAGCCCGTGAGGTCTTGTTCCAGCCTGGGGAGTGAGACATGTGAAGCATCCATCATGGCTCAAAGCAGCTCCATCTCTGAAGCGGCTGGTTGCTTCGCTCAAGTGCTTCACCGTCTCACCCTCCAGACTCAGACCCTCACTCTCAGAACGCCACCTATTGAGCAGTGAACTCACTAGGCATTGTCCCCCTGTAACATATTTTGAATATGGGAATATTCATACAGTGTTATTTAATCAGGGAACAATGAGGGTATTTTTTTGGCATTTCGGTGGGCTTTGTGGTAATGCACTGATACTAGGTACAGCACAAATTCAATCCCAATAATATCTTCCCATTGACATATCGGGATTTGAACCCGGGTCCATTGGATTACCAATCCAGTGGCATGACCACTCCACCACACCTCCCTTATATATATAACCATCAATATACCCAAAGAGCTTATAGTATACCTTTATCATATATTTCTATTACTTAAAGTGAGGCGACTGACTTGAGCGATTAGCGGTGTTGCTAAGGGTGTATATAGGGATCACAAGGAAGGGAGGGGAGGAAGGAAGGAAGGAAGGAAGTCCGAGGCTTTGAAACTAATTAAAGAAGGAAGGAAGGAAGTTGAGGGGAGAGATATGGGTGTGTGTGTGTGTGTTATATATATATATATATATATATATATATATATATATATATACTGTGTATATATATACTGTATAAATATATAAAACCAGGAAAGTGTGATGAGGAATACCTTGAGGTGGTTTGGTCATGTAGAGAAAGTGATAATGACTAAAAGAGTTCAGGAGAGTGAGGTGGAATGGTAGAGACGAAACGCAGACCGAGAATGAAATGGAAGGATGGGGTTAAGGAGTGATGGGCGTATTTATTGGCTCATTTATATATATATATTTATATATTTTTTTAGTTTCCTCCATAGACCTACATCAAGCTTTATAAAACACCCCCAAGGCCCCCCTTCTAGATAAATGTGTACCTTTTACCTTTTGATACCTTTTGATGTGTTCGCCACTCTTCTAGCGGCACCAAGGAGCGCGATGCCCCTCGTTATGGGTGGTGATTTGGTGCAGTAGACTGTTTGAAGCGGTAGCTCGCTTCCTTGCGAGGATGGGCTCGTCTGGCACTTTTTGCAGTTCGACATCTAGGGCTCTCTTGAAGTTGTCTAACGAGATGTCCCTCATGTCGCTTACTCGCCGTGGGAGTTTGTTGAAGAGACGTGGGCCTCTGTGTGATAACCAGCCCTCTCGCAGAGAGCCCATAGCACCCCTGTTATTCATCCGGGGGATTTCGCATTCCCAGCCTCTCCTATCACTGAATTTCATGACTATCGGAGTATGTAGGTTTGGTACTAAACCCTCTGCGATTTTCCACGTGTATATTATTAGGTAACGTTCTCTTCTACGTTCCAGTGAGTACAGATTCAGTGCTCTTAAACGCTCCCAATAGTGTAGATGTTTTATCGAACTTATATGCGAAGTGAAATTTCTTTGTACACTCTCTACGTCATTTATTTCACCTGCTTTGTATGGGGATGTTAATACGCTACAGTATTCAAGCCGCTGTAGCACTAGAGATTTGAAGAGCGTTATCATAGGCAATTCACCGCGTGTTTTAAAAGTACGCAGAATCCAACCCGTTAGACGTTTCGCAGCCGCCACTTTGACCTGGTTATGTACTTTGAAACCCATATTTTCAGACATTAAGGTCTTTCACACTGTCTTTCCGTTCTATTATGTGGTTAGATTCTGTTAAGTAATTTGTAATTTCTTTAACACCATTATTATCTCCGTACCGTATTAATTGGAATTTTTCCTCATTGAAGTGCATGTTGTTTTCCCTGGTCCACTGGAACACTACATTCATGTCTTCCTGCAGTCGGCCCGTGTCCTCTTGTGTGTTTACTATCTTGCTTAATTTTGTGTCATCAGCAAAAGACGACACCGTACTGTGTCTGGTGTTGGTATCTATGTCGCAAATTAGTATGAGGAACAGAAGGGGCGCTAGCACTGTTCCTTGGGGCACTGAGCTTTTGACATCCGAAGGCTCAGAAGTGACTTGGTTTACTGCTACCGATTGTTTTCGGTTTACGAGGAAATTGTATATCCACCTTCCGATTTTCCCAGTTATACCTTTTGCTTTCAGTTTGTGGGCTATTATACCATGGCCACATTTATCAAATGCCTTAGCAAAATCGGTGTAAATGACATCCACGTTTTTCTTTTCTTCTAGCGCTTTAAGAATTTTGTCATAGTGTTCCAAAAGTTGTGAGAGCCATGATCTTCCCGCTCTGAACCCATGTTGACCGGTGTTGTGTAGTTCATTTGTCTCCATGAATGTTGAAATTTTGCTTCGCAGGACTCGCTCGAAAACTTTAATGATGTGAGAGGTTAAGAGCTACCGGGCGGTAGTTTTTTGGTAGTGCTTTACTCCCTCCTTTATGCAGTGGGGCAATTATTGCGTTTTTCAAGCTATCTGGTATGTCACCAGTGTCTAGACTCCTTCTCCACATTATAGCCAGGGGTTTTGAGAGGTTTTCCTTACATGTTTTCATTAGGATCGAATTCCATGAGTCCGGGCCTGGTGCCGAGTGGGATGGCATGTTGGAAATGGCCTCTTCTATGTCTTTTGGACCGAATATCAATATCCAGCATTTGAGGGGTTTCCGTGGGGGAGGTTTCCATGAGAAATATATTTTGGTCTCTGATGACTTTTGTTTCATCAGGCTCACTGAATGTTATAGAAATTGTTATTGAATTGTTATAGAAAATTCGGCCAGTTACTATTATATATTAGTCTCGCTATCGCTTGCCAAGAAAAAATCAACACCTAAATGGCACAAAAGATCTACGTATTGACAAATAAATGGGGGTGAAAGGTCTTAAAATCGACAACTTAATGGGCCGAACGTCATACAATCTGAAAACTAATGGGGTTAAACATAAGGGAGAAGGGGGGCCAGAAAAACGACCCATATCCCATAAGACATATACTGTAAAAGTCAAAGTGGTATTGGATGGGATGAGGAGCGCTGGTTGAAAGAGGAGCATGGAGGCGATTTATTCGTGCCCAGCTCCTCGGGGATTAAGGGGGTAGTGCTGTTATTTTGGTCTGTGTATTTATTTATTTATTTATTATTTAGATTCCTCGCCAGACCTCCATCAGGCTTAAAAAACACTCCCTAGACCCCCTTTTTAAGATAAATGTGTACATTTTTCGGTAGAAAAATGTTCCAGCCCAAGGCCGGTTTCTCTTAAAATTACAGGCTCGCTATCGCTCGCCAGGAAGTAATCGACACTTAAATGGCACGAAAGGTCATGATATTGAGATAGAAATGGAACGATTTTTTTTAAATCGACAAACTAATGAAGCGAACGTCTTAAAATCCGAAAACTAATGGGGCTAAACATGCAGAAGAAGGGGGACCCGGAAAACGACCCTTAATGCATCTAACAATAGATAGATAGATAGATAGATAGATAGATAAATAGTAAAAACATAATTAAACAAAGTATTAATTAATCCGATAATTTAGATATACCGTGCCTTACCAAACAAGCATATTTACCCTTTCAAGCTCCAATACGCATTTCTGTTTTGTTTTCTGGTAATTATTAGACGATTTTATTCAGATTAGGAAGGGTATATGGAAGTCAGAGGGTTGATTGAGAGATTCTTTACCCTTTTAATATTCACAGATCCTTCCTAAGCTGCATAAAATCGTCTAATGATAGCCAAAATATACTGCTAAAACGCGTCAGAGCTTCAAGGGGTTATTATATGCTTTCCACCTACCAACTTCACTGCTAAACTCAATTAATGAAATCAACAAATACAATAAGGATAGCCAACGACTCAAAAAATAACCCTAAAGCTTTTTACCAACTATATAAATCTAAAGTTAGAAATGTAATAGGCCCCCTTAAAACTTCGATAGGAGAAATGACAGAAAATTATTTAGAAATGTGCAGTAAATTAAATAGTCAGTTTCTATCCGTTTTCACTAATGAAAATTTGGCACAGATTCCAGAAGTCAGTAAGGTATATAGCGATAGTATAGAAAATAGGTTAAGTACGATTACTATAAGTAGAAATGATGTGCTTAATGAAATTGACAGACTGAAGCCTCAGAAATCACCTGGTCCTGATGAGGTATATGCTAGAGTATTAAAAGAATGCAGAGATGAGTTAAGTTACCCATTAACATTTCTTTTTAACAAGTCATTAGAAACAGGTATAGTTCCAGAAGCTTGGAAGCTTGCAAATGTAGTTCCGATCTTCAAAAAAGGTGATAAATCCATATCATCAAATTATCGTCCCATTAGTCTCACTTCAATCATAGGAAAGCTACTAGAGTCAATTATTACTAGGAAAATGAAAAACCACTTAGAAACATTTAACTTAATCAATTCTTCTCAGCATGGATTCACTCTCTGGTCCCCTTTCTTCCTCATGCTTATCCCCATTACTTTTGAGATTTTTAGACGTTTGCCCCATAATTTTTTCAATTTTAAGACCTATCACCCCACTTCGTTGTCAATATTAAGACCATTGGTGCCTTTTAGGTGTCGATTTTTTCCCTGGCGACCGATAGCAAGCCTGTAATTGTGGAGGAACTGGCCTTCGGCCGTGACATTTTTCTACCGAAAAATTAACAAATTAATCTCGAAGGGGGATCTAATGGATGTGTTTTAAGTTTGATGGAGGTCTAGGGAGGAAACTAAAAAATAAATTAATATATTATGAATAAAATAACCACTGTCCCCTTAAGGGAGCCCACCTCGCTTTTTTTCTCTTTCTCTCCCTCTCTCTTTGGCTTGTATCCATTCGGCCCCATTCAGCCTACTGTTTTAAGACGTTTACCCCCATCCAGGTGTCAATATTTTCCTGGCGAGCGGTAGCGAGCCATCATATATATTTTTTAGTTTTGACAGCAAGCTAAATTTGTACATTTTCGACGGAAAAATGTCTCCGGATTTCTCCATACAATGCTGGCTCGCTATCGCTCGCCAGGAAGAAATCGACACCTGGATGGGGATAAACGTCTTAAAACAGTTGGCTGAATGGGGCCGAATGGATACAAGCCAGGGAAAGAGAAAAGAGGAGAGAAAGATAAAATACAAAAAACAGCCGGTGACCCTCTTAAACTCGCAAGTGGTCAATTATAACGGCGGGGGTAAAAAAGGAAAACAAAAGTAGAGTAGAGTAGCAGTGTGAGATAAAAAGTGAAAGAGTAGTCCGGATGAAGGAAGAGGGGGGGGGGGGATCTTACTGTCAGCCAATGTAATCCGGTAGGTTTACAGTTATTTCGTCTACAAGTCCTTTTGCTTTGAGTCACTCCGGAGCAGGAGTTCAGAAAATGGGTGTAATCGCAAAGAACAATCAATCTACATCTCACAGAACAAAGTGAAGCTACGATACACTATAGTCTATTTGCTGTAAGTAGGCGAGAAATCATTACCTCTCTAACCTCTGTAACTAAAAACACGACTAGCGTATTCGAGCTAAGATTTCTACCATTTGGGAAGAGTCAGTGAAGGAATAGATGTGGAAATATACAGCCAATTTGCTGTAGCCCTTTCCGAGTTACAGAGGATAGAGGTCATGGTTTTTCGCCTACTTACAGTGAATAGACTATAGGCTTCTGACAGGGATGCGAGTGTTCTTTAACCAGGGTGTCAAACGAAAGCTGAGTCTGTTATTTTTAGTCTTTATTATTGTATATGTAAAGATAAAATTGTGGTTTATAGTTCAAATTCTGCGTTTGGAAGTGATAACATGGCCAAAACAATGCTATACCATGTTAATGTTCTTGAGATGCGACACGGAAAAGAAATGCCAACCATTCCCTTCCAGCACCAAACCACAACCAACACCACCTCCAACCCTCCGTTACGCAATTGTTGCATAAACACCCAACACCACGTGGATCGGCGCCCCCCTACCGCTCACCATCATCATGTAAGGAAAAACAAGTGCAAAGTGAAGACGGGTGACTCACCTAAAACACTGTCGGTCATAGAAAACCAGAGTCCCCTACCGTGCATAGAAAACTTAGAAAGTGGGAGGGACTACCTTAACCACTTTGATAAACGTTTGGCCAGCACTGAAAATAACCAAAATGCCAATCTAAGCTATCCGTGTGCCCCTATCCTCATAAATGATCCAAATAGTGTTAAAGGAAGTAAGCCTAATCAACATTTCACCCAAATCAACCATATCCCGAGTAATAACATAAATACCCTTACCCAAGACAATGCCATTATCGACCACCAGGGTCAAAGAGTGAATTTACACATTGAACAAATATCCCTAACCCTCATAATTCATGATCAAAGACTTTCCGTTTCCTTCACCCGCAAGGTAGAAAAGTTAGAACGAGTTAGTGAGACCGACTCTGGAGAAACAATTAATAATAGAGGCGCACACGTGTCCCTCTTGCCTAAGAATTTGGTCTCCTTGATGTCGACCAAAACAGAGCCACTATGCGCGTTGGGGATAGAAAAAGCAAGCCTTCAGCCCGTAGTTTCAGATACCATTTTGGGTTTGGAAATCAAAGGTACAAGTAAAGGTGAGGAACTTAATTCCTTAGTTACCGAGTCGCATCCGTGCCCTGGGAGCCCAGTAACTAGTTTTCTTGTAAGCAGCATTATATGCGCACTTTCAAAAGAAACCATCGACTTCTCCCAGACCAGCTACTCAAGTCTTTCTCAAGACTCTGTGTTTATGCACAGTACGGAGACTGACTTATTGGTTGAGACGCACTTTGGTCAGAGAATATTAGATGACTCTAATACTTTTGATGCAAGCGTAGATAACCTTTATCAGACTACATTTGCATCACTGTACTCTTTCGAAGTTCCAAACAGTTTGCCTTTGTCATATCCGCCTATGCCTGTTAATACCTTCAGTATTCCAACTGTAGGGGATTCTTTATCCTCCATTAGACTCAGCGCGGATTGTGACCCATGGTTGTGGCGAGCCAGGGAAAGAAAGAGAAAGAGACGAGCGTACCCAACAGTTGTTTGGTCCAGAGCCTGCCTGCGGCGTGTGAAGCCAGAGGCCCTATAGCAACTCGTGTCGGGACAACTACAAACAACACCAGTGCACCATATTCGATCTACCAGTGCCTCCTCTCTCTACATAAATCATTTAAGTGTTTCTCATGTTCGTATTAGGTAACGATGATTGTTGTGAGGGTCTAGACCAGCGATTCCCAACCTTTTTTCTGTCATTTCCCCCTCCAACCAGTTCAACCATCAAGATTTCCCCCTTCATGTGGACAAGGGAAAGAGTAGTCGAAACACACTGTGACTACACTCTCTCTCTTATCTCTCTCTCTCTCTCTCTCTCTCGGGCATGAGAAAATCAATCTCCGAGATTTTTTTTTTTTATTGCTAGTAGTAGTAGTAGTAGGCAGTGTAATCATGTAATTATTTCCCCCCTGGTAGCTTCAAATTTCCCCCCAGGGGGAAATTTCCCCCAGGTTGGGAAATGCTGGTCTAGACCAAGTTATGATAAGGTTCACTCAATATTAATGTAATACTAGAAGATTTTCCAGTCTTCCCTCTATCCATTTATCACCCATTGCTCTGGTTATGGGAGAACAATTACACTGCTATCAGGTGGAAAACATTTATATATTTCTACGAGTATAGGCTCCTATGTTCGTTAATGTAGAAATATACAAACGTTGTCCGGGGAATAAATACACACATATTACACGTCAACTTGAACGCTTACTCAGACCTTCGTTTATACGCTACGTCTCGTCAGAGTACAAGTCCAATAGTGAATAGTTCAAGTCGCGAGTAATCTGCTCCTCAGTCATATATTTTGACTATTATATTTATCACAAGTTTATGAGTTTCTAATTCATATTTATGACTCTTTGAGTTTATTGCATTTAATTGTTTGTTCAATTCGCTTAGACTTATTGTTCGTTTAGAGATCAAATACTGTCCTATTTTCCATATCTATCAGTGCTACGTTATTTACCTCGCAGTAACTATTATCTAGACTTTTGGCAAGCCATATTTGAGAGCTTGTATATTTATATCAGGACTTTATTTATTGTGATTTGAGGCTATTCGTATCTTGTGTTATCTATTATATGTTCAATTGTAACTTTATTAATCTATTTATATGAATGATACGATTATTGTTCCAGAGACATATTGTGATTGTACCCTAGTCACTAAGGACTACAAAGTGTAAAACCGCTTGTGTGTATTCTGTGTCCATGGCTTATTACTGAAGAATTGTATATAGAGCTAATCTTTACCCAGCGGAGAGGCATTATAGTTGACGATTAGCGCAGATTCCTAAGGTGGGTGGAAATCGCAATCAGTCTATATCATGTTTTATTATAACGTGGCATAACAGTTCTTGTATTCCTTCTCATATTATAACGTGGCATAACAGTTCTTGTATTCCTTCTCATATTATAACGTGGCATAACAGTTCTTGTATTCCTTCTCATATTATAACGTGGCATAACAGTTATTGTATTCCTTCTCATATTATAACGTGGCATAACAGTTCTTGTATTCCTTCTCATATTCATTCAAGTCTTCAAACAAAATTGCTCCGGTTGGACACCCTGCCTATAACTTAAGAGAGCCCACCTCGCTTTTTTCTCTTTCTATCCCTCTCTCTTTGGCTTGTATCTATGTGGCCCCATTCACCCTACTGTTTTAAGACGTTTACCCCCATCCAGGTGTCAATATTTTCCTGGCGAGCGGTAGCGAGCCATCCTATACATATTTTTGTTTTGACAGCAAGCTAAATGTGTACATTTTTCGATAGAAAAATTTCTCCGGCGAAGCCGGATTTCTCCATACAATGCTGGCTCGCTATCGCTCGCCAGGAAGAAATCGACACCTGGATAGGGATAAACGTCTTAAAACAGTTGGCTGAATGGGGCCGAATGAATACAAGCCAGGGAAAGAGAGAAAAGGAGAGAAAGATAACAAAAAGCCGGTGACCCCCCTTAATGTATCCAGACAGGATAGGACAAAGTACCATGACAAGACTGTACTAAGATTGCCATAAAGGACAATTCAGATCATTAGACGTATTATCATTCACATTTCACAGGACATAGGAAAGGCAAAACTGACAAACTGACAAACTTTCTTACGCATCAAATCAACCAAGCTACAGACCAACATGGTGAAACACATACAATAGCACTGGATATATCAAAGGTATTTGATAGAGTCTGGCATCAATCCTTATTGTCGAAGATGTCACACTACGGCCTTGCATCATTAGTTCCACTAATTTCTTCTTATCTTCATAACAGAAAAATACGTGTAATGGTAGATGGCCTTTATTCTCAATTTCACTCAATAAATACTGGTGTTCCCCAGGGATCAGTTTTGGTCCCAACTCTGTTCCTCATTCATATCAATGATCTCATATCTACCACTCATAATCCAATACATTCCTACGCAGATGACTCAACACTCCACAGTTCCTTCACATTTTCCAATTCTTTCACCCAACCCGATCTTATAAATTCAAAAATAAACACTGCAATTTCTCTGAACCAGGACCTTTCTAGAATTAATGAATGGGGACAAAAGAATCTAGTTTCCTTTAATGCACAGAAAACCAAGTACATTCAATTTTCTAACCGACAGAATCTCACTGACTCCCATATATTTTTTAATGATGTAAATATTCCCACTTCCCCTAGTATTGACATTCTCGGTGTAACATTAACTACTAACTTGAGCTGGACACATTATGTTAGAAGCATTGCTAAGAATGCCTCTAAACAAATGGGACTCCTGTACAGAGTTCGAGAATTCTTCACTGACGAGTAGTTGGCCGTAATATATAAAAGTCATGTGCGTTCTCAGATGGATTACTGTTCACCTCTGTGGAGTGGAAGTGGAGTGGTTGCATTGAGGCAGTTGGACAAAATTCAAAATAAAGCTATTAGATTAATCAATAACCCTGCAATCACACAGGACCTTCCTACATTATCCATACGAAGAAACGTTGCATCCCTTGCATTATTCTACAGATATTTTCACAGCAATTGTTCCGAGTAACTTGCTTCAATTGTGCCGCCTCTCCACATCTTTCCCCGTAGAACTAGGGCAGCTGAGAGAGCGCCCTGAATTTACACTTTCTCCTCCACAATGCAGAACTTCTGCTTATCAAAATTCATTTATCCCTAGAACTACTACTCTTTGGAATTCACTTCCCTCGAGTTGCTTTCCACAAAGTTACAATCTACAAAAGTTTAAATCCAGTTGTTACAAACATTTTATGAATGGAGGATGCCTTTAGGCACATGGACCTTTTTGTTTTATCTGTGTTTTTCCTTCCTCCGTTCATTGTCTCTTAAAAAAAAAAAAAAAAATTATCATTCACATTTCACAGGACATAGGAAAGGCAAAACTGACAAAGCCAGAACGAAAAAAACAAGCCTCCTTGCTGATCCGGCTGGTTTAAGGGGGAGGTAGTTGCTTTATCTCCCTCATGCTTAACCCCATTAACATTGAGATTTTAAGACGTTCGTTCCATTAGTTTAGCGATTTTAAGACCTTTCGCCCCATTTCTTTGTCAATATAAAGACCTTTCGTGCTATTTAGGTGCCGATTTTTTTCCTGGCGAGCGATAGCGAGCCTATAATTCTAGGAGTAACACATTTTTCTTGAAAGGGGGTCTGAGGGGTATTTTTTAAACCTTGTAGAGATCTAGCGATGAAACTATAAAACAAGTAAAAAACAAAATGAATAAATAAACCAAAGCATATGCACTAACCCCCTAAATACTTGATAAATAAACCAAAACATATGCACTAACCCCCTAAATACTTGATAAATAAACCAAAACATATGCACTAACCCCCTAAATACTTGATAAATAAACCAAAACATATGCACTAACCCCCTAAATACTTGATAAATAAACCAAAACATATGCACTAACCCCCTAAATACTTGATAAATAAACCAAAGCATATGCACTAACCCCCTAAATACTTGATAAATAAACCAAAACATATGCACTAACCCCCTAAATACTTGATATTCAGGATGGTTATAAGAAATCATCTACATACTCTGCCCGCAACAATGCAACCATCAGCTATTCCTGAAAATGACGCCTTGTTAAAATTCTTACTTTATCAACTGGGCTTTTGTTTTATTTCTCCATGCTTTCAACTGCGCGCACACATTTTTATACCCAAAAAACTTACAAATTTACCTCGAAGGAGGGTCTTCGGGGTATTATTTAAAGCTTGATGGAGGCCTTGGGAGGAAACTAAAAGCAATAAATAAATATATAAATGAACAAATAAATACAGTACCCATAAATACAAAGCTCCCCTTAAGGGGGGTCACCGGCATTTTTATCTTTCTCTCCTTTTCTCTCTTTCCCTGGCTTGTATCCATTCGGCCCCATTCAGCCAACTGTTTTAAGACGTTTATCCCCATCCAGGTGTCGATTTCTTCCTGGCGAGCGATAGCGAGCCAGCATTGTATGGATAAATCAGGCTTCGCCGGAGACATTTTTCTATCGAAAAATTTACAAATTTAGCTTGCTGTCAAAACAAAAACATATACATGCTGGCTCGCTACCGCTCACTAGGAAAATATTGATACCTGGATGGGGGTAAACGTCTTAAAACGTTAGGCTGAATGGGACCGAATAGATGCAAGCCAAAGAGAGGTAGAGAGAGAAAAAAACGCGACACACAACCTATTTTGAACTTGGCTGTACAGTCGGCCCAATAAGTGATGTCTCGGCACCAATTATGTTTTGATCAATAATTGAAATCAGCAATATTTACACATTATATCTTCATCTTGAGTGAGATATACAACCATGTTCCTACACTTATCCACCTTATTCAACATCTGACAGACATAAATACAGCACAGAGCGAGCCAAACGTAATGACAGCTGAGACATGACTTATTAGCGCCACTGTACTCGTAACCAAACATAATCATTATGTAACTGTACTGTAACTCATATCAACATAACATAACATAAACGTAATACATCATATCATAAGGTACAGCTAACCAACCTTTAGGCGGTGTCCCACGAGCTATTTTTCCGTCAATATTTACGGACAATTATAGTCTGACAGTTTCAAAATTTTAGTTTCACAAGAATTAAACTACCTAGCATCATATAGAAACTACCTAACTTAAGAATTACACTAACATAATATACAAACTACCTAACATAATAATTAAACTACCTAACATAATATATAAACTACCTAACATAATATATAAACTACCTAACATAATATATAAACTACCTAACATAATAATTAAACTAAATAACATAATATATAAACTACCTAACCTAATATATAAACTACCTAACATAGTAATTAAACTAAATAACATAATATATAAACTACCTAACATAATAATTAAACTACCTAACATAATATATAAACTACCTAACATAATAATTAAACTACCTAACATAATATATAAACTACCTAACATAATATAGCAACTACCTAACATAATAATTAAACTACCTAACATAATATATAAACTACCTACCATAATATATAAACTACCTAACATAATAATTAAACTACCTAACCTAATATATAAACTACCTAACCTAATATATAAACTACCTAACATAGTAATTAAACTAAATAACATAATATATAAACTACCTAACATAATAATTAAACTACCTAACATAATAATTAAACTACCTAACCTAATATATAAACTACCTAACATAATAATTAAACTACCTAACCTAATATATAAACTACCTAACATAATAATTAAACTACCTAACATAATAATTAAACTACCTAACATAATATATAAACTACCTAACATAATAATTAAACTACCTAACATAATATATAAACTACCTAACCTAATATATAAACTACCTAACATAATAATTAAACTACCTAACATAATAATTAAACTACCTAACATAAACTACCTAACCTAATAATTAAACTACCTAACATAATAATTAAAACTACCTAACATAAGAATTAAACTACCTAACATAATAATTAAACTACCTAACATAATAATTAAACTACCTAACATAATAATTAAACTACCTAACATAATAATTAAACTACCTAACATAATATATAAACTACCTAACATAATATATAAACTACCTAACATAATAATTAAACTACCTAACATAATAATTAAACTACCTAACATAATATATAAACTACCTAACATAATATATAAACTACCTAACATAATATATAAACTACCTAACATAATATATAAACTACCTAACATAATATACCTTCGATCTATTTGCCTGTCCCAGCTAAACTCAGAATATCCACCAAGACAACTCCGAAGAAGAGACTATTAAGCGAAATGACTGGTTGTAATCCGGAAGATGTGACAAGCCGCCTAGGCACCACCCCTTGTATCCGACAGGTTGTTTATAGGCTCTCACATTATTCACTACAATTATTATACTCTCTCTCTCTCTAACTTTGACTCTCTATCTATCTATCTATCTATCTATCTCTATCTCTCTCTCTCTTTCACACACACCACCACCACCTCCATAACCCAAGTAAAAACAACAACAAAATTTCGAAAAAAAATCGTCTTAACACACACCACCACTACCACCAAAACCCAAGAAAATACAACAACAGCAACAAGAACAAAAACAAGACCTTTGTAAATTCGTCTAACACACACCACCACAACCCAAGTAAAAACAACAACAACAACAACATGACGACCTCCCACGTCTTTCCTGCCTGTCCCATGTCGGTGGTGGTCGTTGTCTGGACTGTGTGTTTTAGGTTCTAGTGGAGTCCGTGTTTTTTTATTTCAGTATCCCTTTGGGTCTGTCTCCATTTTCTCCGCGGTCTCCTGTTTTCTTTGCCTCTCGCTTTTCTGGGTCTTTAGTCGGTATGTTTCCGCTCCTTCTATATTTTCTGGGTCTTTAGTCGGTATGTTTCCGCTCCTTCTATATTTTCTGGGTCTTTAGTCGGTATGTTTCCGCTCCTTCTATATTTAGTCGGTATGTTTCCGCTCCTTCTATATTTTCTGGGTCTTTAGTCGGTATGTTTCCGCTCCTTCTATATTTTCTGGGTCTTTAGTCGGTATGTTTCCGCTCCTTCTATATTTTCTGGGTCTTTAGTCGGTATGTTTCCGCTCCTTCTATATTTTCTGGGTCTTTAATCGGTATGTTTCCGCTCCTTCTATATTTTCTGGGTCTTTAGTCGGTATGTTTCCGCTCCTTCTATATTTTCTGGGTCTTTAGTCGGTATGTTTCCGCTCCTTCTATATTTTCTGGGTCTTTAGTCGGTATGTTTCCGCTCCTTCTATATTTTCTGGGTCTTTAGTCGGTATGTTTCCGCTCCTTCTATATTTTCTGGGTCAGTCGGTATGTTTCCGCCTCCTTCTATATTTTCTGGGTCTTTAGTGGGTATGTTTCCGCTCCTTTTATATTTTCTGGGTCTTTTAGTCGGTATTTATTGTTTCCGCTCCTTCTATATTCTGGGTCTTTAGTCGGTATGTTTCCGCTCCTTCTATATTTCTGGGTCTTTAATCGGTATGTTTCCGCTCCTTCTATTTTTTTTTCTGGGTATGTAGTCGGTATGTTTCCGCTCCTTCTATATTTCTGGGTCTTTAGTCGGTGTATGTTTCCGCTCCTTCTATATTTTCTGGGTCTTTAGTCGGTATGTTTCCCGCTCCATTCTTATATTTTCTGGCGTCTCTAGTCGGTATGTTTCCGTCCTTCCGTATATTTTCTGGATATTTAGGCGGTATGTTTCGCTCCTCTATATTTTCGGGGTCTGTAGTCGGTATGTTTCCGCTCCTTCTATATTTCTGGGGTCTTTATTTCCTTTTTTGTCGGATGTTTCCGCGACCTTCTATATTTCTGGGTCTTTAGTCGGTATGTTTCCGATCCTTCTATATTTTCGGGTCATTAGTCGGTATGTTTCCGCTCTTCTATATGTTAGTCGGTATGTTTCCGCTCCTTTCTATATTTTCTGTGTCTTTAGTCGGTATGTTTCCGCTCTTCTATATTTCTGGGTCTTTAGTCGGTATGTTTCCAGCTCCTTCTATATTTTCTGGGGCTTTTAGTCGGTCTATTTCCGACTATTCTATATTTTTCTGCGGGTCTTAGTCGGATATGTTTCCGCTCCTTCTAATTTTTCTGGGTCTTTAGTGGGTATGTTTCCGCTCCTTCTAGATTTTTCTGGGTCTTTAGTGGGTATGTTTCCGCCTCCTTCTATATTTTCTGGGTCTTTAGTCGGTATTATGTTTCCGCTCCTTCTATATTTTCTGGGTCTTAGTCGGTATGTTTCCGCTCCTTCATATTTTCTGGGTCTTTAGTCGGTATGTTCCGCTTCCTTCTATATTTTCTGGGTCTTAGTCGGTATGTTTGGGTCTTAGTCGGTATGTTTCCGCTGGTCTTTAGTCGGTATGTTTCGCTCCTTCTATATTTTCTGTCTTTAGTCGGTATGTTTCCGCTCCTTCTAGATTTTGGGTCTTTAGTCGGTATGTTTCCGCTCCTTCTATATTTTCTGGGTCTTTTAGTCGGTAGTTTCCGCTCCTTTCTATATTTTCTGGGTCTTTAGTCGGTATATGTTTCCGCTCCTTCTATATTTTCTGGGTCTTTAGTTCGGTATGTTTCCGCTCCTTCTATATTTAGTCGGTATGTTTCCGCTCTTTTTATATTTTCTGGGTCTTTAGTCGGTATGTTTCCGCTCCTTCTATTTTTCTGGGTCTTTAGTCGGTATGTTTCCGCTCCTTCTATATTTCTGGGTCTGAGCGGTATGTTTTCCGCTCCTTCTATATTTTCTGGGTCTTTAGTCGGTAGGTTTCCGCTCCTTCTATATTTTCTGGGTCTTTAGTCGGTATGTTTCCGCTCCCTTCTATATTTTCTGGGTTCTTAGTCGGTATGTTTCCGCTCCTTCTAAATTTTCTGGGTCTTTGGTCGGGATGTGTCCGCTCCTTCTATATTTTCTGGGTCTTTAGTCGGTTATGTTTCCGCTCCTTCTATATTTTCTGGGTCTTTAGTGGGGTTATGTTTCCGCTCCTTCTATATTTTCTGGGTCTTAGTGGTTTATGTTTTCCGCTCCTTCTATATTTCTGGGTCTTTAGGCGGTATGTTTGGTCCTTCTATATTTTCTGGGTTCAGTCGGTATGTTTCCGCTCCTTCTATATTTTCTGGGTCTTGTCGGTTATGTTTCCTTCTATATGTTTCTGGGTCTTTAGTCGGTATGTTTCCGCGCCTTCTATATTTTCTGGGTCTTTAGTCGGTATGTTCCGCTCCTTCTATATTTTTGGGTCTTTTTAGTCGGTATGTTTCGCTCCTTCTATATTTCTGGGTCTTTAGTCGGTATGTTTCCGCTCCTTCTATATTTTCTGGGTCATTAGTCGGTATGTTTCCGCTCCTTCTATATTTAGTCGGTATGTTTCCGCTCCTTCTATATTTTCTGGGTCTTTAGTCGGTATGTTTCCGCTCCTTCTATATTTTCTGGGTCTTTAGTCGGTATGTTTCCGCTCCTTCTATATTTTCTGGGTCTTTAGTCGGTATGTTTCCGCTCCTTCTATATTTTCTGGGTCTTTAGTGGGTATGTTTCCGCTCCTTCTATATTTAGTCGGTATGTTTCCGCTCCTTCTATATTTTCTGGGTCTTTAGTCGTCGGTTATGTTTCCGCTCCTTCTATATTTTCTGGGTCTTAGTCGGTATGTTTCCGCTCCTTCTATATTTCTGGGTCTTTAGTCGGTATGTTTTCCGCGCTCTTCTATATTTTCTGTTCTTTAGTCGGTATGTTTCCGCTCCTTCTATATTTTCTGGGTCTTTAGTCGGTGGTTTATGTTCCGCGCTCCTTCTATATTTTCTGGGTCTTTAGTCGGTTATGTTTCCGCTCCTTCTATATTTTCTGGGTCTTTAGTCGGTATGTTTCCGCTCCTTCTATTTTTTCTGGGTTCTTTAGTCGGTATGTTCCGTCCTTCTATATTTTCTGGGTCTTTAGTCGGTATGGTTCCGCTCCTGCTATATTTTCTGGGTCTTTAGGCGGTATGTTTCCCCTCCTTCTATATTCTGGGTCTTAATTATCGGTTATGTTCCAGCTCCTTCTATATTTTCTGGGTCTTTAGTGGGTATGTTTCCGCTCCTTCTATATTTTCTGGGTCTTTAGTCGGTTGTTTCCACTCCTTCTATATTTCTGGGTCTTTAGTCGGTATGTTTCCGCTTTTCTATATTTTCTGGGTCTTAGTCGGTATTTTTCGCTCCTTCTATATTTTCTGGGTCTTTAGTCGGGATGTTTCCGCTCCTGCTATATTTCTGGGTCTTTAGTCGGTATGTTTCCGCTCCTTCTATATTTCTGGGTCTTTAGTCCGTATGTTTCCGCTCTTCTAATTTTCTGGGTCTTTAGTCGGTATGTTTCCGCTCCTTCTATATTTTCTGGGTCTTTAGTGGGTATGTTTCCGCTCCTTTTATATTTTCTGGGACTTTAATCGGTATGTTTCCGCTCCTTCTATATTTTCTGGGTCTTTAGTGGGTATGTTTCCGCTCCTTCTATATTTTCTGGGTCTTTAGTCGGTATGTTTCCGCTCCTTCTATATTTTCTGGGTCCTTAGTCGGTATGTTTCCGCTCCTTCTATATTTTCTGGGTCTTTAGTCGGTATGTTTCCGCTCCTTCTATATTTTCTGGGTCTTTAGTCGGTATGTTTCCGCTCCTTCTATATTTAGTCGGTATGTTTCCGCTCCTTCTATATTTTCTGGGTCTTTAGTCGGTATGTTTCCGCTCCTTCTATATTTTCTGGGGCTTTAGTCGGTATGTTTCCGCTCATTCTATATTTTTGGGTCTTTAGTCGGTATGTTTCCGCTCCTTCTATATTTTCTGGGTCCTTTAGTCGGCATGTTTCCGCTCCTTCTATATTTCTGGGTCTTTAGTCGGTATGTTTCCGCTACTTCTATATTTTCTGGGTCTTTAGTCGGTATTGGTTCCGCTCCTTCTATATTTTCTGGGTCTTTTAGTCGGTATGTTTCCGCTCCTTCTATATTTTCTGGGTCTTTCGTCGGTATTGTTTCCGCTCCTTCTATATTTCTGGGTCTTTAGTCGGTTTATGTTTCCGCTCCTTCTATATTTTCTGGATCTTTAGTCGGTATATGTTTCCGCTCCTTTCAAAAATAAATTTCTCTGGGTCTCTTTAGTCGGTATGTTTCCTGGCTCCTTTCTATCTTTTTCTGGATCTTTAGTCGGGTATGTTTCCGCCCTCCTTCTATATTTTCTGGGTCTTTTAGTCGGTATGTTTCCGCTCTCTTCTATATTTTCTGGGTCTTTTAGTCGGTATGTTTCCGTCTCCTTCTACTATTTAGTCGGTATGTTTCCGCTCCTTCTATATTTTCTGGGTCCTTTAGTCGGTATGTTTCCGCTCCTTCTATATTTTTCTGGGTCTTTAGTCGGTATGTTTCCGCTCCTTCTATATTTTCTGGGTCTTTTAGTCCGGTTTATGTTTCACCGGGGCTCCCAATTCTATATTTTCTGGGGTCCGTTAGTCCGGTTTATGTTTCCGCTCCTTCTATATTTTCTGGGTCTTTAGTGGGTATGTTTCCGCTCCTTTCCTATTATTTTCTGGGTCTTTAGTGGGTTATGTTTTCCGCTACTTCTATATTTTCTGGGTCTTTTAGGTCGGTATGTTTCCGCTCCTTCTATATTTTATTTTCATGGGTCTTTAGGTCGTATGTTTCCGCTCCTTCTATATTTATCTGGGTCTTTAGTCGGTATGTTTCCGCTCCTTCATATATTTTTCTGGGTCTTTAGTCGGTATGTTTCCGCTCCTTCTATATTTTCTGGGTCTTTAGTCGGTAATGTTTCCGCTACCTTCTATATTTTTCTGGGTCTTTAGTCGGTAAATGTTTCCGATCCTTCTATATTTTTCTGGAGTCTTTAGTCAGTATGTATGTTTTCCGCTCCTTAAAAATTCTATATTTTCTGGGTCTTTCTAAGTCGGTTATGTTTCCGGCCATTCCTTCTAATATTTTTCTGGGCTCTTTAGTCGGTATGTTTTCCGCTCCTTCTATATTTTCTGGGTCTTTACTCGGTATGTTTCCGCTCTCCTTCTATATTTTCTCGGGTCTTTAGTCGGTATGTCTCCGCTCCTTCTATATTTTCTGGGTCTTTAGTCGGCATGTTTCCGCTCCTTCTATATTTAGTCGGTATGTTTCCGCTCTCTCATTTTTCTATATTTTCTGGGTCGTTAGTCGGTATGTTTCCCGCTCCCTTCTATATTTTTTCTGGGGTCTTTCGAGTAGTATGTTTCCGCTCCTTCTATATTTTCTGGGTCTTTAGTCGGTAGTGTTTCCGGCTCCTTCTATATTTTCTGGGTCTTTAGTCGGTTATGTTTTCCGCTCCTTCTATATTTAAGTCGGTATGTTTCAGCTACTTCTATATTTCTGGGTCCTTTCGGTCCGTATGTTTTCCGCTCCTTCTATATTTTTCTGGGTCTTTAGTCAGGTTAGTATTCCGCTCCTTCTATATTTTCTGGGTCTTTAGTCGGTATGTTTTCCCGCCATCCTTCTATATTTTCTGGGTCTTTAGTCGTGTATGTTTCCGCTCCTTTCTATATTTTCTGGGTTCTTTAGTGGGTATGTTTCCGCTCCTTCTAATTTTCTGGGTCTTTAGTGGGTATGTTTCCGCTCTCTTCTATAATTTTCTGGGTTCATAGTCGGTATGGTGTTCCGCTACTTCTATATTTGTCTGGGTTTTTAGTCGGTTATGTTTCCGCTTCCTTCTTATGTTCTGGGTCTTTAGTCGGTATTGTTTCCGCTCCTTCATATTTTCTGGGGTCTTTAGTCGGTATGTTCCGCTCCTATTAGTTGCTGGGTATTTAGTCGGTATGTTACCGCCTCCTTTCTATATTTTCTGGGTTCTTTAGTCGGTATGGTTTGTCCGCTCCTTCTATATTTTCTGGGTCTTTAGTCGGTATGTTTCCGCTCCTTCTATATTTTTGGGTTCTTTTAGTCAGGTATGTTTCCGCTCCTTCTATATTTAGTCGTATGTTTCAGCTAACTTCTCTATTTTCTGGGTCTTTAGTCGGTAGGTTTCCGCTCCTTCTATATTTTCTGGGTCTTTAGTCGGTTAGTTTCCGCTCCTTCTATATTTTCTGGGTCTTTAGTCGGTAGTTTCCGCTCCTTCTATATTTTCTGGGTCTTTAGTCGGTTTGATGTGCCGCTCCTTCTATATTTAGGTCGGTATGTTTCCGCTCCTTCTATATTTTATGGGTCTTTAGGCGGTTATGTTTTCCGCTCCTTCTATATTTTCTGGGTCTTTAGTCGGTATGTTTCCGCTCCTTCCTATATCTTCTGGGTCTTTAGTCGGTATGTTTCCGTCCTTCTATATTTCTGGGATTTAGTCGGTATGTTTCCGCTCCTTCTAATTTTCTGGGTCTTTAGTCGGTATGTTTCCGATCCTTATATATTTTCTGGGTCTTAGTCGGTATTTATTATGTTCGCTCCTTCTATAATTTTCTGGGGTATTTTAGTCGGTATGTTTCCGCTCCTTCTATATTTTCTGGGTCTTAGTCGGTTATGTTTCCGCTCCTTCTATATTTTTCTGGGTCTTTAGTCCGGTATGTTTCAGCTCCTTTCTATATTTCTGTGTCTTTATAGTGGTATGTTTCCGCTCCTTCTATATTTTCTGGGTACTTTAATCGGTATGTTTCCGCTCCTTCTATATTTTCTGGGTCTTTAGTGGGTTTTATGTTTTCCGCTCCTTCTATATTTCTGGGTCGCTTAGTCGTTATGTTTCCACCCTCTTCTATATTTTCTGGGTCTTTAGTCGGTCTGTTTCGTCCTTCTATATTTTTCTGGGTCTTAGTCGGTGTATGTTTCGCCTCCTTCTCTATATTTCTGGGGTCTTTAAGTCGGTATGTTTCCGCTCCTTCTAATATTTTCTGGGTCTTTAGTCGGTCTGTATTATGTTTCGCTCCTTCTATATTTTCTGGGTCTTTAGTCGGTTATGTTTCCGCTCCTTCTATAATTTTCTGGCTTTAGTCGGTATGTTTTCCGCTCCCTTGCTATATTTTCTGGGTCTTTCGTGGGTATGGTTTCCGCTCCTTTTAATATTTTTCGGGTCTTTAATCGGTATGGTTTCCGCTCCTTATATATTTTTGGGGTCTTTAGTGGGTATGTTTCCGCTCCTTCTATATTTTCTGGGTCTTTAGTCGGTATGTTTCCGCGTCCTTCTATATTTTATGGGTCTTTAGTCGGTATTGTTTCCGCTCCTTCTATATTTTCTGGGGGTCTTTCGTCGGTATGTTTCCGCCTCCTGCCTATATTTTCTGGGTCTTTAGTCGGTATGTTTTCCGCTCCTTCTATATTTAGTCGGTATGTTTCCGCTCCTTCTATATTTTCTGGGTCTTTAGTCGGTATGCTTCCGCTCCTTCTATAGTTTTCTGGGTCTATGTAGTCGGTTATGTTTCCGCTCCTTCTAATATACACTGGGTTCTTTTAGTTGTTATGTTTCCGATCCTTCTATATTTCTGGGTCTTTAGTCGGCATGTTTTCCGCTCCTTCATATATGTTCTGGGTCTTTAGTCGGTATGTTTCCGCTCCTTCTATAATTTTCTGGGTCTTAGGTCGGTATGTTTTCCGCTCCTTCTATATTTCTGGGTCTTTAGTCGGTTATGTTTCCGCTCCTTTCTATATTTCTGGGTCTTTAGTCGGTATGTTTACGCTCTTCTGATATTTTCTGGGTCTTTAGTCGGTAGGGTGTTTCCGCTCCTTCTATCTTTTCTGGGTCTTTAGTCGGTATGTTTCCGCTACTTCTATATTAGGTAGGTATGTTTCGCTCCTTCTATATTTTCTGGGTCTTTAGTCGGTATGTTCCGCTCTTTCTATATTTTCTGGGTCTTTTTTAGTCGGTATGTTTCCGCCATTCTATATTTTCTGGGTCTTTAGTCGGTTATGTTTCGCTCCTTCTATATTTTCTGGGTCTTTAGTCGGTATGTTTTACGCTCCTTCTATATTTTCTGGGTTCTTTAGTCGGCCATGTTTACGATCCGTCTATATTTTCTGGGTCTTTAGGCGGTAGTGTTTCCGCTCCTTCTCTATTTTCTGCGGTATTTAGTCGGGTATGTTTCCGCTCCTTCTATATTTAGTCGGTTTCGTTTCCGCTCTTTCTATGTTTTCTGGGTCGTGGTCGGTATGTTTCCGCTCCTTCTATATTTTCTGGGTCTTTAGTCGGTATGTTTCCGATACTTCTATATTTTCTGGGTCTTTAGCCGGTATGTTTCCGCTCCCTTCTATATTTAGTCGGTATGTTTCCGCTCTTCTATATTTTATGGGCTCTGTAGTCGGCTGTTTCCGCTTTCTTCTATATTTTATGGGGTCTTTAGTGCGGTATGTGGTCCGATACTTCTATATTTAGTCCGGTTTTTTTTTTTAATTCTTTTTTTTATTGGGGTTTTTTTTCCGCTTTTCTCTTTTTCTGGGGTCTTTAGTCGGTTTAGTTCCCGCTCCTTCTATATTTTAGGGTCTTTTCGTCGGTATGTTTCCGCTCCTTCTATATTTAGTCGGTATGTTTCCGCTCTTTCTATATTTTCTGGGTCTTTAGTCGGTATGTTTCCGCTCCTTCTATATTTTCTGGGTCTTTAGTCGGTATGTTTCCGCTCCTTCTATATTTTCTGGGTCTTTAGTCGGTATGTTTCCGCTCCTTCTATATTTAGTCGGTATGTTTCCGCTCTTTCTATATTTTCTGGGTCTTTAGTCGGTATGTTTCTTCGTCCTTCATATTTTTCTGGTTCTTTTCGGTACGTTTCAGTCTTCGATATTCTGGGTCTTTTAGTCGGAGTTTCCGCTCCCTTCTATATTTTCTGGGTCTTTAGTCGGGCTGTTCCGCTCCTTCTATATTTTTGGGTCTTTAGTCGGTTATGTTTTCCGCTCCTTCTATATGTTCTGGGTCTTTTAGTCGGTATGCTTCCGCTCCCTTCTATATTTTCTGGGTCTTAGTCGGCATGTTCCAGCTCCTTCTATATTTCTGGTCTTAGTCGGTATGTTTCCGCTCCTTCTATATTTTCCTGGGGTCTTGAGTCGGTTTATTGTTCCGCCTCCTTCTATATTAGTCGTATGTTTCCGCTCTTTCATATTTTCTGGGTTCTTTAGTCGGTATGTTTCCGATTCTTCTATATTTTCTGGGGTCTTTAGGTCGTAGTTTCCGCTCCTTCTATAT